>OZ010573.1:50885079-51035079 GCA_963932145.1 Acanthosepion lycidas | reverse complement strand
TAATCTATGTGCATACAATAATTCTGCCAATTCTAATAATTTATTTACATTGAAAAATCTATTGATTTGACCCAAACATAAATATTTAAACAGTTTCTATGACACATGAGAATAGTGGGCTTGGAGAATTTAGCTCATATGATATATGGAAGGCTAGATGAACAGAAGTAAAAGCAAAGAATGTACCTAACGTGTTTGTGAAAGTGGACGATAGAGAAAGGATTGGAGGGATGGATATATAGCTCACTACGGCTTCCTGACCTTTGTACCCCTCCGTTTAAGGACACGACTACAGGTTAAAATCAAACGTTGCGTATGATAAATGTAGTCCTATTGTCTGTACGACTTTTATTCCAATTTATTAAACATATCCCATTATTTTATTTTTCGGACGGCACGTGTATTTGGTACCAACAAAGACATGAGTGTAAATTTTTACGTAAACGATCATATCTCATTTTTTTGCGTTGTAACCCTTCAGGATGCGGGCAACAGTGCTCTCCATAATTTTCTGTACTTTGTAGCTATTATTAAAAATTTTTGCTATCTCTCCTAATCTCTCTTCTGGCAACCATTTACAAATGCAAATTAGGTAGGGTTGTGCACTGATTTCCTTTGTGATTCTTGCTTTCACTCTGTCCTTTGAGTGTCAGATATTCTAAGTCATCTTACCTCACTTTTCTCTTATTTCTACCTCATACTAAAGTATTTTTACTATCTCTCTTAATCTCTGATCTGCCAAACACTTACATAATCACCATAGTTAGGTTATGCGCTGTTACCTCTGTGCTTCTTGCTTTCACTCTCTGATGTTTTTGTGATGTCCACGAATAATTGTTGTCACTTTCCTAATGCTCGTTGTAGGACTTTGTAATCTATAGTAACGCCGTTAAACAATACTGGTGCCAAACGCCTTAGAATATCACTTGCACTAATATTACTTGCTCGATAATACTCGCACGGAAAGTAAGCATCGAGTAATAATTAATGTAGTGATCCATATAGTAATCAGTATAGAAAACAGTATAGAAAACTGGTATAGCGATATAGTAAGAGCAGTGATTTTTAAACAGGGTTCCGCGGAACCCTAGCGTTCCGCCGGTAAAGCCCAGGGGTTCCGCTAGAAGTTACAGAAGTACAATGATTTTCTATTGCAGGGGTTCCTCGAGCCGCTGGAATGTTTCCTTGTGGTTCCGCTCCAGCAAAAAGGTTGAAAACCACTGAGTTAGAGGATAGCGATCCGTATAGCAATAGAGCATAGAGTACAAATAGTAGTCAATTAGATGACACGCTAGTTCCCATATATACATTACCTTTAACATCACGTGATCTACTTATTCAAAATGGGAGCGTCTGTGTTCAAACTCCAGTGTCAGCAGCGACACTTTATTCCTATATAAAATATGTAAGTGTCAAATTGTCTTTCCTCGTGTGTGCTAGAAAGTCTTGTCTCTTTCTGATGCTATGTACAAATGTTCTTTTTTTTACGACTTCGCCTTTGCTCACATGTTCAGCACATAGTATTCTCAGCATGCTTCTGTAGAAACTGCTGACTCATTTCTCTGTGATGAGATTGTCCAGCATTCGCTGCCATATAGGAGGACCGATACTATCCAAAAGTTCAGAAATCTTTACGTCTAACAAATTTTTTCTGCTTCTTAATAATTTGCTTAAGTTTCAAGTATTTAAATCAGTGTTCATTTCTTTGATTCATAAAATCAGACGTGATCTGCTAATTAAAAAATGACATCTTAGACCACAACATAATGTATTCAGCATATCAACTCTTGTGTGATAATCCGGCCCACGAACAAACCAAGTCCGGCGTATGACAATAAGCTACACCGGGAGCAAGGCCTCTGGTCGGGGGATTGGCGATTTTGAAGAGCTTGGCATGGTCTCTTAGTTGCTTTTCTTCCCAGGTCCTCCCTGACCCGGGGTCGTAGCACCTGTTAGGGTCCCAGCTATGGGCAAATAGTGAACCCCCAAACAAAAACACCATAAAAGAATAAATATGCATGTTATATTAAAAATACCCACAGTAGATCTTTATATAAAAAATTACGCTCCCAGAAATGTAATTCCAGTGGATCACTCTAGAGAGAAAGCGCGAATTTGTAAACAATGACGACTGCTGCTAATATTGTAAAGCTCTTCCATAAATTGGGTCTTACCGGTCATTGGCGTGATTATTCAAAGAGAAAGTACGGAAAAAATCGCCTTCCTTTCAACCAAACGCTGATAGCCCAATAGTAAAATTATCCGACTAATGCCAAATCAGTCGAGTTTCCCTCCCGGCTAGCCACACTGATGAGCTGTGATACAGCGCAACACTATCTGTGTGGGAGACAATAAAAAAAACAACATATAATTAAATGATTACGATACATCTGTAGTTGAAAGCTTACATTTGCGTTCAAAATATATCTGAAGCTATAAAATTGTGTTCAAAATATTTAGATAATAGCATAAAATAACCCATAAGGGTTGACGTACCGCTAAAAAAAAAATATATCAACCAAATAACCAAGGAATAAGCGATCCTTTTCCACACGAAATTCTAAATGATACCTAGCGTAGACACAACGCCCGAGAGCTTGTGCGTTTACCATTTACTCCAACAAAGGATTCTGACCGACACATTTGGGTCCTTAATCCTGGAAAATGCCCCGAGGAAATACTATCGCTCTATATTTATACGGAAATTGGTTTAATCACAGATCACGACTCATTTTACATGGCACATCAATACTAGTCACATTGGCTAAACAAACAATGTTTTCTCTCAGCCTCAACGAAATTGTTAGAGGGGAACGTATATATCTGTATATACGTATCTGTATAGGAAGCACAGTGGATTAATGAATAGCGGCTCGGATTGAGTATTCGGATAGTTGAGTTGGAATTCCAGTCGAATCCATTACCTACGTGGGAATGGTATGAATACTATTCTTCTCCCCCACCCCCAGATATGAGTAAATAGCAAGACAGACCAGGTTCGGTTCTAAAGCCTTGGATGTCAACTGGTCTACCGCAGAAAGAAATGGTAACCTACCGCGGGAAAAAATCTGTCTCGTCAGTCATGTATCGAAAGATACATGATCGCCTAAGCGTGTATCACGCTTGCCATATAACTGACTGACTGTATATACGCGATAATTTTTCGATTTTTAGAACATCTTTAGAATATATTCCAATGGTAGTGTCAATATTAGCCATTTCCTTACAAGGGAAAATTAGGCATTGATTGACCAAGCAGCTGTTGTCAGTTGACATTTATAAAATCTTTTTCTTAAAACAATTTTTCAGAAAAAAAAACATTTTTCTTTCAACGGAGAGTCTCCTGAGTATGACAATAAACTACATCCGTGTCCAGGTTAAGACAATAAACTACGTCCAACAGCAAGGCCTCTGATTAAGAGTCTTTGAGGAGCATAGAACCATCTCTTAATTGCTGGTGTTCCCAGGCCCACCTTGGCCCGCTGTGGTAGCACCTGTTAGGGTCCCAGCTATGGGCAAATATTTAACCGCGAAACTGAGGTAAAATGCATTATGAAAATATAAAAATAAGTTTTAAAACCAGAAATAATTACCATTTCAACGGAGAAGTGCACCTACACAATATTCTGATGTTGTCGATGACGAGAAAGACAAGGACTACCGAATTGGGTTTGAAGACTCTGTGATATGACAGATTTATTTTTGCTGGGTTATTTTAAAAATGCCGTTTGTAGCAGCAAATATTTATGTGCGAGTGGTATGGCACGTAAAGAGTAATCCTAGAGCAAAATTTGAATTCCAGTCGTGTTTGGTAAAATCACTCAAGCGCCAATAACCTTATATAGGTCAAAAAGAAAGACTTTTATCAAGAAAAATATTTGTTATTCTCAAAAGGTGGCTAATGATATATTTACTAGCATAAACAAGAAATATTCTTGCAATCCAAAATATATTTTTGGCTTTAAATAACAAACCGTTGATAACCCGTAAAAAATAAATCATCATATTGGAGGAAATCTGTAATAATAATTAAAAGATCGTCGAGAACTCTAGTTCGCAGGGTGGGGGTCATATTAAAAATGTGCTTTAAAGCAGAAAATATGTAACACTTGGTAATAAATCTGTCCTGCCCACAATCTATAAGTTAACTTGAGCATATCGCTAAGCGGAGGAAAACATGAAGGATTCCCTTCGTAACTGCGAGTGAAGCGGGAAAAGCCCAACGCCGAATCCTGACGCAAGTAAACGGCTTCTGGACGTGTGGCACATAGGTCGAAGGCAGCCGTTCGTTTTTGTCTCTGTAGTAAGGAATATCTTTAAGTTTCTGTTGGGCGACAATCATTGAAAAGGAAGATGATTAAGTTTTTGATGAATAATATTTAAATAGATTTAATATATTTTAAAAATATATTTTCTGGTAAAACAATTACTTTCGGAAGACCTTCATATTTAGATTTACAGTGTCATAACTTGTTGATGGTATTGAAATAAATAAGAAATCCCAAGACGCCATCATATTTTGACTATGTACACGAGAAGCACATCTAGAGATATTAAAACTTGTGTTAGATTGATTACAAGAACATGAATTCAAACAGTAAAGCCAAGGGAATTTATAGTGAATATGAACTGACATGTCTTAATCACCTTATTGTTTTTGAAATAATAATACCAGATAATCCTAAGATTAAGGCTATTTTTAATCTACCCCAGACTGAATACAAGGATGACTTACAACGATTTAGTGATATGACGAACTGCGCTATTTTCTTTCGAGATTAGTTCGAGGTTCCAGTTGCATTAATTTACTTCTTCAATGAGATATTCTTTATTATGTGTGCGGTGCCCCCTCAGGGCGTTGTCGATCATGGCTCTCCACAATTTCATATCATTTTTAGCGCCTCATAAATTTTGTCTTTTTGTTGTTTCTCCTAAAACGTGTTCCGCCATTCATATGCACATGTTCGCGTTGTTTTCCTCTGTCTCGCTTGCTTTTAGTCCGTCCTGTGTGTACCAGATTTTCCAGGTCCTCTTTCCTCATTGTGTGCCCTAGAATTTTCAACCGTCTTTTTCTGATGTTAAGCATAAGTGTCCTTTTGTTTTTATTTTCTCTAAAACTTTAGCGTTGCTCATAAGTGCGGTCTATGACAATTTACATCATCCTTCTAGAACCCCATTTCTATTGCTTGGAAACTCTTCGTCGTCTGTGAGGAAATTGTTCAGCATTCACTACCTTAAAGAAGGATTGGCATTACATAACATTTCAGTAATTTCTTCTTTGTTTCTAACGGAATTTTCCCGTTTCTTAATACTTTGCTTAGCTTTTGAAAGACGTCTTTACCCCAATACACCTTTGGATATCAGTATCGCATTTTCTATCCCCCTCTTAAAAAACTTCCAGATATTTAACTCGTTTTAATTATTTGATTTTCTGTTCCTTTTGATGACAAGTATGTTTTCTGTTTTACTATTGATGATTAGTACTTTCTTCTCGCTTTCAGTTACTAAATTCTGTAAGAGTTCCTGTAGTTTACTTACAAGTGTATGCTATCAACACAGCGCCTTCTGCATATCTTGTGCTGTTAAGAGGGTGGCTGCGAATAAATCCATGTAGGACTTCTAATTTAACCGAAAACCTTATTGTATAGTTTGAATAAGTCCGGTGAGAAGACACATCCTTGTTTTACAGATATTCCTATTTTATATTTATAAGATAAAAGATATATATATATATATATATATATATATATATATATATATATATATATATATATATATAATAATTATTATTATTTATTATTATTATTATTATATATTTATATATACAGGGGTTGGACAAAATAATTGGAACACTTGTTAAATTCAAAGAATATTTAATATGGAGTTGGTCCTCCTTTAGCCTCACAGACAGGAATGGAATAATACAGCTTCCTGACTGCATCTAGAAGAATTCTCTGTCATTCTTCCATTAAAACCTTTTCCAGATCTTTACGACACGACGGTGGAGGATAGCGGCTCCTAACTTGTTGCACCCCAAATGTTCAATAATATTGATATCTTGAGATTGGTGAGACCACTCAATGTGTTCTAGCTCACTTTCACGATCTTCATACCAATTCTTAACCACTCGAGCGGTATGTATTTGAGCATTATCGTCTTGCAAGATGCAGTCACCATCAGGGAATAAAGTCTTGGCCATTGGATGAACATGATCTCCCAAAATGTTCAGGTAAACTTTGCTGTTGATTCTACCATGCACGGCAACTACTGGACTGAGACATTTCCATGATATGGCGGCCCAAACTATCACTGATCCACCTCCATGCTTCACTGTTGGAAGAAGGCAGTCAGGGATATAAGCATCTTTCGGCTGCCTACACACATAAACTCGCCCTGAATTTGGGAAAAGAGAAATACTGGACTCGTTTGAGAATATGACTTGCTTCCATTGGTCTGCAGACCAGGTATTGTGATCTCTGCACCACTTCAACCTCTTTTGAGTGTTGCGAGTGGAAAGAAGAGGTTTTCTCAAAGCTGCTCTTTCATGATATGCAGCCTTATGGAGATCACGGTGAACAGTTTTAGTAGAAACTTAACTATTCCGATGGTTTTGAATAACCATCGGAATAGTTCAGTCACTTTGGCCGCATTTGTCCGATGATTTTTGCCGCATTGCGTTTCAATGCACGTCAGTCCCTGTCAGTAAGTTTGCAAGTCCGGCCCGAATTGCTACGGTTGCTAGAGATCTTGCCCTGTTTCTCGAATAGCATCAGTGTTCTTGATAGGGTAGCTCTTGAAAAACCAAACAGTTCAACAACCTTAGTGATCGAGGCTCCTGCCATGCGAGCTCTAACAATTTGCTCTTTTTCGAACTCGGAGAGGACACGAATTTAGCTTAAATTTTACTAAATTCTAAAAATAAATAAGACAAAGACAGTAAATTAAATAAATAAACGTATTTACAATAGATATAACCTGCAATTACGAAGTTTTAGTTAAAGTTCTTAATATAATCGGTCTTTGAAATATAGGAGTGGATTTTGCAACTGTTCTAATCCTTTTGTCCAACCCCTGTATATATTTTCTATAAATTCTGAATTATATATATGATGTCAAAACTAAAAGAAATGGTCACGAAATCAGCTGTTTTGTACATATATTTCCTAAAACTATCAACACTGATAGCAACTAATTCATTCCACTAGGGATTCAGCTCTGTTCTCGAACTAATCATGTTGTTAAACACTTTCGAGAAGTTTTTTTCGTAACACGTTACAGTCCCAGTTGACCAAAACTACTGATTCTTACATATAAAACCAGAGTGTATACTTTATTTACTACGACCATTTTCGTAAAGCTTTTATATAGCATGTATTTCGAAATTGGGAGTGATCACATGCCTTTATAAACAGACTATCTAGTGAAAAGTCTTCTGTTTTCATGTCATTCAAGATTTTTATTTGCTTTACAACGCCATGACGTGGAGTTAAATAACATATCAGCTCTTGAAGCAGTTCTTGCTGATATAGTGTCAGGCTCTTATCTCTGACAACTCTTCTGAAATATCTGACGCGGATATGGAGCCTTAAGTTCATTCAATATTTGTAAGTTTTCCTATGAGTGATAAAATTAAAACATGCAGCAAAATTAACGTATGCGACCCAACTTTCTTAAAGAGTAGAGTAAAAGTGTTGCATCCCCAAAGTGAATATCAGACCATAGTTCTAAAATGTACCTAACTCCGGCCGCCTAACGTGCACTATCTTTAAAATAGTTCAGACGAAAAAAAAATGTAATCTTTCAGCCAAATACACTCGTTCTAGCTTGACTTTTTCAAAAATATTTACGTAGTCTTGCAAGTGAACTATTGATTCGGATTCTAAGGCTTATAAAACTATTACACGTTATTTAAAGCCAGAAAATATTTTTAGATTCTAAGAGTTTTTTTATACAATAAAGGTTAAGTGATACAAGTCTTACTAATTAAACCATAGCTGGTGGAGACGAGGTGGATTCATATCTCTCTCAAGGTTATTTGCGTGTAAATGAATATAACGAACCCAGCGAGAATTGGAGCTCGGCTCTTCGTTAAACCATTATCCATTACACCACCCCCACATCCAAAATTATTGCACCTGGTATTTCAAACCGCTCATCCATCTTGGTACTGACCAGGCTCAACGTCGCTGAACTTTTGTTATAATACGGGAACCGGTGTATTAAAATGATGTGGCCGTAAGCCTAGCAGGTGAGCTATTATTGTCCACCGAGGAGCACTTGCCAATATCACTTTCCAGATTTGGGAAGAATTTAATGTCGGATCGTATAAGCAACGGTAAAAGGGGACAATTACAATCAAAACGAGACAGTTGAAATTTCTTGCAAATTGAAAAGGGGGAGGTCAACAATACAGGCTCATCAGTCAGGTGGTCTACCAGACGAGCTTGTCAACTTTTCAATGCCGTTATTTCTCATTATGTATAGCAACAATTTCAGATATTTTTGATTGTCAGAAACAGTCATTTTGTTGTTCCTATGCTACTTAATTTTCATCGTTCTTCAAATGCTCTGTCCAAATGTTAACATCAAACGTGGGGAGAACTATAAATAGCTGGGAGGTGTTTTAAGAGAGGCTGGAAAATGCCACACCGAAACCTCAACGCGCATTGGAATATAGAAATATGTCTTCCAAAAGCTAAGCAAAATATTAAGAAACAGGAAAATTCATGTAGAAATAAAGAAAAGAATGTGTAACTGTTATGTAGTGGTTTCACAGTGGTATTTGTGTAACTGTTATGTAGTGTTTTTCACAGTAGTATTTGTACTAAGTCGGTCCTAAAATCAATTAACGCACACATCTATCTATCTATCTATCTATCTATCTATCTATCTATCTATCTGTCTATCTATCTATCTATCTCTCTCTCTCTCTCTCTCTATATATATATATATATATATATATATATATATATATATATATATATATATATATATATATAATTAACATATACATATATATATGATGGAGCAATGCAAATAATAAAAGCATATAAAAATTCTGACAATTTAATTCCTGGAATGACAACTGTCTGTCGCTATGATTAATGATTTAGTCAAATATTTGTACTTGAGTACCTACGGACATATACTAACACGCCCATTCTTGAGATGCACACCAGACATGTTATTCATTGCTAAGAATTAGAGGAAGTTGTTCTTGTTCATGGCATATCTTTGGCGAAAAAATGAGTGAACAGAATCTGGAGCAGTAGATTAACATCAGGTTTGGTGTGAAGATTTGTTACAGGGCTTGGAAAGTGTTGCATGACACAGGTAGTTCAAGGTAGGGCGAGAAGACATGACGCAGAGAACTGGTGCAAATGTGGACAAAGTGAGTACGTCGGTGCGCTAAAATCAAAAGTGTGGGACTGATAGCCGAAGAGCCGTACGTGGAAATAATGTGGTAGATGATTTGAGAATTAGATAATTTTCCTCAAGATCGGTTTCGCATTTCAACTGACATTTTAAATATTCCCTATATGTTTGTGTGTCTCAATTGGACGCGGAAAGAAAATGTGGCGGAAATGAAAGAATTCAACTCCGCTGAAAAAATGCATGCCACGTTCGCAGTTCCCAATGCTGTTTGTACACTTCTTTGATCATAAAGAGTCATAAGACAAAGACGAACCTACAGTCAACATGTTTATTCGAAGTGTTGTAACAGTTACGAGAAACCGTTCGGAGGAAATTACCTGAAACTTCTGACAAGTGGATTCTACAATATATCAATGCGTCTAGGTTAAAGGTTTTTTTTTTTAAGGAATCAATTTCACCCCAAGCAAGGCGATAAAGTCACTAAGACACAAGGAGTTACTCGGTGCGGAAGAATTAGAAAACAGAAAGCATTATGAAAAAGGGGAACAATAGAAGTTTAATCCGGAAAACAGTACATAACAATTGACGTTGCATTTAAATATATGAAGATCAAAATTGGCCGGAAAGCATGGAACAATAATGCAGTCCCACAAATGAGAAGTGCGAGAAATGAAACAGTAAAGATACGGTCACCTCTAGCCAATTAAACTGTAAATTGATGAGGCATTGTTGCCAATCAAGTGCTCTGCTCAAATTCATAGTGTAGGTACCTTTGGGAAGCGTGATATTTAATCGTATAAAAATACAAAATTTGGCACAAAGTCAAAATGAGGAAAGATGTTGGTTTGCTTCTGTCTTATAATATAATTTAGCTAGCCACAATTAGTGACCCAAACATACTACAATATTCTCACACTAAAAGAAGGCATTCTTACTTACCATTCTTACTACACCCACCATAATACCACAGAATCTCAATAAAAGTCTTAACTAGTTCCCATATGCATAATATTTGTTTGCGGGAGGGAGAGGGATATAACAAGAATTTAACATCTAAACCCTAATGTACCGTTGCGAAGAGCTCATCCGAAAAATCACTATGAGAGCATTTATATAAAAGGCACAGGGAAGCATCTTTACGGTGGTAGGAAACTGATTGAAGCCGAGACTCCAGATCAGGACCGACAATATTGCTGATTTTTCTTTGGTTTGTATCAAGTATCTCTAGATATATAGCAGGAGCAACGGACCAAATTTGGCAGGAATATTCGAAGTATCAATGAATGACAGACTTATATATATGTAAAATAGATTCTGGTGAAAAAAATTTTCTAACACGTCACAGTGAACGAATTTTCTTAGCAGCTTACCCAGGAATGGATTCAATATAGTCTTTCCACTTCCTGTCGGCCGAGAAGGTGCAACAAATCACTTTCCTGGAGGTCAGCATAAGTCATTCTGAAGGAAAGCAGAGAGGGGTCTCTCAGATGGTTAAAAGAAGGCAGTTTTTTTTTAGATGCGTAAAAAATTAACATGTCATTCGTTGCCCCAGTTAGCAAAAGACTGTAAACCATTTGTGAGATCAGTCGCGAATATGACCTTATCGAACGAATCAAACTTAATAGACCATCCACCTTATACTGACGATTGGGAGTATTTACAAAATTTAAAATGCCCTGAAAGAATAAAGGTTTTTTGACATTCCTGATATCAAGCGATACGCGACTACATTATTGAAATGAATTCCGGAAAAAAGACTTCTGTGAAAGGTTACAGTAATGCTACTAGTGTTACATGAACAACAGAGGTTTGCAAGTGTCGTAATTAGAATGTGCCAGCTGTGTGAAGTTAAACAGCATTTTTCACTGTGATATTCTTTGAATCGTATTTTTCAACCAAACCAAGGCGATAATACTATTAAGACGTAGGGAGTGAAAGAAAATGAGAGGATTTTAGAAGTAGATGGAAACCCAGTCATAAGTAGAAAACAAAGGATAAACTTTCTATTCCTGTTCCAAAGACCGGGAAGGAATGAAATATTAAATGAGACAATGATTATAACGAATCTGCGAATCCAAATATTTGAAATGAATAGGAATGTTAGAGGACGATCCTCAGTCAGATATTTACCTGACCACCGACGCCAGCGAATCTGAAATAGACGCAGTCATTGAACAAGTCCGTGCCTCTCAACGTAGACCCATAGCATTTTTTTCTGCTAAGCTTTCTCCTGCACAGTCACGCTATAGTACCTTCTCGCGTGAACTGCTAGCTATCTTTCGTGCAGTTAAACAGTTTAGACATCTACTTGAAGGTCGGTCTTTTGTCATCTATACAGACCACAAACCTTTAACCACCATTATGTCTACTAGTTCAGACAAATACACATCGAAAGAGATCCGTTACCTGGACTACATTTCTCAATTTACCACTGATATTAGGTACATTAAGGGTACGAATAACGCTGTCGCCGATGCCCTATCTCGTACTGACATGTTTGTTATGAATACTGATTCGCTCAGTCAAGACATGATCGCCGACGAACAGGAGGCGGACATAACTCTGAAGCATGTGTTATCTGGCACTTCTTTGGAACTTCAGAAATGTCCAGCTCCTTTTAGCAACAAGGTCCTATACTGCGATGTCAAGTCCAACATCCCGAGACCTTATGTCCCCCCGTCTCTTCGCAGACAGGTCTTTGATCACTTGCACGGTCTCTCACATCATAGCAAGAGAGCCACCGTTAAATTGATTTCGGACCGTTTTGTTTGGCCGAATATGAACGTCCAGATTCGCTAATGGGTCACTACGTGTTTACAATGCCAGAAATGCAAGGTACATAGACACACGAAATCTCCTGTGGGCACCTTCAGCGAGCCTGATGCTCGTTTTACTAATATTCATCTCGATTTAGTTGGGCCTCTACCAACTTGCCAAGGGTATCCTTACCTTTTGATGATAGTCGATTGTTTTTCTCGATGGCCTACTGCCATCCCTATTAAAGATACCACTACGGTAACCGTCGCAAAAACATTTCTACGGGATTGGATTTCAATTTTTGTGACTCCCAAAGTAGTTACTACCGACAGAGGAGCACAGTTCCAGTCATGTCTGTTTAAGGAATTCACTGAACTTCTTGGAGCTAAGCATATACGTACCACAGCATACCACCCGTGTGCTAACGGATTGGTAGAAAGATTCCATCGTACCCTCAAGGCTTCGCTGTCAACCAAGCATGACAATAATAATTGGGTTGATGAACTACCCCTTATTCTTCTTTCACTGAGAAACATTCTCAAGGACGATTTAAAATGCTCACCAGCAGATTTCGTTTTTGGTACGTCACTGTCATTACCTGGACAGTATTTTTCACCGTCTGTAGATACATCTCCAGTTTCTTCTTCCTTTGTCCAGGACTTGCGCCTTAAAATGGCCAACTTGAGTTACACACCACCGCGGCACTGCCCGGTTAATATATATTTACCTTATAAGCTTCAAGATTGTGATTTTGTGTTTATTCGCAATGACGCTGTCAGGCGGCCTATCACACCGGCTTATATGGGGCCGTATCGCGTTCTCAAACGCACTGATAAATATTTCCAAGTACAGAAAGGTGTTTACACCGACAACGTGTCAATAGATCGGTTGAAACCTGCATTATTGGAAGCAACGCCATCCCATACTACACAGACTACTCCGCGAGTTAATGAGGATCCGAAGAAACCTACATCTCATGTTCCTTCTTTGCCGAAATTTACCAGTTCCGGTCGGAACGTTACCTCCCCGAAGAGATTCGAGACCTTTTACTATTTTTAGTTAAATGTCTGCCGACATTTAATCCGCGAAAGGGTTCTGAGGAATCGTGCATGGATTCCAACAATTTTTTTACGTGCGCACGCGCGTATTCCATCCCTTCCTCTCACTTTCAGCTAGTAATAGCAGTAAACGGTTGTTCTGTAGCCGACGTTAAGGGAACCAGCTGCTGCTGATATTGTTGCCAGCCTTAACAGGATTTGAATTTTTCCCTCGCTTTTCTCTGACGTCACGGACGAACAGCGTTTTCAAGTCAGTTGCGGTTTGTTTCCTGAAGTAGAAGGACGACTCATTTATTTCGCGCCCCTTTACCCATACGCGGGCCGTAATATCTTAACTAACCAAATTTTCCTAGTGATTCCTTGGCTCATCATGCCGAATAATTTTCCTGTGATTTGCGACTTGTCTTCGAACAACTTGCTTGAACTTTCCTCCGTTTTCTGCTAGAAAACGCAGAGCCTACGTACTGTCGTCATTATACTTTTCCAAGAATAATCCCTCGTCTTGAAGCGAACAACTCGTTCGAAGTTTCCTCCGTTCACTGCCAGCGAACGTAGAGTTTTTCTTCATTGAAGATTGATGAACTTTTCATACACCTCTTTTGAATTCTAATCTTTACGAACCAGTTGTAAAAAGAAGATTACATTACACACACATTATTAAACCTCGCAGTGAGTATTTTTTCCTTGTTGTGTACGCATACACTTTTGCACAAGTAGACTATTTTCCAGGACCTTCCTAATGAGGGAACTTTTCCCGCCTTAGCCATTTTGATTTTCATTTTGGTGCGGAACATTAACATTCTACTAGTCACTACATTATACAATCTGCCTACTGGCTAAGAACAGTACTTTCCTTTCTGATAGTCTCTGCCGTTTAAGGCAAAAATTACTTCTTATTAAAATAAAGTTTTGCATTTGTTTTCCACCAGACTCGTGTCCGTCATTTCCTCATGGCTACCTTTTTTTTACGCTTTATGCAAGTGTTGAACAAAGTTATTTTTATTTTTTATTTTTTTTTGTACTTTGTTAGTGGATTCGGCAGTCGTAAGTAGTGTCTGGCACAAAGCCACCTTCTCGTAGGCCAGCACTGCATTGCTACCGGGTCCGCTACAGTCTTTCCATTTCATGTCGGCCGAGAAGGTGCAACAAATCACTTTCCTGGAGGTCAGCATAAGTCATTCTGAAGGAAAGCAGAGAGGCGTCTCTCAGATGATTAAAAGAGAGCAGTTTTTTTTTTTTTAGATGCGTAAAAAATTAACATGTCATTCGTTGCCCCAGTTAGCAAAAGACTGTAAACCGTTTGTGAGATCAGTCGCGAATATGACCTTATCGAACGAATCAAACTTAATAGACCATCCACCTTATACTGACGATTGGGAGTATTTACAAAATTTAAAATGCCCTGAAAGAATAAAGGTTTTTTGACATTCCTGATATCAAGCGATACGCGACTACATTATTGAAATGAATTCCGGAAAAAAGACTTCTGTGAAAGGTTACAGTAATGCTACTAGTGTTACATGAACAACAGAGGTTTGCAAGTGTCGTAATTAGAATGTGCCAGCTGTGTGAAGTTAAACAGCATTTTTCACTGTGATATTCTTTGAATCGTATTTTTCAACCAAACCAAGGCGATAATACTATTAAGACGTAGGGAGTGAAAGAAAATGAGAGGATTTTAGAAGTAGATGGAAACCCAGTCATAAGTAGAAAACAAAGGATAAACTTTCTATTCCTGTTCCAAAGACCGGGAAGGAATGAAATATTAAATGAGACAATGATTATAACGAATCTACAAATCCAAATATTTGAAATGAATAGGAATGTTTGTACTGAAAAGCGTCTGAAAATCTTAACTCACGAATACTTAGGAAAATGTATAAATGGAAAAATTCATCTCCACCGCAGATATTCTGTTATTAGCATCGGTTGATCTTGATGAAAGATCTTGAATTAAACAATATGGCGAACAACATGAGCACTTAAAAGAAGCATTTGATAACCTGAACTTTGAAATATGAAGATTTTTAGCGTAATCTTTGCATTAGATTTGGAGGCACAATCTTGATTCAGTTCGCTGCAAAACACGGTTTTTCAGTGTTTAAGAAATAATGAAATACGAACTAACAGGACAGAGTTGACATCTATAAATCTACTTGTTTTTATATCTCTTGATATTTCATATAGTTCTGATTAAACAAATACGTAAGTAACTTTATTTCCTATTATAATTACTTTTATGCTGACACTATGGAATTCTAGAAGTAGAAAACAAAACAACAATTGTATTTTATCATCGACAGCATTTTCACTCATTTTATTTTTGGTAGTTACCCACTAACTTATGCTATCATGATCATCATTATCATCAGTCTCAACAGTCACATGATCATGTGTGGTCGTAGAGTCACTGTGCAACTGAACTCATGGCCATTTCCCTCTGCTTTGCTGTGTTGAAAGCATAGAGTTATTAATTCATGCGCAGTATTTTCTAGAGAACGTAGACCCGGCAGATTTCATCTCTCTCCGGGTCAGAGCACAGTCGATACCTCACAACAAGGTCACGGACATGTGGCCTTTGTTTTCTTCGCTTCGGCGCAACTCTACGCGCTGTCTATTGACTTAAGTCTCGGAAACCTATCAATGACGTTTCATCATCAAACTGGCTACATACATAACTATGCATCCCAGTCTCCTCCTCCATTGTGCTAGATGGATTTTGACCATTACAACAAGATTCACCCGCCCTTTGACAGATTTTGTTTTTAATCCTGTCGCATATCTAGCCACAACTCCTGCCCCCCCAAAAAGCATGTTGGAGGAGCCAGTTTAGTCACCGATGACCCGACCATTGTATTAGGTTTCATAGTGTTAGTAGCACACGTCGAGTGATTTAACATAATATGACTTTATAACTTATTTTCTGTAACATTTATCTGAATGTATCTGGAATAGTGGAGAAAGGCTAGAGTAATGCATAGCGTCTCAGATTGAGGAATCGGAGATCCAAGTTCAGATTACACTCAAATCTATTACATTCGCTTACGTGTTAATGTAAGGAAAGGTATGAATCCTATTATTCTCCTCCCTGCTATGGATAAATAGCAAGACAGACCTGCGTCTATAGCCTTGGATGGTCTACTGGAGAAAGAAATGACAATCTACTGCGGGAAAAATCATTGAAATCTTAAGGGTGTATCAAATATGGCACATAACTGACTGATTTCGAATGACATAGCGTTATTATAAGAAAATAAACGATTTAAAGTATAGTTTGCCAATATATTTATTCTGGAGCAAAGGCGGTTTTTCGTCATAAAAAACAATATCAACTGCGTTAAAGGTCACCCGAAAAGGATCATCAAGAGAAATTGAATGTATTTATTGTAACTATTTTCCTTAGATTTTCTTATGGTGATTGCGCCTTAGTTATAAGTAGTGAAATCGCCCCCGTATTAAAAAAGGTATTGCAAATCCATTTGTATCCAACAGAGGCGGTATTTTCAAACTTGCATGGTGACAGTATATTTTAAAAAGTTGACCATTCAGATATCTCTTTTCAAGAAGAATGCAAAATAAATTGTAAATACATAATAAACGTAAATACACATAATGAATTATACAAATACAGTAGATGGTATTTTCGCATTAAAGACTTATAAGCAATTTTCCAAATATTTAAACGATATTAGAATTTACTGCTACCTACATCGATAAGAGATCTTACACCAAAAAGAATACTTACTCAAAATGGCGAGTTTGAAATTGCGTATATAAATATGTTATGGCGAGCACTGAATTTATAGACACAATTACCATAAATTTTAGTAGATATTTTAATGTCAAATCTTCCGACTAACTACATTCTTTGGTTTCAGCATCACATCTCAAACATACACAGCCAACATCAACTATGCAGTGTACAATAGAAAAAAAAAATCTTTCCCATTTTCTTCATATTCCGTTAGTGAGGATTAAGTTCCATTTGGACAGCCTCTTCCTAAGAACCAGTGCTTTGTGGAGAAGACTACAGAGATGATACATCTCCAATCAGTATAATACTGACCTCTTTGGGTTAATAGATATATTTCCCTATATATCCTCGCAAACTGCACTTTTTAACACCTTCACATACGGGCAACAACTTCAATCCGTAGTTCTTTACCTTGAGTGACTCTTGGGTCTTGCATTGAGTGAATAATTAATAAAATAAACAAATATATCTGAAAAGTATTGTAGAAGAAATACGATCAGTATTTTTTACTAGTTTAGTCACCAATGGCCCGACTGCTGTTAATACTGGGTTATTAGATACAAGTAGCACAAGTAGAAGGATCTGGCATAATCGTTAGTAAAACTTAGAAAAAGTATCTGGATGCAATCAAGTATTTCAAATAATTAAGTATTGCTTAAACTGGTCTGAAAGATAGGACATTTATGAAGATATTTCTTCTTTTAAATTTAGAAAACAGATTTTATTGGATTTTGGCATATTTGATCAGCTGAATTCTTTGGTTACTGTACTCCAAACTCTATGCTGCGTACACTGGAAGAAAATCTTCCCCATTTCCTTTCATTTCCGTCAGTGAGAAGGGTGTTCTATTCGGAGAGCTTCTTTCCAAGAACCGCTTCTCCGTGGAACAGATTCTCGAGTTAATGCTTCCCGAACACTACAGTATTGATCACTTTAAGTTTTAGGTTGACATATCTTTCCTACATATCCTCTCGAACTGCACGCTTTAATACCTTCCCATACGGAGCAATAAACTCAATCCTTAGCTGTCTATCTTATGTTTCCCAAAGTATCACATTTCCAATGTGGTTTTTCTTAAAATGCAGGTGCAAAACAATTTCATATAAGACGTTGTAAACTCCACATAAGGAAATGTCTGTGATGCTAATTTGTTTCTGATGTGGATAAAGATGCAAAAGATATCTTCATATTATCACAAATTTTCTTCGGCAGAAAATCTTTATTTGACGGAAAAACATAATATTGGCCCAAATAAGACAATTATTAACCAGATGTTCGCATTGATTATGCTAGACACTTCTATGTGCCGTGTCCCTTAAGGATGTAGGAGATTATAGCTGAGACAAAAGTTTTTCTCCGTTTTTTTTTTCTAAATATATTTTATCTTTTTGTTATTTTTACTAAATCTTCCGCCATGCATTTATTCAAGAAAAGTAGATTATGTGATGTTTTGCTCTGTCTCTCAAGCCTTCAAACTGTTCTGTGAAGCCTGTTGGAGGAACCGGTTTAGTCAGCGATAACCAAACCATTGTATTAGGTTTCACAGTACGAGTGGCGCATGTAGAGTAACTTACTATTTTCTCAGCCAACTTTCGTCATTATGTGTTCTTGAAATTTCAAGAATAAATTTACTTTTCGTTTCCATTTTCTCTAAAGGTTCGTCGTTGTTTACATGTTTATGGTATCTTCAGAACCACATTCCTATTACTTCAAGCCTCTCCTTCCTCTGTGAGTAGAATATCTAGCATTTACTTCCATATAGTAGAAATGATATTACGTAACAGTCCAATACTCTTTTCTTTATTTCCAACGGAATTTTAGTTGTCTAATTCTCTGCTAATCTTTTCAAATACAACGCGCCTTTGGATGTCAGTGTCGCACTTCTCTTCCATTTGAGCCCTTCCTTACACTAACAACCATGTTTTCTTTTTTCTTACAATTTATATTTAGTCATTTCATCTCGCTTTCCTTTCCTACCATTTGAAGGTTTTCTTGTCGTTACTTTTCCGTTTCTGTTATCTAAACTGTGTCATCTGCATACCTTATGTTAAGATTGTGCCCGCCAATAATGAATCCTATTAAGACTGTTAATTCTAGACTCAATGGTTGTAATTATCGTCAACTAGCAAGACCCGTGTAAATTACACGGATTTACCTACAAATAGCTTAATGTTACAATCTGTACTTTCCAACCTACAGCTATACTCATATAAATATAAGAAAAGTGATATAGCCTCTGCTAAAAACACTGAAATGTCTTCAAAAGATCTTTAGACAACGAGACATGATTTAACCGCAAATAACTGACTTTATTTAAGATGCCATCTCCAGTCCCTCCCTATATTGCAATCTCTATTTGTCTCTCGATGTTCCGCTCTCTCTTTCTGCTTTACTCTCTATGTCCCTTTTCTTTCAGTCTCGGACGCTCAATTCAGTATGGCTTCCATCTGTCTGCAACAAATTGGTGAAGATGAGATTTAAAAAAAAAATTTTAATTTGAAATGATCTTTTACAGTTCAGAGGTAAATTTATCCTAAATAGCTATTCGGGTCACGAAACATGATTTAACCCCTCGCTGCAAATATCCGCCTTTCTCTAAGATGAGCATTCCACTCCCTTTCTGCGTCACCCTCTCTTTTTGTCTTTCTGTATAATTTATTCTCCCTCATACTGCTTTACCCTCTATGCCTACATCTCTTTAGCTTTCACTCACACTTTGGGTTTAATAGGATTTTTGATTAGAAGAACATCATTAATTTGTATTATATATAATAATTATTATTGTTATGGGACCTTACCCATAATAGCATAATGGACTATTCCATGCGTAATAAATACTGCGCCTCAAGAGGAAGCAGGGAGTTCACCCCGAAGTCGGGCGACCGGCTGACCTGCTGATCGGTTGAACTCTCTGCCTTCGGGCGGCGAGGAACACGATGGAGGCTACGCCGAAGGGTGGAGTCTCTTTCGGGGTGGTAGACCGACCCTGAACCCGTTTATACGGGTTCAAAGGGCATATTTTTGGCCGAGCCCACGGGCTCGGAGATCCCACGTTAAACCGGCCTTGTGCCACATGATGCCCTCATGGGAGGGTGACTAAATACCGTTCAGCCCGAAGTCGGGCGACCGGCTGACCAGCTGATCGGTTGAACTCTCTGCTTTCGAACGAGGCTACGCCGAAGGGCGGAGTCTCTTTCGGGGAGGTAAACCGACCCTGACCCCGTTTATACGGTTTCAAAGGGCATATTTTTGGCCGAACCACGGGCTCGGTGATCACATGTTAAACCGGCCTTGTGCCACATTATACCCTCATGGGCGGTGGTGACTAAATACTGTTCCGTCTGAAGTCTGGAGTGGTCTGATGTCTGGAGTGAAGTCAGTCAGAGCGAGCGAGTCAGTCAGTCGAGTCAGAGGCAGTCCGAAACAGAGTCGCGTTCAGACAATTACTACTAAACCTGATTGTTCGTACTAACACTTTCTACTTCTCTGTATATATTCCTGTTTGTAATATATCTGTGTTATTCCATATCCGTATTTGAGTTCTACTTTATTGGTTCTACCTTGGACTATCAACGTGGTACAAGGAACCGGACCATAACAATTATATAGTATTACTACTGTATTATCTATTTATATTGAAACTTGTTATAATTATTAAAGAATTATTTTAATTTCAAACGTTTATTTGCAGTTCAGACGCGAAGTTTTGGGTTGACATATCTTTCTTACATATCCTCTCGAACTGCATGCTTTAACACCGTCCCACACAGAGCAATAACCTCAATCCTTAGCTGTCTACCTTATGTTTAATACCTTCCTATACGGAGCAATATCCTCAATCCTTAGCTGTCTACGCGAAATTGTCCTCAGCAGATTATGAGGTTACGAAACATGATAAAACACTTTACTACAATCACCTTGAAGGAAGAAGGGCCATTTATTCCTTCGTCATCACTCCCTATGCTGTGTCCGCTACACCCCGTAATATGAGTTCCACAGATATAATGAAAAGAAGTGATATCCATCATAATGCCAAACTGAAGCGTGACGCACACCATACACGCGTATTAATATAGCGATTTTCCAAGCGTAGCTTAGATGTGGGACAAGGCTGAACTGATGGGGCAACCAGTGAGGATCGAACTCACTATTCAGTCGTAACTGTTCTTGCTAACCATTACACCGCCTCGAGATACCCACACGCGTATTAATATATTAGGTTGGTGCAAAAATAATGTCGTTTTCTCACATATGTTACTATGTGAGAAAACGACATTATTTTTGCACCGACCTAATATAATTTAACGTGGTGTCTAGTACAGTGTAAGACGTGCATGAGCCTGGCAATTTCATATAGCATCGATTCTTGAGTGGTCGTAAAACTATGTTCGATTGAGTAATTGTCAGGCGGAGGAATTGACAATATTTTGCGTGCCTTGTTCCTTCACGATATGAATGTTCATTCTCCTCCAAGATTTCCTGTCCTTTGTAAATCTTAGAAATGTTTGTCTTCTTTCGATTTTTTATAATCCTCGTTATGCCAACAATTTACAAAAGATTGTTAAGTAGGTTATTCGCTGATTTTCCCTGCCCCTCAACTTATGCCTTTAACATATCTTGTGACTTAAACTTTCCAAACTTTTTCTTTATCATTATGTGCCATAGATATTCAGTTTTCTATTCTCTGTAGTCCATGGGGTACTCAGTATGTGATTTTGTATATGTCCTTTATTTTCGCACCGCCATAACGTAAGTTCCGTATACTTTTACTATAAATACTTTCATGGTGATTATTCTGATGAACTTTCCTCTATAGTACCTAGGCTTAATGAATTTAAGAGCAGTATTGTTTTGCGGAATGGTTTCATAATTTTACATTTGAAATGGCTATATGTAACAGTATCTTCTCTGCTAACAGTTTCTTCTCTCGCGCTTCTCGCTTGTAGAACTACCCCCGGGTTCTTGCTTCCCAGTCAAATTAGATCTTCAAAAATTTAATGCAATGTCATTCGCCATCTTCTCTCTTCTTAGTGCTTGTCCTTTTATTATTCTCTCTCTTCAATAATATTTTCGAATGCTCTCTAACACTGAGTAACCCATTTCGTCTTAGTGGCTTTATTACCTTATTTCGGTTGAAAAGATTACAAAAGAGAATTCTGTTGCCTTAAGTCTCTTCTTTGTTTGTAAATAGATAGTACAGCATTCACCGGCAGCAACCGATATTACATTACAGTCCAAATCACTATACAGATACATCGCACCTTGTTGATAATCGACATGTAAATGAAACTTCCATCCACATCGAAACAAGTGGAAATATAACTCATCTGATCATGGAATTTTCTCAAACTTCAGTTAACCACGTCGCAAGCCGAACTTAGTTTCTTCAATAACATATATATGTATCTCGAATGGCATTGCGTTATTATAAGAAAATTAAAATTATATGGTTTGCCAAAAGACTTCATCTATAGTAAATGCAGTTTTTGGTCCTGGAAGACCAATATTCTCTCTGTTACAAGGGTCCATGTATGATGAACCAGAACGTCAAAAAAAAAGTGAATATAATTTCACACGTAAATATTTCTTGCTTAGCTTCTCTTACGGTGACTATGAGGAAAAGTAATATTAACATGGGTCATGTCATAGTGTTAACAGGAGGACCCTGGTTGATCTTCTGTTCCACTATACGACAGAATCTAAAGAGCGCTGAACTGATCTGCTGGGTATCCCTCTGATACCATCTACTTGGAATGTGGATGTGATCTGAACAAGTGTTACTTGAAAGAATTATAGCCAGTCAATCCAACATTGTCTCCCAAAGTTTTCCATTGGGTTTTCTCGTATAATGGTTACATCGTAGATCAAGAGTTCGCAGATTTTTTCACAATTTTAGAAAGTGAACCCTCCTTACATGTGGCACCCGATTTCACGGTCCGTTTGGAATATAATAAGTTGTGACGTTTTCATATGAGAAGCCTCTCCAGTGTTTATACAGGCTCACGAGAATACTATGCCTAACTGAAAAACACGGGCATTTTCGTTATATCAGTTTACTATGGCGCCACTGATCATTACATTTACATACTGCCTTCTCGTAACTTTTGTCACGTCAGCGTAGAGAATAGTTCCAAATACAAATGTACATGATAGAACTTTACCGTCAGAAGCAATATTCGATGAAAATTCGTAGGGATGTGTACTAAAAAAAAGAACTCGTAAGAGATACTTGGACGAAACAAATTTTCAAGGCTTCAGTAGAGGAGATAAAGACTTTAAAAAACGCTTCAGACCGGGGCAAATAAAATCGTTAACTGGGGATTTGGGGTCATGTTGGGAAAGTTAATTATACATTCAATGTGTGGATCTTTGGTTTTATTTAAAAAAAAGAAAAGACACATCAATCAAATTCGATCCAAATAAAGACAATAAAGCTATCATGTTAAATGAAGCTATATCTTTTGACTTAAACGATTTATTCAAGCTATTGTTATCACTGTGATCATCGGAGATGTTACTAAAAACACAGCGTTTCGATCAAGTATTAGGTTGGTGCAAAAATAATGTCGTTTTCTCACATAGTAACATATGTGAGAAAACGACATTATTTTTGCACCAACCTAATACTTCTGGCCATCTTCAGGTCTCCATTATTTGGGGTGATATTGGATATGTAGTGTTGTTTTGTGAAGTCAGATTTCTGCTCTCTTCCCGTTGAAACAGCTTATCTGGATTTCCATACCTGAAGATCTCCAGAGAGTAAGAATCGTTTCTATAATGGCAGCAATAATAATCAAGGATTATTATGTACGAAATTAATAATTTTTCTTCTCAAAAGTTAATGGTGATATCCAAATTACGAAACCATCTGTTATTGTATTTGAAATATTAAAGAATACACAACTGACCTCGTCGTAGACTGTAGCGTAGTAGTTATCAGTGTTGATGATCTATAGTTATTGTGAGTTCAATTCCTGTATAGAACTCATTAATAGTGTTGATGTTAAATAACGAACTTTTATCTTCTGCCAAACGTAAAACACTTGTAGTTCCAGAGATGGTACAGCGGTTACTGAGATACAATAACCCAGTGGAATGAAGCGCTGCTTTGTGAATTTCGTGACGTAGTAATTATTAGTTCAATCTCTGGGTCGGACAGTGTGTACTTGGATTCACTGGAAACGGGCGTGCAATAACACAGCAGTACTAAAATTGAAAACTCGGCGACATATCCCTAGACATGGGCAATTGAACCAGAAGTGTCTACCCTCGTATATTGATAAGGCGTTAAATTTATAATCCCCTGTAACATACTCAGATCAATATACACTTGATGAAGGCTGGAGGGCAAAACGACCGAAACGTTAAATAGCAACAATAAAGATAAGAACAATACTCCGCATACAATTAGTGCAGATAAGAAACAGGCTTCTAGAATTAAAAATGAAATGCGCGTTCAAATCTCCTCAAAAATTCATACTTTATTTCAGATCTCTACTGACGATATGAGTATCTGATAATGAAAAGCAAATGAGAATCAATGGGAGACAAGTATAATTTAATAATAGTTTGCAATGCTTCATCTCATAAAATTTGATGTAATGTTATTACTGATTAGTCGTATTATCAATAACTCTAATCACTGAACAAAAGTCGATTGTCTTCATCAACTTCCTTTTCTTTCAATTTTATTTTACGTTTTTCTTCTTTTTTTAATCGTAGAGGATATAATAAACTCAAACAACAAAATTGAATAAGGGAGAAAATATAGTCATACCAAACAAAAAAGTTTTAAAAAAAAAGCGTAAATGATTTTAGATTGTATCTTTTCAGAACTCTATCGAGAAATAAAAAATGTGCCCTGGGATTTAAAATAGAAAACTCCAAAACACAATATATTATATATGTTTGAGCTTTTCTTTTTATCTGCCATGTCCTTTCAGGCTCTCCATCAGGATCATGACTCTCCATCTCCCTATCTCAACTTACAGCTCTCAGAATGTTCGTTCCCTCTGCTTCCTCCCCGAGACCACGTTCTGTCATCCACCTGCTCAAGCCCGCCAGGAATGTCACGCGCTGCTTTCTCTTTTCTCTCTTTCCCTCTATTCGCCATGTGAGTATTAGATTCTCCAGGCCACCCTTGCTCATTATGTGTCCCAGAAATTTCAGCTGCCTCTTCCTGATGATAAGCATGAGCCTTCTTCTTGTCTTCATCCTCTCCAAGACCTCATCGTTGCACACACGCTCGTTTCAGGAAATCCTCAGCATGATTTTGTAGAACCACATCTCCATCGCCTCGAGTCTCTTCTTCATCTTTGAGGAAATCGTCTAGCATTCACTACCGTAAAGAAGAACAGATGTCACGTAACAGCTCAGCATCCTTTTGTTTGTTACCAAAGAAATTCTCCTGTCTCCCAATACTCTGCCCAGCTTTTGGAATGCGTCCTTGGCTATCCTAGTACATCTACGGATCTCGGTATCGCACTTACCGTTCACTGTCAAAACGCTTCCCAGATGTTTAAACTTCCATGTCTGCTTGATTCAAGTGTTTCCAACCTTCAGATCGCATTTCGGGCTTATCCCCTTACTGATGACCATGCACCCCGTCTTGTAGTTTATGCTTAGTCCGTTCTTCTCTCTCTCCGTCGCTATCTTCTATAGGAGATTTTGAACTTTCTTTTTCTTGTCTGCTATATGTTAGATATATAAACATAAAACGCTGATAAGATTCAGGCAAAAAAAAAAAAAAAAGAAAATAAAAAACAAAGATTTTGTTTACAGAGGGAGAACTGAAAGGACTTAATATATGTAGATGTTTCTAAGAAAAATTAAGTGAAAAAATTAAGTGAAGACCTGAATGAACCTTTTTCGGTATCTAGAAGATTCCTTAGTTATAGAACCAGGAAGGCTGATGTTTATTTAACGGATAATTATTATTGTTACGTTAATTTATTTTTAACCTTCAATCTACCTATACAGTCAGCTTCACACTGACATTTTAAATGGAGTGAAAAGAGGTTATTATTACGGATCGATGTCAACATTAGTTGAATAGGGTAAGAAATATTTGTCTTTGTCTTACGTCATCTCTCATTTTCTTTGTATTCTTTACTGTCTTTTTTTACTTTCTTCGTCGTTTTTTTTTCTGCCATTAATGTTTTTCGGCCTTTATCCGACCCTTTATCGTCAACATCTCTGTTGTCATCTTACCCGCCATTTTCTGCTTCTTATTATCGAGAATAGCGCCTATTATTATCGTTATTTTTTTTTACAAATACACGAATAAGATGAGATGTAACAATATGACATGCATCGCGGTATCAAAGATAAACGATACGGTAACGCAAGTAAGCAATGTACATACTTACAAGTTTTTGTTCCGCATAGAAAAATAATAGAAAGTAGTTATGTTATTTTAACAGCATATTTCGTTGATCCCGTATTTAACGCGGTAGAAACCCGTGCGTAATAGAACGTTCAATAATTCTCTACGAGCCGGGTTATCCTGATATGATTTGCCTGAGGGAGAACAAATACATTTGACAATAAAGGACAGAGGATAGTGAAGAGAGTATACGGTTGTTATGAAGAGGGGCAATGCAAGACGTGAGCTCGTCGTGATAGTGCACTCCTTTTGAAATTTGGGGTTTTGACATCCTAAATAATGACACAAAATATATCTTTTAAAACAGTTACCGTTTTTTGAGGAAATCAGTTTGAATATTAAGCGCAGTTTCAAAATCGAAGTGTTGCAATTGACGTTACCTTTAAATTTTTAAAAATTGTAGTTGACAAGAACGAAGGAAGACGAAAAAGAGCGCCACATGCCTGACTTGCGGAAAAAAAAAACTATTAGCATACAGTTTTCGGTTACAATATGTGTCTATAAGGACACATGGCACAGTGGATAAAGGCGTTGGTTAGATCCAGTGACAGGACCCAAACAGTGTGAGTTCAATACCTAGTTAAGGCAGATTAGAAGTTGGAGATGGGAATTAACAGGAGATAACTGACATCCATTAAAATCATGGCACGTGATCATACCCCATTGTTTAAAATAAAGTGTTCAGTTCGACATTCCGACCACCCGGAGAAGGTCTGAGCGTACAACGGCCGAAACGCTGTAATAAATATTTCGGTTACAATTATCAATATCAGTATTGAAATGATATGAGACCTAAATGTCAAACAAGTACTGCGATTAAATTCGTGAAATCCTTGTAGCAATGAGGAAAACTGATCAGAATATTCTCTGATCTTTACGTCGCTGAGAAATTGATTTATTGGTGCATTTTGTTTTACGGCATACTGATGGTAATATTTTCTTTTTCAAAAAATGTATTGCTGGCTTTTCTACAATAAAAATCTATTTTACATATCTCGCATAAATCCATGAGAGAAACACCATGGGATAATGATTCAAATAAACGTGTCTTCGATTCCACATTTTGCGGGAAGACCTCTGGAGCGACATAGAGCAACAACGTCTCAACCGCCATGCACAGCTCTTTGATATTATCTCTCCACCACGGCACAGAAATGCTCGATAGTGATAAACTCTAATGATTTGTTTGACTTGGTTTATTCTATTTTACAGCACATCAACACTTCAGTGGTTTATTTAATGCTGATAAGATTTAAAGGTGAGATTCATATGAACAGAATAAGTATGCGTTGTAAGAAATCAGTTTGTAGATCAGGTTTCATTGACGTATTTTTGTAAAGGGGATTTTTGTCGAGAGTCAAAACCATTGCTGGTATTAATTATTTTTCTCAAAAATATATTGCTGGCTTTTCTACTATAAAAATCCACTTTTATACTTTCATAGTGTTTTGACCCCAGTTTGGTGGTTATCTGTTTTCCCCATAGCTGGGACCTTAACAAGTGCTACCACCTGGGTAAGGCTGAACCTGGGAACAAAAGCAATTAAGAAGTGGTTCCACGTTCCACAAAATCTACGGATCAGAGGCCTTGCTGCCGGATGGATTGAAACCGTGATGTTATTTTTTGAAGTTGGCATTGAAACATTTATTTCATACAACTGAGCTGCTGTTTCCGCATACCCGACAACTCGTGAAATATTGGCATGAAAATGATCATATATATATTCAGAAATTCATGACATTCATAGCCTTACAGAATGTTCTGTCTTGGGTTTCAAAATCTACACCCTGTAAATCGGAACATAACTTCGCAGGCGAGAATAGATTTCCTTCAGAGGTTTCTTATGTAGGAATAGAACGAGTTCAACACTTGAAGAGTCCATATTTTCTATGGACATGCTACATTCTATGGTCTGAAATAAACAGAAGAATAAGTACCAGGGTTTTCAAATCAATAGTTTACAATATAAACGAACACATCTTCCAACTACATTGACAATATAACGGCCAGATTAGCTGAAATGGCGGAGGCTTAGCAACTTTCAGTACAGATTAAGATTTACATCCAAATGCCTGATTCTTTGAAATTCATTGTAACAGTGACAATCACTTTTATTCACCAAGTACTTTCTCAGAAGGAGATGGAAATTACTTGGGAAAGTGCATTTCTTGCCTTATTTAATTGTAATATACAGAAAATATGCGTGAATATGAAAAGATTATGATGAAAATAAACATACATAATACTTGAAATTTTTTCAATCAGGCATGCCTAATATATATATATATATATATATATATATATATATATATATTAATTGATTTAAAATATGGTTCTTTTCGCTACACAGTTCTAACCATGTTTCAAAAATGGAAGCTGAAAGCTCCGAATTTAATTTTGTAACTATTCGTTCTAATTTAATTTTGTAATTTTTCTAATTCAATTTTGTAATTATTAGGAACGTTAGTTCCATTTCGCTTGAGGATGAAATGGAACTAATGTCTTTAATTTAATTACAAAATTAAATTCGGAGCTTTCAGCTTCCATTTTTGAAACATGGTTAGAACTGTGTAGCAAAAAAACATTTTAAATCAATTAATTTATATTATTAATGCTCTGTAAATTTAAATTGAGCACTATTTTGTAGAAATAAAAATATTTATAAGAACACCGGATTATATATCTTACTGTTCTTTCTTATATATATAGCACTTTATCCATGAATATAGCATATATATATATATATATATATATATATATATATATATATATATATATATATATATATATATATGCTATATTTATGGATAAAGTGCTAAATATCAGAGATAGAACGTATGTAAATATAAATCTAAAAGTGAACATTGAAGTCAACACTCAGAGTCGACAGGCTGTTTCAGGCTAGATGCAATCGTATATATATATATATATATATATATATATATATATATATATATATATATATAACTATACTCGTTTCGAAAAACCTTCGAATTTTTGATTTGCCAATAATGAAATCCATCACGAAGGAAAAAAGGTTTTAAAAGAAGAAAGTGGTAGAAACATGAAAGTCTGTTGAAAAAAATCGCACAGATACAGTTTTGAAGCCCAAAGAAAAAAACCCGACACGAGTAAACAACTAACAAAAGAGCTCAATACAACCGTAGAGCAGACCTAGATAAACCTAGTGAGCCAGACAAACCTACGCAGGTTTCACCTAAGCGGATCGTCAGGGAAAGCTGGCTAAAAGGCAAAAGAGAAACAGCATATTTATAGGGGATAATCAAATTCATACCACGTGACCAAAGAAAAACAAGAAAAAAAAAAGATATATATAGTTTTTCTTGTGTTTTTTCTTCTAAATACCGGTTCCAACTTCCTTTGGCATGATACATCTATCTATCTATCTATCTATCTATCTATCTATCTATCTATCTATCTGTCTGGGGAGAACACATGAATATGAATAATAACTCAATGTATATGAATTTTATCTATAATTTGACTTGTCACATGGTCGATATTTATATCTTGAATAATTTCACCCGAAATTGATTGGAGGCACGGACCAAATTGGGAATGGAAGCCACTACGATGGATTAACATCTCGACTCTAAAGAGTAAAAATCTGACTAAGAATTATATATATATATATATATATATATATATATATATATATATATATATATATATAGGCAAACTGATATTCTGACTGATCTAAGAAGACTTCCCTATTAACTAATAGCGACTTCTCTTAAAAATTGACAAAAACTGGCATCGTGGTGTTGACACGTACCTTTTAGAGCCCAAGTCCATTCAAGCTGACATGGTTTCTGCATTAGGGGCTTTATCCAGCTTTATCAAAAGTGTAAACTTAGGAAGCTTAATTTAGGAGGGGAAGGGAGATTCTTGAAGATAACACATGGTCTGGACGTTTTGCCTCTGCTACCCCTGAGGAAAACATTGATCCTTTTCACCTATGGTAAGTATATCCCGTGAGAGTATGGAGAATATTATGCCCGTGAGCATGCCATGACGAAGGTTTCTGTACGTTGGGTGACACATCTTCTGACACGTCATCAAGCTGATCCCATCACAGGAAAATCTTACACACTTTGAGGTAGATCCTTGAAAGTTAGTTAACTCGTGATGAGATGGGTTCATCATTTTGAGTCAGAGATTATTCATGGAAACAACCACGTCGACTTTTACAAAGAAAGCCAAGATCGTTTCGTCTGCAGGAAATATGTTGGGCTCTGATTTTCGGGAAGGAAAAAGCATTGTGTTTATTGACTATCTTCAAAAGGGCCACACCATCAATGGAGAGTACTATACCAAGACGAAGTCACAAGTCATCGTGACCGAGGCTTTGAGCGCACTGGCCTTGTTCAGATTGTTGATAACGCTAGATAACACGCTTCTATCACAAAAAACTGTAAATATAGTTGCAGTATAAACTAAAAGGGAACACTGTGGGTAATGGGCAAGCACAAATGCGCCTGAGCAAGCGCCTGCAATAGGGATTAGATAGCCGCCCTAGTAGACAGGTATCCTCGAATACGTGTGGCCATCCATTAAAGTATTAACATATATATATTCAGGGATCCTCAATTTAGGTCGGATATCAGTTCCTATGGCGAGACGTATCCTGATCTTCGACGTAAATCGGAACTCGTTTACATAAGCACCCACGAGTCTGCCCTACGTTTGGGAGCCATAATGAAGAGCAAAAATTACTCTAAATAATACGCAAAGAAAATATAAGTAATGTAGCGCAATCCAAAATGGCACACAGCCGGTGAAGAAACAACGCCGTCTTCCTTGTATAGTCTCGTGTGACGATATATTATATTATGGGAGATGGTGCCGTAACCACGAAACACCATATGATGGGTCCGATGTAATCCGACGACCTTCTGTATATATGTATATATATATGTATATAATTAGTTTAACATTAATTTTTTTATTAGACACAAAATAACCGATCTCCTTCAGTTAGCCTACGCTTTTGCTTTTATTTTTATCGTTTACAATGATTGCTAAATCGTTCACAGTAAATGTTTGTCTAGTTGTTTTGACAATATATCACATTTATTGACACCACTTCTGTAATCAGAATGCGGAACATTTAAAAGCTTTTGTAGAGTAGGGCTCTGCGTACTTTTTGCTCTTCCTTACTACTGAGACAATGGGCTGCTGCTACATATAAATATGGCAAGTAGCCACATTAGAGTAGGATTTGAGTAGTAGTTGATTTACTCTCTCTCTCTCTCACTATATATATATATATATATATATATATATATATATATATATATATATATATATATAAAAGCATGTCTGTTTAAACGATTTAGACATGTCGCGTTTGTTTATTTTTAATACTATTCTTTCGTAATCACGAATAAGTTTTGTTGTTCTTGATTAATTTCTCTTTTTCACACTCATATATTCACACGGTCGCAGACAAAGACATAACCAATCCCTTGTAATAATATATTCATATAAAAGAGATACTTGCTTAAACAGTATCAATCAAAGTAAAACGTAGACATACTCAAGATACACATAAATTTGGGACTAAATTAGATTTATTCATTATGCATTAAACTTCGATATCATTCAATTCCTTTGTAAGTATAAGCTTTTGTTTTCAACTTCCTGATCTCTGAAACTTGACGTATATGTTTATCTGACCTGAGACGAATAGGATGTTACCAGTCAGATAATACAAATTGTTCCTCGCCTTCTGATCAGTAATCGAATGTTGATCAAAGTTCGCGACCAATGCCTGAAAAAATCAATCTCAAATCAAACTAGCTGGGATGCTCAGACGGCACAGTTCTGGTTTAGGTCGATAGGATGTTTCATCAGCAAGTCTCATATCTATGTAGATCTGTTCGTTATGCATAGTGTGTAGATGCGTTGTACAATAAATTAAATTATAAAGAAAGAAATACCACAGTGGTTTATATAGCTAGAGCTCGATAGGGATAGAATCGAATTCGTTATTAATTTGCAGTTTATTGCTTCAGGATAAAGTAGTCCTCCATCGATATCTATATCTGCTTGTCTATCTATCTATCTATCTATCTATCTATCTATCTATCTATCTATCTATCTATCTATCTATCTATCTATACACAAATCGTATATTCTGAAGTATAACAGGCAATATTGTTATAGGATTTAACACTTTAAAATAAACCTGTGCATTAAACTTAAAGAATTAATTCCAAGAAGGCACCTCAAAATTAACCTTTCCAAAACAGAAAGAATAATCTGGAGGCAAAATGAAAGCAGTGATGGGATAAAAATTCAGGATGTAGAATTATTAAATGCTAAAAACTTAAAATACCTCGGTGTATGGATGTGTTATAACAAATTTAGTATCGGCGATAAGGAAATTGAACATAAAAATAGGTTGTGATCGAGCTAGTGCTAAACCAAGTCGGCACATTACTATAAAAACAAAACATTCGAGTCATGATCGTTAATAGTCTTAACAGATCGATACTATCATATGGATGTCGTGTAAGGTGCCACACACGTTCAAAAATATCAAAACTTTCAGCTGTAAACAACCACGTTCACAGATCATTTTTTTTAAATGGCTTTGAGCGAGTGAAGGTTGTGGATCTTCGTGAAGGCCAAACTTTTTCGAACATTTTTAACTGGCGCTACAGAATCACAAACAAAGAGCTATAGCAACTGAGAGAAATCGTGAAGAGTTGACCACTTTCAACAGTAGAAACAGCTTCAATGGATAGCACATGTAGCATGCAGAGAAATTAATAATATATTCGATATATTGATATTCCACCCGACTAGAAGCCAAAGGTTAAGAAGGAAACCTCATCTATACTGGAAAGAGCAATAACAACTATTAGACTTGAGAAACGTATTTCCCTGGAAAAGTGTTTTAATAGAAATGTTTTTTGTAAAATTTTACCCGACACAGCACTGTCTTCTCGGTCAATGAAAGCATAAATCTTTCCTTATAAGGGAACAGCTAATATTATTACCATTATGCATTGGGCAGGAAATGAATCAAGCAAAGCATTTAAATCGTGTTGAGGATGAGGTAATTGATGTATTTAATGAAAATAATGTGGAAGATGAGGTACCTGTTGAATGTAATGTAAATACTGACGTATGTGTTGGATGTAATTTAAATAATTTTGAAAATGAGGTACAAGTTGGATGTGATGTTAATAGTGTGTAAGATATGTACTTGATGCATGTAATGTTAATAATGTGGAAGACGAGGTTAGATGTGATGTTAACAGTGTGAAAGAGGAGGTACTTGTTCAATATGATGTTAATAATATGGAAGATGAGGTACTTGTTTGATGTGATTTAAATGATGTGGAAGATAAGGTACTTGTTTGATGTCATTTAAATTATGTGGAAGATGAGGTACTTGTTTGATGTGATTTAAATTATGTGGAAGATGAGGTACTTGTTTGATGTGATTTAAATGATGTGGAAGATGAGGTACTTGTGTGATGTGATTTAAATGATGTGGAAGATGAGGTACTTGTTTGATGGGATTTAAATGATGTGGAAGATGAGGTACTTGTTTGATGTGATTTAAATGATGTGGAAGATGAGGTACTTGTTTGATGTGATTTAAATGATGTGGAAGATGAGGTACTTGTTTGATGTGATTTAAATGATGTGGAAGATGAGGTACTTGTTTGATGTGATTTAAATGATGTGGAAGATGAGGTACTTGTTTGATGTGATTTAAATGATGTGGAAGATGAGGTACTTGTTGTGTATGTGTATATTAAAGTCATTTCATATATAATGGAAAAGAACAAAAAACAAATAGAAACTGGGTTGAAATTAGTGAAAATATAATTTGTAAAATGCTGTATTTTAAAAAAACAAACAAGTGTTTGAATGTGATTGGCCCTGATCTGGCGTCTCGCCTGCAGCCACTATCTCACAGACGCGCCGTCGCCTCTCTCTGTCTCTTCTACAAATACTTTCATGGCAATTGCCCCGATGAGCTGCTTTCCCTGGTCCCCAGTCTCCATGAATACAAGCGCCTTACGAGGCTGGCATCCCGCTCTCACCCTTACACTGTAGAAACTTTAAAATGTAGCCGTCTGTTCTACTCCAATAGCTTCATACCTCGCACCTCTCGCCTGTGGAACACCCTTCCCAATTACTGTTTTCCTGGTAGCTATAATCTCCAACTATTCAAATGTAATGTCAATCGACATCTCCAGTTACCTTGATCTACACACTTTCTTCTATCACTCCTAACTGCTCTTGCTACAAATCTTCTGCAACCCCCCTGTATCCTAGTGGCTTCATACCTTGCTGGGAGCGCTAAGCTTAAAAAAAAAAAAAAAAAAAAAAAACATGCTAGCGTTGAACCACTTTCTCTCTGGCCTCGCGTATAACGATTTTTTAAAAATAAAAATCTTTTTCTCTTCACGCCATTCCATCAGTGAGAAACAGAAGAGTTTTTGTTTCTGTGCATAATGCTTCAAGTATTTGCAACGATTTACTTACAGTTTATGTTATTTTGTATTTCTGATAGTTTGCTGAGGTTTTTTTCAGATTTGTGTTGTTTGGTGATAACCGAATTATTATTGGTTAAATATCAAATTAATCTACGCGATAATACAGTGACGGTTTAACGAAAATATTAGCTTCAAATATAAGAATCATTGTTATTAGTTATTTTCCAAATGGGAAACCTAAGTATATATATATATATATATATATATATATATATATATATATATATATATATATACCAAATATGTGATGCAGGTCAATTTATATTACAATGAATCATTCATACAAAAAGAAGATTAGCAAAGTTAATGATATAAAATGGCGAAATCCTTTCGCAAACAAAATTGTAAAAGTGCATTGTATAAGCTCTTTCTTTAATACGCAACTACTTTCAACTGTACATTCATTCATACTCAGGCATAGACATTTAATTTTGGTAAAATTCAGGTAGCATCCGAGACGAAAAAATTAAATGCGAATCGAAATAGTTTTCTTTTTTTTAATGTGTTATTGTTAACGGTTACAAAATTTTGGAGCGTGCAGTCGCAGCGCTAAGGTTGGATTTTTTTGAAAATTTAAGAGAGTACGTTTTTTTTTGCTAATATGGCAATTTGAGAATTGTTGTTGTTGTAAGATTTATAGGTTAATGCATTTACACAAGTTCGATTATGCATGTTTTTTTGTTGTACCTTTTTCAAGTACTTCTCCACATTACGTGGCCTAGAATTTTCAGTCGTCCCATTCTGATGTTAAGTTTAAGTGTACTTTATTCGTATGTTTAGTCTATGATATTCACAGCATTCTTTTGCAGGACCACATTATTCATTATATATATATATATATATATATATATATATATATATATATATATATATATATATATATATATATATATGTATGTTGTTTGCATTTAGGCAGCATATTTTCATTCAAATAGGTTTGGTGAAATAATTTAGACATCCTGTCGATTAGTTTTCGTTGTGGTCCTCACAAGTTCGCAGACTAATATTTTGTAGATGCAGAAAATTGAGTTAAAAAAAAAATAGCAAAATTTTCTTTCGAATAGTTTTATTTTCCAATGTACTTACAATTTCATCCGAAAACATCTTCAGAGGGTTTAAGTTTTCTGTGAGTATGTATATGTGTTTCAGTGATTTTAAAACATTTCGATTGTTGTTTTTTTTTACATCTTATGCATCGTTCTAGATTTCCAAGTTCAAAGTTCACGTGTTATTTTGAGGGTTTTTTTTTCAGTGTAAGGGAAGTAACATTTTTGTTTTTGTTCATAAGTATATACTCTTTTTTTTTTCATAACAATTTAAGGATTTTGTTTCTATATTTATATATATATATGTTGATTTTATTTATTTTGGGCTTTAACTCTCTTATATAAAGAGCTTCAACGATTTTTAGTTATTATTGTTTTTATGTAATATAGATGTATTTTCAACTAACATCCTTCGAATCTGTGAGTGTGTTGATGTATTAAGCTATGTTCAGCCAAATGAAATGTAAGTCTTTTTGTTAGCATCGTCGTAGTAAAAATCTACCAAAAGTTAATCTGCGAATTTGAGAGGATCACAACGTAATTAATTTACATGATATTCCTAAATCATTTAATCAAACTTGTTTGAACATATATATATATATATATATATATATATATATATATATATATATATATATATATATATATATATATATATCTTAGCAGCATCCGTTAGTGTCCCATGTATGGAGAAAAACTGAACTCCCAAACAAAAACACTTTTTCCTAATAAAAATACATGCAATACATGTTTGTATTGAGATTGCCAGCAATCCATTTTTGTGGAAAAATTGCCAACAATATATTTTCATACTAAAATCACGGCAATACATTTTTATAGTAAAATCACCAACAATACATATTTGTAGTAAAATTATCACCAATACATTTTTAAGTAAAATAAACAGCAATACATTTTAAAGCAAAATATCCAGCAGTATTCTACTAAAATTTACAAAAAATACATTTTATAATTATATGACTAACAATACATATTTATAGTAAAATAATTAACAATACATTTTTATAGCAAAATGACAAGAAATAAATTTCATAGTATAATTGAAGAAATTGCATACATTGTCAAATAATAATAATAATAAATTGCTATGATTAATGTTATTTCTTGTAAGAGGGAAACAAATTTCCAGTGCTCGTTTGCTTTTATAAGATTATCTGGTTAAAAATGCAACAAAGTAATTATAACTTAATTACGAAATAATGTCATTCCCCTGATTTAATTACAAAGTTTGGATTTTCGTATTTAGATTTTGGCATTAAGTAACCCATAGAGATATTGATATGCCGATAAACAAAAACAACCAAACGAAACGAAACTACTCATTTTCTTCTGTTTCAGCGGTATTTGCTTTATTCATTTTGAAGATATAACTTGCTTTCTATTAATTCCAATGATTTATTGTTACTGAAATATGAAAATAAACAATAAAACAAAAGAAGTGATAATTCCTTCACCTATTGATCTACGACCCTCCCCCCACAAAAGACACTTTTTGACATTTGCCCTCACAGTGATGCGCATTTAGATATTACCGTGTTCATAAATATCATGGAATCTCTTTATGCAAATGCTCTGTGCAAACACGTACACCCCATTAAGTCTATCTAGGGTGGAAAACGTCTACACAGATTTGCGTTGATTAGAGACACATGAGAAGATAATAAAGTTAAAAATAACGATCTTCATTCATAATGTGCCCCTAAAATTAACTACATTTACGGTATTGATTTAAATTGTAAGGATTGACTGTTGAAGGCGTGCTTTCACTGTTTTGTTATGAAAAAAAAAGGGGAAAGAAACGAAAAGGCGTCAATTTTCAACGTCACCGAAACTAGTAAAGTTAACTCTTTCAACTGCTACATTTAATGACGTATATGGCCGTAATTTTTCCTGCATTCTACAGCAAAAATATCTCCCATGCTGATGCAAAGTTATCTTCTAATCTAGACTAAGGTTTTTATAACTTTTCCTTCTTCTTCTCCTCCTCCTCCTCCTCCTTCTTCTCCTCCTCCTTTTTTCTTCTTTTTCTTTTTTTCGCCTACTCCTCCACCTCTTTTTCCTTCTTCTTCTTTGTCTTCTTCCTCCTTTTTCTTTTTCTTCTTTTTCTTTTTTCGCCTAATCTCCCCCTCCTACTTCTTTTCCTCCTCCTTCTTTCTCTTCTTCTTCTCCCTCTTCTTCTTCTTCTTCTTCTTCTTCTTCTTCTTCTTCTTCTTCTTCTTCCTTTTTCTTCTTCTTTTTTTGCCCACTCCTCTCCTTCTCCTCCTTTTTTGCCTCCTCCTCCTCCTCCTCCTTCTTCTTTTTCTTCTTTGTTTTTCTTCTTCTTCTTCCTCCTTTTTCTTTTTTCGCCTACTCCTCTTCTCCTCCTCCTCCTTTTTTGCCTCCCCCTTCTCCTCCCCTCCTCCTCCTTCTTATTCTTCTTCTTTTTCTTCTTCTTCTTCTTACTGTGTTCTTCAGGTCGTTGGCGATATAGCTCAACATAATTTTCTGTCCTTTTATAACTCTTAGTAAATATTGGCCTTTATCTTACATCCCCTAAATCTTGCTCGGCCACCCATTTACTCAAGGTCGGCAGTTAGGTTATGCATTGTTTTCGTCTCTTCCTCGTGCCTCCAATTATTCCTGTGCGTATAAAATTTACCATGCTTTCTTTCCTCGTTATGTACCCTTGAAATTTCAAACTGCCTTTTCCTGATGTCACCTTTTTGCTTCCATTTTCTCTAAAACTACAAAATTGCTCACGTGAGCGATCTATGTTATTCTCAGTATCCTTCAGTAGAACGACACTTTCGTTGTTTCAAGTCGCTTCTTCACCTGTGAGGAGATTTTCCAGCATTTATTGCCATATAGGAGGACTGATATTAAGTAACAGTACTCTTTAGATTATTTCAATTTTTCTGTTTATTAACACCCTGGTTCGCTTTTGGAAGGCATCTTTCGCTATCTCAGTGAGCCTTGGGATTTCAGTGTCGTACTTGTCGTCCTGTGTTAAAATAATTCCCAGATATTTAATTTTTTTTATATTTCTTTGATTATGGCATCCCTAATTTGTAATTTGCCTCTTGTGATGTTCCTTTTGCTAACAAACACGCATTCTGTTTTCTTTCAGTTAATGTTTAATCATTTCTAATCGCTTTTCTTCACTTCGTTCTGTAGGAGTTATTGTAATTTCCTTTCTGTGATTTCTAGCAAAATTGTGTCTTCTGAATATCTTGTGTTGTTACGATTGTGGGTGCCGATAATCAATCTTTGTAGAACTTTTAACTTTCGCTCAATCGTCTCACTGCATATGTTGAATAAATCCGGTGAGAAGACTGCTTTGTTTTACACCATTTTCTATTTTTGTATATTTAATGAACTCATTTCTTGTCTCTATGCAAATATTTTGCTGCCAGTCTATTCTCGAAATCATTCTCATGTCATTCTTAAATATGTCAAGTTTACATAAGCGTATCAATGGTGTCCTACTTTATCAAACGTTTTTGCATTATCTATAAAACACATGTAATTATGATTCTGCATTTGTATTGCTCATTCTGATACAATTTTGAGTATAAATATTGCGTTCCATGTTCTTTACCATAGTCTCACTTGTCTCTTTTCAAGTCTGATACTCTGCACGTAATATTCATCATAATTCGGATGATAAGTTTCGTTATATGGCTCATGAGATTGATTTTCCGATGGAGTTTACATTGGTTTGCACTTGGCTTCTTATGCAGTGCTATGAAGATCGATCTATCTAGGTCTTCCAGTATTTCACCAATGTTATATATTTCATCTATGCATATAATCTTGTCAGTGCCGACATCATCTAAGGTTGCCATCATCTCTGTGACAATTCCTTCAGGTTCTGCCGATGCGACTCTCTTCAGTTTGGTCAGTGATGATTCCACTTCAGATTTTAATATTTCTGGTGCTTCGATATTGGTCTGTATTGGCGGTTGTTCTCTTTCGTCGTTTCGTTGTTGAAGAGTTCTCTGATGTATTCGTTCTATATCTGAAGTATTTTTTCTTTCTCTAATATCAGTGTTTTTTCCTTGGATTTCAAGCACCCTGTTTATGACTATGTCTTTTGTCAGTTTTACTATATTTCATACATATCCCCCCTATCTCTGATACTAATTCTTTGTATTTCTTCAGTGTTTCCGGGGCGTCCTGGGTAACACGATAAACTACGTACAAAGCGTCTGACCAGGAGGTTTTGAGGAGCGTGGAACCACTTCTTAATTGCTGGTGTTCCCAGGTCCACCCTGACCCGTGTTGGTAGCACCTGTTAGGGTCCCAGCTATGGGCAAATAGTTAACCCCGAAACTGGGCTAAAAACATTATGATAGTTTAAAAATAGGTTTTAATACCAGAAATAGATTTTTGAAGGAAAAACTATTACCAGAAATAGCTTTTTGGCAAAACAAAATATTACCAAGGAATTGTCGGCATTAAATAACCCATTGAGGTTGGTATGTCGTAAAACAAAACAAACCAAACCAAACATATTTAGAAATTCCAATATATTGTCGTCTTATATATAAAAGTGATAAAATGAAATATGCATACACCTCACTGGAATGTGATTGGCTGGTGTCCGTCATAAATACCGACGGACGTGTAGGAGAGTCGGAGCCTTCGTCTGAGAGCTAAGTCTATAACGACGGCCTTTGGACTACGCCATTGATCTACACTTCTTACCTGCGACTTTGACGCGTATCAGTCGATTACTGCTACCGGATTCTACTTGGTTATAGTAGACAAAACCACTTAGCAACTTCGTTCACATATATACCTTTCCGGGACATATCAATAAAAGTATATATAAAAATATTTATTTATTAATATGAATATAAATGGTTTATTTAATTATCTATTCAATATAAATCAGTTGTTTTCCGTTAAGCTGTTTCTATTTATTCTGCTTGCATTTATTCTTAAATTTCTTTGTGCGGCGTCCTATATTATGTGCCATAGATTGGCGTTATCTTTTGTCTCTTTTTCGTCATGTTGAGAATTTCCTCTTCTATCCATTCTTTTTATCTTTGTCTTTTCTTCATTCAAAGATCTCGATTGCTGATATTACTAAAACATTTTCTTAATGTGCCCCACTTCAATTTTCCGTTCTCATTTTGTCCATTGTATCTACTTTTAACAGGCCTTCAACTTCCATAATTTCACTCTAAAATTACATCTCACTAAAAGGTGGTCGCTCCCGCAGTCAGCGATTGGATATGTTTTGCAGTGTAAAGCTGACTTCTTGAAAATCTTTTAACAGTGTATGAAAATGTGACACACAACCCCCAAAGGTACTACGGAATAGCGAAAGATGCTTTCCAAACGCTAAGTAAAAGTATTAAGAAACAGGGAAATTTTGTTAGAAACCAAGAATTGAAAACAGAACTGCCATGTAATTTTTAATCTGTAGTGAATTCAGAACAGTTTCCTCACAGATGAAAGAGAAACTCGAAACAACAAAGATGAGATTCTAGAGAAGGGGGAGAAAATGATGGACGGATCATGTGAGTAACGAGGAAGTTTTAAGCAAAGCATTTACAGAAAGGACACTATTAAATAGTATAAGAAAAATGCTGATTGAAATTTATGCGACGCATAATGAGGAAGTAAGGTTTGGGGTATTTGAGATATACAGGATATAATGAGAAAAGAAGGTTTTCAGAATTTGACACCAACAAGTCATAATGAAAAAAAAAAAAAGAGAAGCAGAGGATAACCTTGAATAAACGAAATAACTGACAGACGTAAATGGATTGGGTTAGATATTACAAAGACAAACGTTATTAAGAAGTCTAAGAAGGTGAGGGGCGACATGATCGCCCACTTACTGAAGAGGTACCGCACATACAAGAGGAACGTGATGCTTTTTTAAAATATTGTTATTTCTATTTTTTTGTAAAATTTATCCTTTACTTACGTTAGAAACTGGATCAACATCAATACAGAAGTTTATTAAAGTTTTAATTTTAACGATATAACTGGAGACTCGAAAAAGTCTATGAATTCAACGCATATATACGCGTTTATTGTCTGTTAGATAAGAATTGTACTACTTTCAATTTTGATATAACTTTTTTTTCATCCTTTCACCTGAAGCAAGGCGATAATGACAACACTAAGGCACAGTGGGTTATAGGGTGTAAAAAAGAATAAGTCTTTAGTTAGTAGGAGTGAGGAAAAGAAGAATAAAAGAACAGGGTTCAAGAAGACAGAAAATAGCGATTGACGTTGCATTTAAATTTTTGAAGATTGTAGTTGACAGTGAAGTAAGGAATCGGAAATGATTTCCACGAGTGAGAAGTGCGAGAAAGAAAAATGTTATAATAGAAGTGCAAGTTGCATCTAGTTTATTCGTCATTAAAATGCTGAGACCTAATTACCAATCTAGTAGCACTCATTAATTCATATAGTCAAGGTACCAGGGTGTACAACTCATCAAAACAGTTGCCATGAAAATATCTGGAGGCAAGACAGAGGAAAGCCACGTCATGTCGGTGAGAATGTGAATGAAGTCAAAATGCCTGACCAGATCTTTCTTTGAAATTTGTCATGAATGTCAAGATATACAGTGGAAGCAATAGACCAGATATGGCAACAGTACTCAGTGCATGGATGAATGGTAGATTTATAAATGCGCAAGATAGATCCTTATGTGAAGAAATAATTTTTTTTGAAGGAATAAACTTTTTAAGGAAATAATTTTTTAATTAATTTTTATTAATTAATTAATTTTTTGAAGAAATATTTTTTTTAGTTATTCGCTGCATGGATGAATGGTAGATTTATAAATGTGCGTTATAGGTTCAGAGTTGAAGAAATTTACTGCTAGATATTTTGTTATTTTTTTTTTTTTACAACTCCTCCGTCCTAAAATAATGATTACTAATTCACCTCTTTTCTGGTCATCATCGTCGGCAAAATATAGCATCCGATTTCAAAAGTTAATTAATTTTCTTCCGAGAGAAAAGAAAATAGTAATGACTTTTGCTAGCCAGGAATGAGAAGCGCTGAAATGTCGAAAAAAAAAAAAAATTCCGCTCTATATTTTTAAACAAACCAATACGAATAACCAAGCACCAAGTTTCCGACAGACATCGAAATGATGACGCTATATACGACAGGACGATGGCGTGATTCTTATACACACGCGCATGCGTGCAATTAAATTCAGATATACCTTATTAGGAACAATATATAATTAAACAGAGCGGCTCATCCAAGTCGCTTTGCATGCATAAAAGCGTATGAAACAAGTTTAACTAAATTTACGTGAAATAAGACTCGTAAAGTTTTAAAAAAATTAATTAGACATGCATTGAAACACTAACACAAATTCAAGATACCGGCGTTTCGTGCACGTAATAATAAACTCAAAACGCAATATTGATAGAATAAGCTTTAGGAAACAATGAAAAAAAAATATGTAAAATTAATGAATTTAGTAATGAATTTAGAAAGGCCTTAATTAAATCTAACTTGCAATATTGATAAGCATTATCATATCAACGCAAAACATGTTTAACGTACACCCACACCCAAAACATATAAGTATAATTATTTTGTTTTTAATTTTGTATATTTATGAGAGATGAGATTTAAATATCGGTTATCATCTGTAGCAACATGCAGTTTTTGTTTCTGAGACCAGGATGGTTGTTTCTTTCTATCTATCTATCTATCTATCTATCTATCTATCTATCTATCTATCTATCTATCTATCTATCTATCTACCTATTATCCAGGAAGTTAATTTTCATATAAAATCTTATCAGACTTTGTTAAGTTTTTTATTGTCGAGCATATGTCTTATGTAAAAATCGTTATTAATATATATAAGGGAGAGTTTATAATTATTCCAAAAAGAGAAAAGTGTATATTTTGAAGAGAGAAGAACCCGCAAACTTTATAATTATATGTTTATTATAAAGTAACTGATTTAAAATATGTTTTTTTCGCTACACTGTCATAATCATGTTTCAAACACTGAAGCTAAAAACTTCAAATTTAATTATATAATTAAATTTAAAGCATTAGTTCCGTTTCATCTTAAAGTGATTTTTTCCGAATGAAACGGAACTAATGCTTTTAATTTAATTACATAATTAAATTTCAAAATTTCAGCTTCAGTTTTTGAAACATGGTTATTACTGTGTAACGAAAAAAAATTTATTTTAAATCAGTTAATTTATAATATTTTGGCTCTGTAAATTTACATTGAGCTCTGTATTGTAAAAATAAAAATAAAAAATATCAATAAGAACACCGGATTATACATCTTACTGTTCTTTCTTTTTATTCATATATACATAATTATATGTTTATAATGTAGATTTTTTTTTGAAACGTTCGTTTTTTGTTTTTTTAATTGATTTTTTTAAGTTAGTGACACCCGCATTTTGACGTTCGTTCTCGTGTCCATTACTCTGTTCAAGAGGATATTTCTAAGTGGTAACAGATGCGTACATGATCAGGCCCACGTGCGCTCACAAACGCATCATTTCTAATAAAATTGTCTTACCATTGCTTATTTTAAATTGTGTATTTTTTTAGTTATATATATTTTTTGTATTTTCATAATTCTTATAATTATTACTTTTCATATATATATATATATAACAACTGTTTGAGGTTTCCTATAGCCCCACTGAACTTAAATGAAGTCACTTCAGACTTGCTATGGTAAAAATTTTCTATCCCATGTAAAAGTCATCACAAAAATGGCAAAAGTCATTTTGTTTGTCACAGCGTATTTTCTCTGAAAAAATGGATTTTAATACTTTTATAGGTGTAAAATATTAAAAAATGACTGTTTTATCACCATCTAAACTAATATCAAGGAAACTTTTGATCTGAACCCCATGAAACTAGGTATTTTCTGAAAGCAAAGGATATATTCTTTCATTTAAAAATAAAATTCGCTGGTGTAAATGACTCAAATTTTTATTTCAGGGGGCAAAATGTGAAAAATAGTGACAATTTTGCATTTTTTCTAGTTCTAAACAAAAACTTTCCCCATTAATAAAGAAAGTAATCATTTCTTTTGGAAAATCAGAAAGCCTAAATCATAATAAAATTATTTCAGGCATAAAATTGATAGTTTTGAAGGAAATTGACCAAAGATCAGCCACCCAACCAGCAATAAACGTTTAGGACAAGTTGTCGTTAGCTTTTAATAAAACCTACCACTCCCAGATAAAAGCAAAGAGTGAAAGAAGAAGGGTCAACATTGGTAGGGCTTGATATAAGGTTTTTTTCCACCCTATGTTTGAACAATGGCTTGATGTATTTTGTTTTGTTTTTAACACCCTGTGACCCGTTGATGACAACAACACTTAGCAGACGACATTGTTTTTTTGCTGCATGTCTTTCGTATATCCCATCGCTGGGCCATTTAGCTGTTCCTTTTATTCAATGATGTTCATGGCAAATTAAGGAGAAAGAGATGAAGTTTGAATGATATTACAGTGAAAATAATTTTTTTTCATAAAAAAAAAGATTTTCCTCAGAAAATTGGGCATAATTTCTTAATGGTAACCGCCGAGTGATATTTTCCACAGCCAAATCGAAGATTAATTACCAGAGAATAATTCCATGAGCAAACAATAGCCGTCTGGATCCTATAACGTCGCCCGAAATGGTCCAGAAGTTTACTGAATGATCGAAAATTTCTTGCGCATAATTGTGTTTTACACGGCCAGTTTCCATTATTTCATCTTGATGTAGTCATTTTCGGACAGCCAAGTCATCAAGGATTCTGGAAAACAGTTTGGCACAGGTTTACTTTAAGAAATTTACAATCTATGAGGTTTTTAAAATGTTACTGACGAATGCGATTTCTCGCCGAATATTTCGCTTACGCGCCATGTTTGATTTTCCTATATGACAAAAATAAGCGTTTTAAACAGCCGTAATATATCATACAGATTCATATTTTATTTCAAATATAAATTATTGTTATTTAGACAATTTTTATTATATAAATTTAATTTTAGATATATAATTATAATATTTATATATATATCACTTATATATATATATATATATATATATATATATATATATATATATATATATATGATTCCAACGTCTATATATATCAAAATTAAAATTGGATATTTATTAAAATTTATGAAAATTGTTATGTTTGTGTTTACTTTACAAAGGAGATATTTCATAAAATGTCTACATTTACCTATTAATTCATTTCTTTTGTTTAATAATCTGATTTGTTTGTTGAAATTTATTAAATATAATTTTTCTTCTATGCATAATTTACACGTTTCCCTTTTGAACATTATTTGGAGGAACTTTTTTATTATTTACAATTTGATTTTTGTAGCCATTTTTTTTTCTTTTTGAGTTCATATATATATATATATTTAGATAATGTGTTGTTTACGTATCTATTTAATTGGAATGACATTATATGATTGTTAAATCTTTTCTTAAATTGTTTTTGTTCGATATTAATATTACTTGATACAGTTGTTTATATACAGTTGCTTAATATATTATAATATTGGCTAAATATTTATTATAAAGTGAACAGTTAATTTTATCACGACAATTACAATTGCTGTTATAATTCAGATTTGGTTTATTGTAATTGATTAGTTTCTTTTATTTAATATTGTTTTATTATGTTTAATTATTTTATTCTCTATATTATCTATACAACTGTAGCTGATTTTTTATTTTATTCTTATTAATGATTTTTGATTACTTATTTTTTTGGAAAGTGTTTCTCATTTAATTTGAAGAATAGTCTTTCTACGTTTTATTGTACTGTTATAAGGTGGGATAAACAATATTATATTTATTTTTCTTTTATTTATGTATGCATTGTTTGTAGTTATAGATTATCATTTATTTTTGTATCCACTTTTTCTTAATGCCGATTCATATATTTTTTTCTTTATCATTAAATATTTTTTATTAATTTATAATCTTCTATTATTACATGTTATATGCTTGAATACATTAGGTGTGTGATTTGAGTTTTTGTATATATATATATATATATATATATATATATATATATATATATATATATATATATATATATCTGTAGGGTTAATATTTGTTTTGTTACATAGTTTGTATGCATTGTTATTTAAATTAATGTAATGTCTTGACAATTTACACTTTTTAAGTTAGATTTTATGTCTATTATAAATCCTAATTTTTAAAATATTTCTATTATTTGTTTTCTTATGTTTTTCTATTTTCTTACAATTACGACTTCTTATAATTATTAGACGATCGTTTCTATAAAAGCCTCTCTCTTTTGTATTAATTATATGCGATGAAGTGTGTATAATGCATATTCGTATTATTTCACAAATGACCCATCATATCTACCCATTGTTACGTCAGTCATTTTTATTGTTATTGTGCATTTTAACCATATTTTATTGTTTCAGTATAATAGTGATTTTATACAACGTTTAATTACGCCTAATTATTTCTGAATATCCATGTGTTTTTTAGCTAAATCTAACTCTTTTATTTAATATATTTTCGGTAATTGATGGATAACTTCTTTGATGTCTAGTTGTATGAAAGTGCAGTTATTTTTGTTTGTAATATTATACCAATTGATGACTTCTTTCATATCCTTCTAGTGATTTATATTTAATATTCTTTCTTAATTTTGAACATATCTTTTAAATTCTTTGCTGATTGTCCTATATTACATTTGTAGTATTTAATTATCTAGATACAGGCTTATTAAAAATATATTTATAAATTTTAATTTAATAAATTGTTCTACTTTGGTGAGCTGTTTATTCTGCTATCTAATTTTAATTTTGTTGCTTTTATTTTTGCTTCTTTATTTATGTTATATTCTTATTCATTGTTAGTGGTTTTATAAGATTTATGTACCTCTTTTCGATTCGTTTATAATAATTATTAGGGTCAATTTTATATATTGTTATTGATGTATCTGCTTGAATAAACAACTTATTTGAATTATTTATTAAATTAATCTCATTAAATGATTATTTTTGAAATTTATTATTGTTCTTTCTATTTTATTTATAATATTTAGTACATCATTTTCAAATTTCTAATTGTTTTTGTTATTAGAGTTACTATTATTGCTAATAAAATAAAATACTTTCCACCTTAATATTTTTATAACATTTTCTATTTTTTCAATCATTTTAATTTTCTATTCTTTTATACTTGCTGTAGTAATATTTTTGTAGAATATTCCAGTAGTGTAAGTTCCATAGAATCATGCTTGAAATTATTATGTAAAACCTGAGAGCTGATCGAGAGATTGTTAAAAAAAGTCTCTCATTCATAGGAACTGAGGAAGATGTTAGATAAATCGAAACTGAGAAAAAAAAAGGAAATAAATGAAACGAGAACAAATAACTTTAATCGCAATGTGATAAAAATCTATTTCCTTAAGATTTGCATAGCTGAAAAGACCCATAGAATGGCTAGGCTTAGAACAATAAAATCCCGCCCCCCCCCGCCAAAAAAAGATTCAATAATCCGAATAATTCTACGAATAAATTTTGATAGGTTAGGGTAGGTCATATTTTAGAAGATACGGAGGTTCTGGCAAAATATTATAGCTTCAGATGGTGTCATTTAAATCTACGACAAAAGAGAAATCATTTCGAAATTCAGGCTTTTAAGTGACTACCGACGTGTGCGTTTTGGCATGTCACATATTTTTTGCCGTGTCAGTATTTCAACGTTTATGAAACAGCTTTTTAGGGAAAATGGAAACAAAAAAGACAGTTATACTTAACATCAGGAAGGGAAAGCTGAAATTTATAAGGGCCATAAAGGGAAAGAAATCCTTGAAAAATTTTATACTGACAGAAATGATTGAAGGCGAGAGGGACAACGAATAACATACCTAGTAAAATATATGTATTAACTCTTTTATATATACCTAGGGAAACATATTATACATACATATATTACATATTATACATACATAAAACATATTATACATACCTAGTAGAACATATACATACATATAATGTATATTATAAATATATAAAAATTATACATATCTAGTAAGACATATTATAGATACCTAGTAAAACATATGCATTAACTCTTTTATATATACCTAGGAAAACATATACATATCTAGGAAAACATATTATACATACATATATTACATATTATACATACATAAACCATATTATACATATTATACTTTCCTAGTAGAACATATGCATACATATAATATATATTATAAATATATAAAACATTATACATACCTAGTAAAACATATGGATTAACTCTTTTATATATAGGAAAACATATACATATCTAGGAAAACATATTATACATGCATAAACCATATTATACATATTATACATGTCTAGTAGAAAATATACATACTTTTAATAGATATTATAAATATATAAAACATTATACATACCTAGTAAAACATAACATACCTAGTAAAACATTTTAGTGATCTTCAGTAAATTGATATGGTAATAACGTTTAGAAGATATGACATAACTTATTAAGAGCTATAAAAGTTATGGTAATATCGAGAACAATGATCTCCAATATCCTGAAGGGACGCGGCAAATAGAAAAAGAAGTAGTATTTATAAATTCCGCAGTTTGAACTTTTTTCGCCCAAATAAGACAGGAATGCCACTAATACACGGGGGGTTACAGGGAGTGAAACTGAGAGAAAAGACTGAGTAAAGGAAGGATTGAGGAAAGGACAAAAGATGAAGGGGATTTAAGAACACAGAAGATTGACGTTGCATTTAAATGTTTGAATAGTGTAGTTAGCAGGGAAGCAATACACGGAAGTGAGTTCCACTGGTGGGAAGTCCAATAAAAAATGTTGCAGTAGAAGTGGTGGTTGCATTTAGCTCTTTCAACAGTGAAAAGGTGGAATATAGATGCCAATATAGTCGCACGCTTAATTTCGGGTAGTCGGGGCACCAGGAGATTAAAAAAAAAGAAAAAAAAAAAAGTCAGAACAGTTACTAATAAATATTTCTAGAAATGTCAGTGGGAAAGCTACGTCACATCTGTTAGAAAGTGACTAAAGTCCCGTCAGGATCGATTACATTACAGATTATTTTTTAGATTTTCGGAATATGTACAAAAACAGCACCATAACCAATATGGCCACAGTATTCAATGTACGGACAAATGGTATATTTGTAGATTGGTAAGAAATGGTTACTGTGGTTCTTGGTGAAACTCAGGCTTCTTCGAAACTTGTTAAATTGTGCTACGGAATCACAAGCAAGAACGGTAAGAAATAACATCACTTAAGAACATTCTACACCAGAAAAAAAAAAAAAAAAAACTATAATCGATTAACATGAAGCTTGAAGAGTAAATAATGATGCAAACACGATTATGAAATTCGGCAATATTTCAAACAAAAGTCTAGGAAGGAAACTGCCATCAATAAAGGAAAGAGCGATAACAGCTACTGGACTTGAGGAAACTATCTGCAAGAAAAATTGTTTCAAGGGAAATATTTTATAAATTTCACCGGTTGCACGATCAATAAATGCTGAATGTTTCCTTGTAAGGAAATGGCTAATATTAGATTACCATTCTTGATTGATTAAAAACGTGAATGTTTCAGCTATCTTTATTTATTTGAACAAAATTCAGTTTTTAGGAAAAATGACTTATTAGAAGGTAACCTTTTAGTACAAAGAGATTGTAAGGACTCCTTCATTTTTATAACCGCGAAAAAGTATTAGGTTGGTTCAAAAATAATATCGTTTTCTGACGTATTTTTTTAACGTCAAAAACGATATTATTTTTGCACCAACCTAATAAATAGGAAGGCTTTCCACGCCTATTGCAGAACCGCTAGTGTTAGTTAAGGCCTACACAAAGCATGCAGTTTCTAGCGAAGTGGCTTCAGGAGTCGAACACTTGAAGGAAATATAGGAATTGCAGCATCTTCTCAAATCTGGCTCTGCATATTTCTTTAAGAAAAAGAATCAAAAAATCGTCTGGAAGTTTTTTATCTCGTCGTATCTCCCTCCTAGTATACCTCTATTGTCTTCTGACATTAATTGGCGTTTGTCTTTACATAAACCTTGTGTCTTTCGGGGCATCATTTGTTACGCTGGCCAGTGAACAGTTCACAAAACAGTAGGACCTTTAACATAGGATCGTTATGAATATGCGTCATCTCCTTCGGATCTTGCGCTTCTAACATTCTGAAAATGGTGGAACACTTGCAATTTGAGTGTTTGAAAGTGAATTGTGTGTGTGTGCGTGTGTCTGCGCGCGTGTTTTAATGTATATACTTTAAATTTTCGAATTATACGACCTTCAGGAATTATTTAAAAAGTTCTTGTTAGAATACTTTTTTAATAACACGTGCCTTCATGACGTAGATGATCATGATTTTCAACCGTTTCTTTTTTTATCTATGCATTAACATACCTTCTTAGTGTTGCCTGGTCCCCCTGGTGGAGGTGGTCTCATCCCGTTTTCTCTTGGCCGGCGATCGTTATAGTCGATTTGGTTCAGCAATGAAAAGATTCCAACATAGAGAATTTTAACCTAACTATTTTATTAATGTCGACACGTATTGACTACCAAATGGAAGGCGCTGGAGAGCCGTTAAAGACACGAAAGAGAACACTGTATGACGTGTAAGAATCAACTGTCTGAATACCCTTTCTCTATCTATTTCCACGCTAGCTCAGCCAATCAAAATCGACTTCCTTATTTTGGCTCGCATTTGACCTCGAAGGTCAACCTCTGGAAGTCAAAGCTGAGATATAATTCCCCCTAAAAATAATAATCTGCTAAACTATTATTTACCATTTGGAAATATACTTGAGTTGCTTCTTTCTTCAATGTATGGAATTCTGAATTTCCCATTTCTTAGACTGGTTTCCACTCACTGCTAGAGAGTATCGTATTTTCTAGTATCTAATCTATGGAGTGGGGAAGAAGATATGGATTTATGTTTTTTTCCAAGAAATTAGTGCGAATGTAAATGCGACATAGTAGCGCTGAATTTGAACTCGGCTCTTGGCGTCGATAACTGTTACCGTAATCGATTATATGTCTGTTATAGTTAATTATTTCTTAAATAAAATTAAATTAAACATGTTTCACATGAGTAATGGAGGAAAACGTAATAGAGGCGTTTGAGACGACATTTGATTGGGTATTCGTTCCGTTTAGAAGTATACTTTATCGTAATGGATTGATTAGGTTTCAGACATCTCAATTGGGAGAAGAAATGTCTGCTTACATTCAATGCCTCGAAAACCAAGCCAGTTAAATTCCATCATCACCGACCAGACCCCAAACTATCACCAGCCACGATGACTGGAGGTCCTCTCTGATAGTCTCCGTGCCTTAATAGACTAATGGGCCTTAAAATCACTCGTGATTTCTTATGAATCATTGCTAAAGATGCTGAAAAATTGCCAGTAACAGTGCTGTAAGTACCTGACTCCTCGTGCTATGCTATTCGTTTACCAGAATCAGATCAGACCTAAAATGGAGTATTGCTGTCAGGCCTTAATTGTACTACTCCTGCCCAGTCTTCATTTTCCAGTTATCGATAGAGTCTCCGCGTCCTTATGCGTGATAAATTATTTTTCCCCCTGTAAGCCCTCTCAGATAGGATATGGCGAAACTCTCGCTTATCTATTATTATTCCTATGGAAAGTGTTCGGACGAACTGCATTTTTTAGTTCTGTCAGTTCTAAATTTCACAGATAGAAGCCGCCCCGTCATTCACATTGCAACAAACTACACTCATTCACTTGCATTATTGAGAAGTTATTTCCTCTTGAACAGCTTCTTCCCGTGAAGCACTGCTCTGTGGAACTGACTTCCGAGAGCATATTTCCCGATCACTACAATCGTAATCTTTTCAAGTCTGGTGTTAACCGTTATTTTCCTATCATAGCCGCATAAATTGTCTCCTACTCTGTATGCATCTAACTCGTTTCTGTTTCTAGTTTTTCTAACATACAATCTATATTCTTGTTGGCATTCTCGGTGTCACATAATATATTTCACTTTTAAAAAAAGGGTATATTTTATATAGTTCCGTTACAATTGAATCTGGTCTAAAAAAGAAATAACATTCTAAATTAGAAAGACGTTTAAAGCAGTGGCTAGTTGCTCTTTTGGATGGGATCGATGCGAAGTATCTATCCTCCTCATTTTACATGGGAGAAGAAAAATTGTCCTGACGATTCCTTACCTGTATCACCCACCCCATTACGCTAAAAAAGAGAGAGAGAGTCTGTGGAATATCGATGTCAGCCTGGTAATATTTGGATTGGTCGAAAGCAGCGCCACATTTAAAAGAACTCGTGTCTCAATTTGCCACAGTGAGGATACGAATATATAATCTTTTAAAGCAGTCTTGATATATTATTAAAATTCACGTATTTATTTCATCTTAATTCCAGTTGTGTTTTGTCGTTATTACTAGAAATACTAGTAAATAATTATTAATGGTCAGCAATGCTTCACGAATTAAAAATCAAGATAATGCCACTTATTACAACATTGTTCTAGTAATCTTTTATAAATTTTTCAAAGATATGGACAATGAAGACGTAAGTTCATTGTTATTGTGTGTAAAATTACTTTATATGTGTTTACTTTTTTGTTCATCGTATGTTAAGCAGTTTACAATAGGTCGATCCGAGAATTGTCTTGAATTTCCGCCTACATTGAAAATAATATGATACTGACAGACATTTCATCGATAGAACAACAATTTTGTTTTTGTATTTGTTTTATTTTTGTTATTTCCAATATATATAACCCCACAATTATCCTCCATTAGTTTTTAAACCAACAAAACCTTTATTCAACCTGAAATCAACAAACTTCGATCTTTTGACTTTTATAGCAAAATTGCTTACAAAAATTCACAGTGGAGAAAATTCACGCTCCAAACAGAGCATGAGAAATCTTAAGTACCTACATCTATGTCTTCATCCAAGGAAATATAATTCTTGGGTCAGAAACAAATAAAGTATTCTACAGAATTACTTCCGGCAGACGATAATAAAAGCTCTCGCATCTCTTCATTCTTTTCTCATTATTCGCGCCAGAATCGCTCAGACGATGGCTCAACCATGCTTCCTCGATTCAAACTAATAATGTAGTTCAAGTTGAGCCCCTGTGATTAATATGGCTTTTGTGACGAGAGTTGATCTAAAACCTCGACCACGCGGGAGAAGTTTATTACAGGCCGTCGATCAAAAGGGAATGGCCGAAATAAACCATAAGTGAGCTACCGACATTGACGTCTGAACCATAAGAGTCAAAGGGCGAATTGAAGTCGCTTTCATAACGGCTAGTCTTGTGAATTTCCGAAATGTTTAAGACCAACCACATCCTTTTGTGTAAGACTCTTTCGTATCAAAGCGGTACAGTGCGAACTAGCGAAACACTAATTATGTGCGAAATTATCTATCTTTCTTAGGCTTTTCGGATCTATCGCATGGCGATAAATAGATACACGTAGATACACACAATCTCAATACTTCCATATCAGTATGCGTGTCTTCACGTCTGTACGATTTATCATATATGCACCTATCAATAGATAAGTTAATAAGCGTGGATATGAATGTTTGCTAATCTGTCTATTTGGATGTGCCGTTGGTGGTGTAGGAGATAGAGGTCCGGAATGTGAAAGCAAAGAGCCGAGTAAAAATTCCAATCGGTCTCGTTACATTGATTTACGTACAAATAATCTCGAGAAATGTATGAATCCATCTCCCCCCCACCGCCAGATATGGGTTAAATAGAGGTACTTTTATCTGGTAGGTAGAAAAAAAGTTATATTTATTCTCGCAATTTTTTTTAACAATATTCATTCGCAAGAGAAGAATTATACTTATTGTCAAAAATGTGTCTTCGCTTTAAATAACCCACAACGGGTTGATAAGACTTAAAATCAAATCAATCAAACAACAATCTTTCAGCAGTACTTAGATGGGGGACTGCTTGGGAACACTTGGTACTGTAAGCAGACCCCTAACCCTAAAATTCTATTTTGGTCACCTCGGCGTGGTGTAATGTTTAGCTAGATGACCCATAATTTCGGCCTTGTGCCACATCTAAGCTACGCTTAGAAAATAACCTGGGCGCCTCGGTATGGTGTAATGTTTAGCAAGCATGTCTCGCTACGTCAGTTACGACTGAAAAGTGAGTTCGATCCTCACTAGATGCCCCATACATTCGGCCTTGTGTAACGTCTAAGCTACGCTTAGAAAATAACAACCACAATCTTTTGGACTCGATATATTACTTTATGTCCATTGAAAAAGCACATTTTTGTCCAAATTCAGTGAAAAAATTAATTCATGAATTTTGATCTTGTTAATTGTTATTTTTTTTATTTTTTTATTTAATGTTAACTGAATCTATCAAACTATTTAGCTCTCTATCCAGTGATAATAACATAAGTGACATAAAAATTGCATGGTGATTGTATGTTTCATGGTACATATAAAACATGGTCTGATGTTCACTTAAGATGTGAAAATTATAGTCACTCTGTTGTAATTATTCAGTAATGGTTTCTATACTCACATTGTCAAATAACTATGAACACGCTGAATAAATGAAATTTTCGAATATATATATATATATATATATATATATATATATATATATATATATATATATAGTGAATTTGGGCAGCAATCCCAGTTTTATACATGTTTCATTAAAAAAAAAGACTGACAAGGTACTGCGGTTAAGTCATTTATTTAATTTTTCTTGTGATCTTTTTTTCTTTTCTGAACGTAAATTATGGAGAAATTGTCCAAATGTTTTGTATGTCCGAGCACCTTCGGCTATACTTTTAGACATTATCAAGGGCGATTTTATTATTAATTTAAATGAATGTATGGAATATTTTATGTATGTTTCTAGTGTTACAAGTATATTTCATTTTCCAAACACGGTCAGCATATTGCGGACTTGTTGATAGTTGATATTATTGAGTGGTGGCTTTTGCTTTTTCTGTTGATTTTATTAATAATCCCTCCATTATTTTAGCCTGTTTTACATGCGGATGAGGCTATTATATTTGTATTATTAACGGGTATGTTGGGAGAGAGAATTTGGTAGATCTACATGTGTATTTAAATGAGACCTAAATAGGAGATGTAATGTGAATTTTTCTGTTAGGCATGTATATTCAATATAATTATTTATAAATTTGGATTGATCAGGAACATAGTTCCTTGAAGATCATCCTCTTTCAAGAAAGAAGTTTGAAATTGAACTTTTCCAAAACAGGAATTATTATCTGGACCTGGGATGTAAGCAATAATGTCTCATTTCCTGAATCCACCATAAAGCTATCAGGAAGGGTAATTAATAAATACTAATCATTGGTGTATGGATCAGTTATGAAAAATTAGTATTGGAGAAAAAGAAGTTGAATGTATATTGTCGCGCCGAAGCAAGTCACCCCAGGCAAGGCGGGAGTGCCACTAGCACTCAAGGGGTTACAGAGAGTGAGAATAAGAGTCAAGAGGAGTGTTTGGGAAAAGGAAAAAGAGAAGGACAAGGATCAAGGTCAATGCATCAGATGATGTCGATTGTCATTAAATTTGAAGATTTTAAGATTTTAGCTGTCAGGGAAGCAAGTGATAGCAATGTGACGGGAGGTGCGAGATAAGCTGTTGGAGTAGAAGAGATAGCTACATTTCGCCTTTTCAACACTGAAAGGGTGTGACCGAGATGCCGACCTAATAGCACGGTTACATTTATGCAGTTTGAGAACGATTGAAAGTAGGTCGTCGGAGCAGTTGCCATAGAAATTCTTGTAGAAAAGACAGAGAGAAGCCACAGCGCGTCTTTGAGTTAGTGACTGCAGACGGAATGCCAGATCAGGACCAATAATGTTGTATATCTGTTCCTGGATTTTGTCAAGGACATCGAGATGAACAGCGGGAGCACTAGACCATATATGACAGCAGTGTTCCATGCAAGGACGAATGATTGATTTGTAGATTTAAAGGATGAACTCAGGCGAGAAAAACCTTCTGGCGCGGCGAAGAGAGCCAACTTTCCTTTCGGTAGATGAAGCTATAGATTCAATGTAGTTGTTCTACTTCAGCGTGAGACCAAGCTGGCGCAGAGATGTGCTCTCGTGCAGGTGGACATCAGCCATCCTGATGAAAGGCAGGGGTAAAACATTAACCTGAAATCTCGAGTTATGTTCTTAAATAGCCTTGTCAGAGCGAGACATCCATATCGATGTCATGCATGGCGCTAAATATGTTCAGAAATATGTAAACATTCATCTGTGTATAACCGCTTTCTAAGATCAATAGTTACAATGGCTTTCAGCGAGGGAGGCGTGTGTGTTAGGGCGGAGACTATACTTCTTCGAACCCTATGGATTGTCGTTACAGAATCACAAACAAAGATCTGTGGCCAATAAAGACCACAGCACTTGAAGACTTTAACAGCAGACACAACTAGAATGGATATCACATGTAACTCGAAGGGAAAATAATGATATAATTAAGATGTAGACATTCTATACTACGACAAATAAAAAAGTTAGGGACGAAACTTCAATCAATATTGGAAAGAGCGATAACAGCTACTAGACATGAGAAACCTATATGCATGAAAAGATTTTTATAAACTTCAACTGATAGTTATACTGGCTGTTCGCTCAATGTAGGTCGAATTTTTCCTTACAAGGAAACGTTTTATCTGCCATTAATTTATCTTTCCTCATTACGATTCACAGAAATTTCAACTCTCTCTTTCTGGCACTAAGTGTAATTTCCTTTCTTTTTTTCTTTAAACGTCCTCGTTGCTCATATCTGCCTCCCGTGTTATTCCCAGTATCATTCTATAGAACAACATCTATTGAAAGTCTCAACTTTCAGGAAATTGCCTAGCATTCACTACCATATTGGAGAATGAATATTACATAGCGGTACATATTTTTTCTTGTATTTGTTTCCATTGAAAATTTTTTGCTTTTTTAATATTTTGTTTTTGAAATCATCTTTCGCTGTTTCAATACAACTTCGGATTTCGGTGTCCTATTTCCCATGCTAAATTTAGGTATTACCTGTCGTCTCGGACTGATCCTCTGGCTAGCGATCATACATTCTGCCTTCTTTGTAAGCAAGACATATTTTGAAATGGGTAAACCACTTTTCATACGCCTTCTGTTTTTTATTACTCGAGATATCTGTGATAAAATTCTGCGTATACATTTCAGGGAAAACATTTCTTTTTGTAAATAATGGTCAGTGCGACGAGTCCGGTTGACCATTATTACTGAGTTGTAGGTTCGATCTCGATTGAATGCCCTGTACAAGATTCACCCTTCAATAAGCCGACAAATATGCCGTAAATTGAACTTCTTTTCTCAACATTCTGAGAATGATATCAATAAAAGGTAAGCTCATTATTACTTTGTTTCAATTTAATTATGATAATTTTATTCATGTTTTTTGCCTTCAAAACTGATTTTCTATATATACTAGGATTATGACTTTTTAACCTAATGTTCGTATATCATAAATGATGATTTTTTTCAAAAGTAATAAAAAAAGGGATTTTTTTCGTTCTTGAAAAAGGTCGCCACTAAATCGAAAATGCGATTTTACCATATACGCAATAATGGTAAAAAAAATCGAAGATGTAATTAGATAGCACTTATGCATTTTGAAAGCATTTAACAGTTTAGAGCTATAGCATACAACCTTACAAAAAAGAATAATAGCAAACTTGCAGAAACTTTATTTTGCAATTTGCTAATGATAAATTTGGATAGTACTTTTGTATTTTAACGCATTTACAAGCTTACAGCTATAGCATAATATATTAGGTTGGTGCAAAAATAATGTCGTTTTCTCACATATGTTAATATGTGAGAAAACGACATTATTTTTGCACCAACCTAATACAATCTTACAAATAAACGAAAACAAGTTCTAGAAGGTTCCGTAAACTTCTAGATGGCCTCAGAAAGTCATAGTACTACTATACTAATATACAATTTTAGAAATTTCGAGTTGGGGTGATATTTTTTTATTTAAATAACCTGAATTAAATCCTTCTTCATTATTTTTTAACTAAACATCATCGAATTATGATACAGGAAATCAGTTAGACAAAAAGTCATAACCCAATATGCACACATAAATATGTATGTTAAAGAAGGTATCGAACATTATCTGAGTCTAGTTTTAGTAAAGTTATTTAAGTAATGCAAATTTTCTAATGACATTTATTGTTAATATCATTCATACAGAAAATACCATGAGAATATGTTCCTCATTTAAAGTGTCCCAAATGCAAAAGCCCCATTATGCATAAAAAATCTGAAAAAAAAACTAAACGCCCCCAAGAGAAACAATGCCGATGTAATTGAAAGAAATTTACACTCATTTAAAACGTGTAAAGACTCATCGAGAAAAAAGATTCTTTAAAGAAATGATATATAATTGAATATATGCACTTTCTATATTTTAGCATAATGTAAAAAAAAAAAAAGTTACGATTTGTCCCATTAGTGTTTAATTTTCATTACATAAATTCCAAGGATTACCCGATATATCTTCTTTTTTCCGTACATTTTCTACAAACATTTAGTTTTTTTTTATATTCCTCTTGTGTAAATAGATGTCAGAGAAGAGACTAAGAGGGTTATTAAGAGACAGTAATTTCTTAGTGTCACAACGGAAAAACGTTGAGGAGAGCCATGATTGCCGATGTTTCTAAACGACAGAGAAAATAAAAGAGGAGCGAATGAACAAATCATAATGTTTTGGGATTTCTGTTTCTCTGTACCTTTGTGGAGTTATAAGGGTGGATACATATAATAGACATTCTTATATCAAATAATTCGTTTTGATGCTATTGAATTCTTTATTACCCATCATTGATGGATTATAATACATTTATTGTATACTTCTGTAGCCATCTTATTTTTATACTGAGGACGATTAAACCGAATAACATCAATCCGAGAAAGTTGTGAAGGTCCAGTTTTATAACCTGTTGTGTAGGAGTTTTTTCCGTTTGATCTTACCGTGCTGTGACTCCTTAAGGACATCAAATTTGAGCATCCTTTTATCAGGGGGAAATAAATCGTGAATATCACTGACAGCAATCTGAACTCTCCCTCTGTATGCATTATAGACTTTTATATATTTTGCATTATACGAAGTATCGTTTGGAGAAGAAAAAGAATCCAGGTACTGGTGTACATATATGTATTGCTTTGTCCAGAAAAAATTCAAACGAGGTAAAATGGTATTTTTGTGGGTATTAGACGTTATGATATTATTTTATTCGAGTTACCAGGGATATTCATTTTAGCTGTTGCTGCTGTTGAAAGTCTTTAAAGTGATGTAGCTTCCGTTCTTTGATACAGTTGTTTGTTCGTGACTCTCTAGCGCCATTCCATTTGGTTCGAAGAAGAATGGCGCTTGCCATGAGCTACAATTTTCAATCGCTTGATGCCGGTATTAGCCATTGATCTGAGGAAGCGATTGTATAGAACTGTCAGTTTAGAACATGACTTGAGAAGGATAACGAAAAGAAAGAAAGAAGCGCCAACTAAAAGAAGACAGAATGTATGGTTGTCATCAAAATGAACCGCCTAAGATGCGAACTATGGATAAAAGATACCAAAATCATACAAGCAGAAGAATTTGTGATTCTATCATGCAACTTCAAGAAGTGTAATAGTAACAGAAGCACAGAAAAAACGAACCCTCTTACTGGTTACTAAGAGAGATTAAAGCCGATCAAACGGTCTAAAGGTATTCAAAATGGCTGGACACTTTCCAGAAAGGTGTCGAATGTATATCTCATTGCGTCGATTGAATTTCCCGCCTCCGCACTTTTGAGCTAAATTTTTTATTTTTTTACTTCGAACGCTGTTCTGCGTATTATACCAATCATTGTTCTGAGTAGGCGGCTTGGTTGAGGTGACTAATATCTGCACGCTTTGTTTGCCAGAATAACCATTATACAATTATAGGACGGAATAAATCAGGTGATTTATCGGACACAAAAATAGTGTATTTATATGTCTATCTATATTTAGTTTATTTCTATAGACAGTAACTGTCTGCTTCAATTTAATAAAAAAATACCAAAGAAAAGAATGAATATTGAAGAAAATACTGATAAAATTGACAATAGTTAACTGTGTTTTATTTAATAAAAATAAAATAGATTAGCTTTATTGCAATACTTTTTTTTTTATGTGTCATGTCCCTTGAGGATCTGGTGGTCGTACGGTGGAGTAATGGTTTGTGTCTGGGATTGTGGAACCGTATTCGAATTCCAGTTGTTTTCGTGTTAGTATAGGTACTTCCATGAAATCGCTAAAAAATAGAGCATAGTCTGTTTAAAAAGACGCCAAACTTTATGAAAACAAAATTTTATCGTCTAAATTTTTATGTTTTTATGAAGAAGATAGACCAAATTTTTTTTTAATTATTTTAAAAAATGTTTTCCATCTTTTTAGAATATTCTAAATTTTGAATTAAAAACCTTGTTTCTCTTTGTTGCAACAAGGGCTAGTAAATAACATAGATAATTTTTAGCGCGTTTTTTTGGTACTACACACATTAATTTGGAAAACCTTGCAAAAATAAAAATAATTATCAGATGTTAATGAAACTTTCAGAAACTATTCACAGAATATCGAAATTATTATAAATATGTTTTTTTTTATTAAAGTCATGGCAGAATTTTTTTTTTATATTTATTAACACCCCCATAACTAGAAATTCGAGCGTTTAGTGATTACAATAGTTAAAAGCACAAGGCTTTGAAGAATGCAAATCATGTTTTTTTTTTTTTTTTAATTTGAGTCAACGTACCTGAAAATCAGCTCTGAATTGTAACATACAAAACCCAATAAAACAAATATATTATTTAATTTCAAATGCTTTTATTTGTTTTTAGTTGTTTTTCTGAATATGGACAATATTTTCTGAAAGCAATAATTTTTTCAATGAAAATTGAATTTTTAATACAATTATTTGTTATTTCTTTAATTATAATAGATTTTTACATTAAGTTTTTAAAAATATTATAACATTAGTTAAAAGCACCATCAACCTTTCAAAGTTTCCATATGAGATTGTCATTGTCTAGCGCTTTGAAAATTGTATCATTTGGACCAATCAGAAGATCCAGAGTAATTAAAAAAATGTAATTTTTGTGCTTATAATCGGGCGGTAATTATAAAGTACGGAAGACCAACCAGAATACAATTTAGTTGCATTATTTGAGTTCAGCATTGTTCTCCGCTGTTAAGGCCTTTACTTTTGCGAAACACGTATGGAGAAGTTAATTTGATTTTTCAATTTCAACTGAGAAGGGTACCTATAAGTATCAGTATCATCTTATGAAATTTGCCTATTGCTAAACTTTAATTTATATGATCTTATTTTTATATTAATCTCAGTTATGACATTTTTCCATAAATGAAATATAAAAATTAATAATAAAATGAATGGAAATACAAATAACACAGTAAAATGTAATAAATGTACATAAAATTATAGTATTTTATGTACACTTCTGATAAAATTTCATAAGAAAGGTACCTATAAATTAATTAGATACCTTTTTCTTATGAAATTTAATCTCACACTTAACAGTCTTATTTTTTAATTTCTTTATATTTTCCATAAAGCATCGTAAACGTAAAGATGAAAGCTAAGTAGAAAAAAAAAAAATGAAAAATTTGAGCGCTGAAAGTTTTCCTTAAAAGTAACGAGGTAAATAAATTGTTCACTTAAATCTAAATAATTTCACTTCCTTCCATCCGTAGAAAGAATTATCCCCGCGTAAGTTATCTAAACGTCATGAATGTGTCTTTCGTCACCTGTCAAGCGACGCGAAAGTTTTTGACCTGCTTTGTTTTATTTTCAAATTACATTTTTTCGGCGCAGAAGCTAAGTTAAGCTTGGTTCAAAATATTTTAAATAAACATTATAATTTCTGATTTTATTAAAATCAGTTTTGAAAAAATGATAATTGAATTTTAAAAGAATATCAAGCTCAGATTTTCATCTTTTTTATCAAATCGAAAAAAATAATTGAAAATGATTGATTATCTGTCCTTTTTTTTGACAAAAAACCCCCAAAAAACAATATATTTAACGAAAATTTCAGACGTGCTAGGAACGATTAAAAAATGATAAAAAGTACCCCCAAAATACTTTGATCTTTCCTCTTTAATAACAATATGAACATTAGACGATAAAATTTTGTTTTCGTCAAGTTCGGCGTCTTTTTCATCATGCTATGCTCTTTTGTTTACATTTCGTGGAGGTACCTATGTTAATACCAATAGTAAAAGTATGAATCCATCTCTTCTCCCCCACACAGGTAAAACATCAGGAGAGGCTGGTTCTTATAGCCTTGGGTGGTAGCCAGTCTAGGATAAGGAAACTCTAAAATTAAACCGGATCACACTATGTTAAAAGTGTGTATACATGAGGCTGGGGACTGCTTGTGAATTCAAATCCCCATTGAAACTCCGACTATCGAATTGCACGTTCAAATGAATACAACCTCTGCTACGTTTGATCAACTATCGTTTCAGCGGGTTCGTTTACCACAGTCGGTTCGGCAAATGAATGCCGCATCAGATACAGGTAACTTCAGGATGTGTGAGATTATGGCTCTCCATAGTTTTATGTCTTTTTTGTCATATTGCTGTTGTGTCGTCTAATGAAAACATGGGACTTATTCCCTCTTACGTAACATTACATTTTACATTGTGGAATAAGCCCAAGTATTCTCAGAGAGAAATCTTCCCAAATCACTTCAATGATTACCTCTTCAAGACGGGATTAACCCGACATATGTCCTACATATCTTCTTCATCCGTACATATCCCATCCACCTAGATATATGCAACAACTACATTCAGTAACCCTCTGTCTTGACTGGTTCTTGGGCCTTGGCTTCGGTAAACATTTATTCAAAAATTGGAAATACATTAATTACTAACAGTCATTGTGTAAGTATGTATCCCTGTGTGTGTGGGATCTCTGGTCTTTATCTGAACTTGAAACTTACATTCAGGTGTGCAATATGTGAGTGATTGTCTCCCCTATCTTATGTTCAGTGCTATATATATATATATATATATATATATATATATATATATATATATATATACTTAATAGAAATGTTATAATTATAAGAAACTATACTCGCTCGGAAAACCTTCAGTGTGTTGATTTGCAAATAAACAAGCCAACACCAAAGGGGAAAAAAGGGATTAAAATAAAGAAAGAATCAAGAACATGTACGTTAACCGATAATAATCATCCAGCAGACGAGTCCAAGGCCCAAAGAAAAAAAATCCGATGCGAATATCCAAAACAACTAACTAAATAAATAAATCCCTGACGATCCGCTTAGGTGAAACCTTGGTAGGTTTGTCTGGCTTTCTAGGTTTAACTATATATATATAGAGATTGTTTAAACATTTAGATACAGAAAAAACTTTAACCTCCCAAACATGCCCGTTAAAGTAACGCGAATTAACAGCGTCTAAAAAATTTGAAAGAAAAACTGTCCTCGTGAAAGTAGTGTAGCTTCTTCCTTTAAAGTCGGTCTCCACCCCTCCACTCCTTAGCCATCTATATCTTGAGACTAGACACAATAAATTCGAACAACATCTAGCCGACACATTGGAGTTAAAAATTAAAAATAAGAATTTGAAATGATACATATGACACATTCATATCCTCTCTCCCACCTCACTTCCTCACTTCGTTAATTTTACGTATACTTGATGAGGTCCGTCAAAAATGTGTGAATTTCTTTTCATTTTTCATTTTTCATTTCAATTTTTGGAAGTAAAGTCTGATGATCCAGAGCCCTGTTAAAGGGGTTATGGTGAAATAATTTATTACATGGAACCTTAACGTGGTCTGTTTTTATTCAAACATATCTGCTCTGAATTTTACATTGAACTCTCCAGATATCATCCTCCTCGGGTCTACCCATACGGATTACCTAAGTTTGCATAAACTAACTATATATATATATATATATATGTATATATATATACATATATATATATATATATATATATATATATATATATATGTATATGTATATGTATATATATATATATGTATATATATATATATGTATGTATATATATATATATATATATATATGTATGTATATATATATATATATGTATGTATATATATATATATATGTATGTATATATATATATATATATATATATATGTATGTATATATATATATATGTATGTATATATATATATATATATATATATATATATATATATATATATATATATATATATATATATATATAATGTGTGTGTGTGTATTACCCGATTCTTGCCGATTTTCATTCTTGCCCGTAATGCATTCATATGTCACGGATGCCAGTTACTTCCTTTGAAGCGCCGATCTGTATTTGGTAGACATGAATGATATATCACCGGACAAAACGTCGATGCAGTTGTTTTGTCTGACATCACACTTAGTGTAATGTATATCCTGGTATGATCGAGGATGAGACATAGACCACATTTTCTTGATCGCTTTTAATGTTATTATTTAAAAAAAAAAAAAAAAGAAAAAAGAAAAAAAAAAGAAACATGGCGCTGAGTCAGACCAAGAAAAGAATAAAATGATTCAGATTTTATCTTCTACGAAAATATTGAATTCTTGAAATCTTAGTAAATTCCACTGCTTAAATGAAGATTTCTCTGGAATGGAAGAGATGCGAGTTTGGAGGGAAATTGAATAAAGCCAATAAATAAAATAATAATGAATAAAAAAAAATATATCATACTTCCCATGATGCGAGTTATAAAGAAACCGGAAAGGGTTTCTGGTCACATGTGTGATTTTATTTCCTCACTTCCGGAAAGGACAGAATCTTCCTCTTTCTCCTCTTGGCTTTAAGATGTGAACCAGGCGATAATAGCGTTACCACTGGGGAATTTTAATTTCCCCGGTTCACCGCCGACGGAACTTTTCCTACCTTTCAACGAAATCGTCGGACATGTTTTAACAGCCTTACTCATGAAGTAGATGTTCGGTCTTTCCAACTCAGCGCGAGGCTGACTTGAGATCGACCGGCTATAGCCGTTTGTATCCTTATTTCCCATAAATTATTTTAAACCAAAAAAGAAACACAAACATTCTCAAAAGACACTTAACTTTGTTTCAATGTAATTAACATAAAACAAGATGGCTTTGGAGAAGTTGGAGAGGTGAAGTAACAGGAGATATAACTGACATCCATTAGACATGGCACGTGGAACTAGAACAGTCCAACCCAGCGAGCGAAATAAAGGGTTCAGTTCGACATTACAACCCCCTGAATAAGGCTGGAGCGTGAAACGGTCGAACCGTTATGATAAATATAGCAACAAACAGGAGGACAATAGTCCGAATAAAGTAAATAGTGTATATAGTACCTCATCTCAGAAATATGGAAAGATAAAAATAAACGTGCATAGCTGAAACTCAAGATTTTGTCTGCTTATTCTATACTTTTCTTGTTTACGTATTGAACACGCGCCTTCACCTAAAGGATATAAACCTTGGTAACATCTACAAGTTCGAGTTTCACTCGCTTTTATTTCTGGTTCGCGTTGTTTAATTAGTTTTTCTAATTATGGTTTTGGTAAAAAATAAAAAAAATTACTTGGAGAATTTGTTGATCAATGCACACAGGAAATTATTCACAAATGGTAAAAAAAGAAACAAAAAGTGTTTTTCCCAAATAATCACCTATATTTTTTCAGTGTTTGTTAGGTTGTCATATGCTGAGAGTATGCATGCAAGCGCATGAATATCTCCGATATCTGTTTTTTCTAGACTCGAAAGGTCATGGATCTGTGCAGACACAGTTACTGGACAAAATTTTCAGAATGCGAGTGGAAGTATATACATCCTCAAATGAAGATTCAACATCTCAGGACAAATCATACACCACGAGAAAACGTAGTAGAGATTTGATTGACTGAATTAGCTGGAATTAATATTTATCAAGAGCACCTGAGCTAAATTTAATCATTGCTTAACAGTAGAAAAGAAAGAAAACATAAAAAAAAAAAAAAAAAAAAAGCTGTGAAAACTGATAAAATACAGGAAATATTAAATAGGCAAACCTTTTTTTAGTTGAATTTAAACAAACATCTTTAATAGATTATTGTTGCCGGAATTGTGAACATTCACGAGCGCGCGCAAACGCGCTTACACACATATACATAAACATACATCCTATCGCTCTCTATTCCTATATATTTACACAAGTACATATACTCCATATTTATCTATATCAAGCCCCATATATATATATATATATATATATATATATATATATATATATATATATATATATATATATATATATATATATATAACTATACACGTTTCGAAACACTCTCGAAGTTTTGATTTGCTAATAATCAAATCAATCCCGAGGGGGAAAAAAAAGGTTTAAAAAAAAAGAAAGAGCTAGAAACATCAAAGTCTGTCGAAAAAAATCGCACTGATACAGGTTCAAAGCCCAAAGAAAAAAAACCGACACGAGTAAACAACTAATATATATATATATATATATATATATATATATATATATATATATATATATATATATATATATATATATATATATTCATTTAAACTAGACTAAATACATACTAGTAGCCGAACAATCATTATTATTCTCACGACGTTCTATTGTTTAGAGAGTGCAAATTGTTTACCATAATGCTCATAAGCTAAAGTCTTCCTATCTCTCCACCACACGTACTCTCACCCTCACATACCCTGTCTCTCGCTTTATATATATATATTTAGTATGCATTTGATTACTATATAGGATATTATTATGTTTGAGATCAGTAAAAGCAGTATTATGTACAATACTGCTTCTACTGATCTCAAACATATTAATCTCCTATATCGTAATCAAATGCATAGTAATTATAAACAAGATGAAAATATACTAAAAAAATAGTATATTCTAATATATATATATATATATATATATATATATATATATATATATATATATATATATATATATATATATATATATACTGCCGTTTTTGTTAATTTTTATACTAGTTTATTTTGACAGCTTGCTTTATCGATTTCTCGTTTTCACCAAAAGTAAATGCACTAAAAAGGAAATATAAAGAAAAAAAGTAAAAGAAAACCACTACGTCTGCATGCAATACTTCTGTGACCCAACTTTGTACATGTTCAGGCCCACCCTTGGAGCTAATGTATTACTTCTTAGCTTCCCCGAAGCACAGCATTCAAATAGCTGTACACAAGTTTCAATTTAAATATGCTCTATTGTATATCGGTTACATAAAAAAAAACATTCCGTCTCTAGAACCACATTCGTGATTTTCACCTGTCTATTTCTGCTCTAGTCAAAGAACCAGACGTTCATGCTTAACTCGAAACTTTTAGAGAAAAATATTGTCACAATACACGAATAAAAACATTTTTCTTCCAGAAAAAAAAGGTCTGACACAAGTGGTATGCGTTGTAAATATATGCATGATTCTTAATGTTTACTTGTGTATGTAAAGATTATTTCGATAATACTGAACTTGTTTCTACAGCTCGATCCTTTTCGATGAATGAATCATGGATACTATACTTGATGTATCCTAATGGTGTTGAAAATCGTGCACGTTGTCTTCTCGGATTTCTCTGACGTCTTCCACGTGATTTGTGCAAGCCAGGCGTACTGTATACAAATCTGTGAAATATTTACATATCTTTTTTTTGCGAAGATTGGCAAAGACTTGCTTCCTGTCTACCCAGTTCATGCCAATCCTGAATTGAAAGAAGACCTTTTTGAAAAGATGTATTTTTCAGGTTCTTACGAAAGGTGCTTAATCTTAAACTCTCTCAGAATCTTGGAACCATCCTAAACTAACGTACTGAATTTGTTCTCTTGGATCATTTCGAAAAACAACAGCATTCTTGACATGAAGTGGAAGACTTGCGTCAAATGAATTGTTGTTCTACAGAAGGATGCTGAGAATACAATGATTTGAACAATAAAAAATTTTTTAATGAAAATGGGAAGAAGAGATGACAAGCATAGAAGAAAAAAATAAAAGTTCGAATTATTTTGGACACATAATCAGGAAGGAGGGCCTGGAAAATTTTCACAATCAGAGTGCCACATTCAAAGCGGAATAAAATATTGAGTAAACTACATAATGAATTTATGTAAGTGGATGACGGAATATGTACAGGAGTGGGGGTAGAAAAAGCAAACATCGATTAGAGCTACAAAAAATAGGAAATTCTAGAGAGCTATGACCCCCACGAAGCAAATCAAAGGGAAAGAAGAAACATTATGGGATATGTGAGTATCATAAATATAATCGAATCCCAAGTTTAATAGCAGCGTAGATTGGGCTTTGGATCCAAAGCTGGCAACCAGTTTAGGAGAAAGTAAACTAAATTCAATACTATGGATAAAACAACAGAAAAACGACTACATTATCTTTCCAATAAGTCATGGCGATTTACAGACATTGAAGAAATGGAACTTGTGGAGAGCCATGAATCCTATATCCCAAATTGACAAGGTATTAAAAAAAGTAAATACAAGATAATAGTTAACATTTTACAGACATTTTGATGGAAAATTGCTTCATCTAAACTGCGTAGAAATTGGTTACTTTGTCTAGAGTGATGGCACTATAATTAAATTGGATACTTTCTGTCTCGTGTTAATACTTTATACTTAAATCGAGTAGTCTGTCTAGAATTAATATTCTGTACTTAAATTGGGTACTCTCGGTCTAGTGAGAATACTCTTTATTTAAATCGAATAATATTTGTCTAGATTGAATACACTATACTCAAATCGAGTTCTCTCTGTCTAGACTGAATTCATAATACTTATGTTAGGTGCTCTCTGCCTATATTGAATACTCTATGATCAAATCGATTAGTTACTGCCTTGTTTAAGTACTATATACATAAATTGGGTACTCTCTGTCCAGAGAAGCGTTTCTCAACCGATGCACCTCGGCACACTAATGCGTCCTGAAAGTTAGTCAGGTGTGCACCAAATTAATATAAAATGTAAATTATGAATTATTTTTATATTTAAAAAAATCTTTATTTTTAAAAAGCTAGAGACATCAAACACGTGGCTTCTATACCTAAGTCAAGTCTTTGTTAATTGATATTTTAAACTGGATATTAAATTCCTTAATTTTTAAGTAGGTTTGAATAATTCTCTGTCTTTTACCTTCCCCAAGCGATTTTAATCCATTATTATCGGCCTCTCTAAAAAATAGCAGATTCTTCATAAATCGCTTCAAATGAAAACTATACTGCTTACATACAAAATGTAGCGTCTTAAAATACTTCCTTATTTCAGGAGACATCTTTATTATTTTCCTGTTTTCAAATTTCATGACTAATTTTTCTTTGTTAGAATTTAAAGTACCTCCCAGAATTTTAGTTATTTTACAAGTGCGCCTTGTTGTTAAAAAGGTTGAGAAATACTGGTCTAAAGTGAACACTATAATAAAGTTGGGTACTTTCTGTCTAGTGAATACACAATACTTAAACTGGGTTCTCTCTACCTATATTAAATACGCTATGCTCAAATCGAGTAATTTCTATTTTGATTGAATACTCTCTACTTGAATTAGGTGTTCGCTGTATAGAGTGAAAATTCTATAATAAAATTGAGTATTGTCTGTCTCGATTGAACATTCTATACTTAAATCAAATAATCAATGTCTAGAATGAACACTCTGTAATTAAATTCGGTACTCTCTATCTAGTGTGAATACTCTATAAAATCGAATAATGCTTTATTGAATACTCTTTCCTCAAAACACGTATTTTCTGCCTTGATTGAATAGTATATACTTCAACTGTGTACTCTCTACCTTGATTGAATACATTATACTCATATTACATACTGTCTACTGAAAGTAATCACTTCTTTGTAAATATGCACTCCTACCAATAAACCTCCGGTTGTTTTTTACAGCTCCACGTCTCCGACTAACAGAAGAGGCAAATTGTGGTATCACAGTAGCAGTGAGAATTATATTTACACACTTATTTAAGAGTATGTCAATTAAAATTATATATATATATATATATATATATATATATATATATATATATATATATATATATATAAAGAAATATAGTCTTAAGGTGTGCTATATTTATGGGATAAAGTGCTCAATATCAGAGATAGAGCGTCTGTAAATATAAAAGTGAACATAGAAGTCAACACTTAGAGGCGACAGTCTGTTTCATGCTATATACAATCGTCAGGTCTGACGATTGCATAGAGCATGGAACAGACTGTCGCCTGTAAGTGTTGACTTCTATGTTCACTGATATATATATATATATATATATATATATATATATATATATATATATATCAATTTCAATTAAAAGGTGCAATTATAATTTATAAATTCATGAATCATTCATACAAAAAACAAATATAGAGGTTACTGATTTAAATGGCGAGAATACATCATCGCAAACAATATAAATAAGATACATCAACCCCGAACCTGTATATGAATGATACGATCCCTGTTTACAAATTCCAGTTGCATAAGGTCATTTTAATTTTTTACAAGCTTTCGTCTGTTCCTACAGACATCATCCGGTATGGAAATAGATTTTGTTCTTGTTTTTACTTCTCGGTAATAAGAGGACAACGAAAATAGAGATGTAATCCGAAAAATGCTATGAGAAATGTGTTATTGTTTTGGAACGTTGAGTTTGAATTTAAATTTTAAGGTTTTAGTTCATGCCATATTGACGGAAAATCTACCAGTAAAAAAGAATTCTCTTATTGCTATATTTGTACAAAAACGCACAACCTTAAAGTTTAAATTCAAACTGTGACGTCACCCCGGGGTCGCTGCGCCAAATGTGACGTCTGCCTGGCCGCGCCGGCCGTGCTGTCCTGGTCACGGCGCCAATTGTGATGTCACCCCGTCTGTCTCCGCGCCGTTGCCGTCCTCTCCTGTCCTGTGACGACCAATGTGACTAGGTATTGGTCGCGGCACCAAATGTGACGTTCCAACCTTTTGGTGATTCGGATGGGAATCTGGTTAGATTCGGTATCAGCCTTGTCGTTCCCAGCTCGCCTCCAACGTCTGTTTACCGAAGTAACTGCTTTGATTTCCAGTCTAACCTACCCACGTTGTGATTTGATCTTAGGTAGACGAAATCAATCACTCGCCGGGTCGTAATGCAAGTCGTGTCCGAACAAGGGTAATACCGCACAAGTATATGTAAAAGAAAATAAAGTAACAACTCGAAAAGTTCAAATGTGTTAAAAAAGGATAACAATATTTTATATCTGGTTGCTGAATACAGGACTGCGTCTTTCTCCCAACCCGCTGTGTTTGTTAGGCGAGTCTTAACATCTTAAGTTGTTTTTTGTCAAGAAACTGGTTTTTGGTGTAACTTCAGGCGACATTCGTAAAACTTGTTTTATGGTGTGAGTCTAAGTCGTTCTTCAAAAATAAATTGTTCTTGGTTAGAAGTTGAGGTCGAGAATGCATGGATCTTTCAGTCAGCTTTCTGCGAGGCGGGTCCGCGAGCTCTCAGCTGACGGCAACTGCTTGCCAGTCTTCGACCCCAACTCAACTCAACTGCGAACTGCCGTCCACTCGCTGCGACTCTGCTTATATGGACGCCGACCAAAACCGGTGTGTGCTTGTCGGGGTTTGAGGTTCCTTGATAATTCTAAATCCGCATTAAGAATTTTCTTTGTTTTTGGTCAGTAAAACCCATCACTTTCCATTTTTGGAAATCTTTTACTTTCTACTTTAAGGGAATGGTCCTCCCAATTTCTTCCTTTCTCTTATGGGTATCTCACTCAATCCCTTCAGGGGGCGTCAACAGGCCTCCCCTCCTTCTTCATGGTTTACCTTCGCCTACCGCTCATGCCACCCTTCAGCCAATGAATGCTCAGCGGCGTACGTGTTTGCTAATTATCGCTCAAAGAAAAAAAAATTATCTTCTTTCCTTTTTTTTCTTTTCTTTCTCTCTCTTCCCCGAGCAGACCTCACACGATACTTAATCTCTATCTTAACCGAATCCCATCTGGAGTTCGTCAATCGAGACTTCTCGTCAGCGTCAAGTCGGTGGTTTAACTGGACGTATTTGCATTCTGTCGCTAATTAACTGTTCCGATAAAATAGTTTCTTTTTTTTATAATGGTCAGCGGACATGTTTTTCGGTCAGAGTATGACCTAATTAATTTTTATCTCTTAGCATTCTGTGGGCCAATTTAAAACTTTCCTTACTGCCATGGGCAGATGGCTATATCTTATTCGCCGCCCCGTAACATAAATCTGATTAAATCTTACTTTCTTCGCTAATGAAAATAAAATCTTTACCACTTTTCTACGTTAGAAAAAATAACATCGCTCAGTGTCCTTTCGTGATAGCTTCTTATCACCTAATTTAATTCTCGCCTTTTCTTTTTTTTTCTTTTTTTCCCGCAACCCTAAAAGTGTCACAAAACTCAGCGTTGCGACCGCACGTTAAAAAAAAAATAACACATTTCTCATAGCATTTTTTCTATTTTCGTTGTCCTCTTATTACCGAGAAGTAAAAACAAGAACAAAATCTATTTTCATACCTGATGTAGTAACAGACGAAAGCTTGTAAAAAATTAAAATGACCTTATGCAACTGGAATTTGTAAACAGGGATCGTATCATTCATATACAGGTTCGGGGTTGATGTATCTTATTTATATTGTTTGCGATGATGTATTCTCGCCATTTAAATCATTAACCTCTATATTTGTTTTTTGTTTGAATGATTCATGAATTGATATATATATATATATATATATATATATATATATATATATATATTATTTCTTGTTTTTCTGACTGATGACAGCGTATAACATACTTAAGTTGATAATTTTAAACCAGGACCGTGGTTTATCAGCATGCAGATTACACAGGTTGTGTAATTCGATGTGATACATGCGAGTTATTCTCTTTTAGAGCTTTTAAGCATTTACGATTCCCTGTTTGGCATGTGAAATCAATACGAGTCTGTTTATTTATTGATGGTTCGCAGTCGTCTGTGGAATAAAGAGAACAGGTCTTCAAAAAGCTCGCGTCTGACATCACTTCCGCAGGAAAGAATAATGTGGCAACGCGTCTCCTCGCTATAATAACTACGTGAATCGAAAAACGCTTTTTAAACTCAAAAGATGAAAGGGTTTTCTATTTCTTTTTGAAAGGAACTACCAGAAACAATGGAGTTTCTTTGATTTTTTGTATTTAAATTAAACTTTGACTGATTTCTCTCTTTTCTATAGCTGCAAATCTGTTTTTAAGTAAACGCTAAAAGCTATAGTTGTCGACAGAAATTTGAATTTTATAATGAGACATTTAACGTATTATAAATAAAAAAAATGTTTCAATAATCGTTTACACTAAAACAAAGAAAGAACACAATCTGGTAAATATAAAATATGAATCTCCCTATATAAATATCTCCTGATACAGATAATTTATAACAAATTTAGAGTTAAGGAAATCGAAAATAGAACAGGTTGTTCTAGGGATAGTTATGCAAAATGTTACAAGTTTTTACAGAACCAATCATTTTCCTAAAAGTCTTGGGTAATATCCGTAAATAGTCTCCTTAGATCGAGACATAGGGATGTAATGGATGGCGACAAATTCGTTCAAAAATAATAAAACTGCTGGCTGTATAGAACCGCTCAGATCAATGATTTAGAATTGCTTCACGTGTATGAAGTTAGTAGGACTTACTGAGGGCTATCCATCTACAAACCTCGTAGAATGGCGATACAGAATCACAAAGAACTGGACAAATGCCAAAAAAACAACAAAATAATTTAAGGACTTTCAACAGCAGCAACGAAAATGTTTATCACATACAGATCGAAGAGAAAATATTGGTATAACCATTATATTCACTTTCCACACTACAAGTAATAGGTCAGAAAGGAAGGAATCATGAATAATGGAAAGAGCTATAACAGTTGCTGGACTTGAGAAACACATTTTCCTGAAAAAAAAAGTTTAATTGAATGATTGTATAAATTTCAGTCGGCTAGTACTGGCAGCTTGGTCAATGACTGATGCGTTACCAACATAAGCAAACGGCTACAATCACCATTAACAATATTGTAGTTATCAGGAAAGCATAATCACAGGAGACAATTCCACAAAGTAGCGGTTTATGGTAAGAAGCTAAGTGGGACATATATTTACCCACATTTCGAATTCTTCGATTGGTGATTCAACCCTGTGGGTGTAGAAAGGTCGGTTTTGGTTGTAAATGTCAGAGCTAGTGGTAATAATTCTTAGATGATTGCATTTTTTTATATAAAAGTATATATATCTATCCAATGATCGATGACTGATTACTTTGTAATTTACGGCTTATCAACACTTAGCCGAAACATATTTGGATTGGTAAAAATAATTTATTCTGCGAGTGTATATTACGTTAACAATGTTTTAAGAATAACGATGACTTTTTCGAGATACAATTTCGACTATTTAACCCATAGAGGGTAGAGTGGAAATGTATTCATACCTTTCTCAGGGTTACTTATGCGTGAGTCAATGTAAGGGATTTGACTGGAATTCGAACTCGGGACTTCGATTACACATTTCAAACCGCCATCAATTACTCCACTCGCATATTCCAACGAGAGAAGAATCTAAACTTCATAATATTTTTTTCATAGTTTAACCTTTTCATATTGTTCGGTCGCAAAGCTATCGGCAGCGTTACTTTCAGAGCTTTTTCAATATTTGTCTTTCATGTTGAGTCTCTCTCTCTCTCTCTCCGATTATAACATAAAAAAGAAATAAAGCATTTCTATACGTAATGTAAACTTGTCTGTTTTCTCCTGGGTTAAAAAAAAATGACGGAGATCCTTTATTGCTATGCGTCAAACTTTGTTGATTGTTTGATTTCATTTTTACGATTTATCAACCCTTTGTGCGTTATTTAAAATCGAAACACTTTTTCGATTATAAGAATATTTTTGCATTAGTGAATATATAACAAATTTTGAGAATAATAAAGATTTTTCTGGATACAAATCCTGCTACTTAACCCATAGTTTAGGGGAGGAGATAGATTCATACGTTTTCTGAGGATATTTGTGCGTAACGGACACGACTGTGTTTCGAATTCGTCTCCCTCGTATTTCTAATTCGGAGCTGGTATTCATATTGACAATGTGTAAATATGTAAGAAATACATTATTGCAACATCTGGAATTTGAAATAAAATATCTCACAAGCAGAAACGGGATTTTTATGGAACAATACACTCAAAATATTATTCGTAGGGATCATAAGACGTAGATATTGAATAAATCAATCAAATCAATCGTGCCACTATGAAGTCTTTGCTATCAGTCTTTTATATATACTCTTAAAAAATAGTGTTTACAACATCAGCGGTAACATTTAATTTTCATAACAATTCTTAAAAGAATCTTTTAATAATTATTTTAGCTGTTATTTACTTTTAATTAAAAGTTTAGAAATTATCAAATATAATCAGCATTTCTGTCAATATAGATTTAAAAAAAAATCATCTTGTTGATAGAAAAAGTATTTCTATCTGTCTTGTCAAAACACTGCCGTATGTTAAAAAACCTACGGCGTTTGGAACAATAAATGTTGATGTCTAATATTCCTGTGGGATTATCTAAATATGTCAAAATAATCTGTTTAAAAATTCTACCGAATTATGTAAACAACTGAAAAATATTAAGTTTACTTAATTAATTTAATCTAATTATTATTATTATTAGCAAATTATTCAGAGCTTTCTCTCGTGGTCATATTTATGAAGCTATGTTCAAGTGGATTGATTAATAGATTTGCTTTTTACTGCTTATCAAGCTTGTGTGGGTTATTTAAAACCACAAAATACTTTTCGATTGTAAGAATCTTTTGGAAATAATAACGATTTACTGATAAAAATCTTACTAAGTAACTCATTCCTTGGTTGGGGCCAAGAAAAGGTGGATTCATACGTTTCGTAAGGGTATTTGCGAGTAAGGAAATATAACGAGCTCGACTTAAATTGGAAGCCGGCTCTTAGATTTCCGAGCCGTTATCTATTACACCACCCGCACATCCAAGCTTACAGCACCAAGCTGTCACCGAACAAGGTATTGCTCTCTCTTGATGCTGCTTCATTGGTCGTATGAGAACCGGTGTTTCAATTTGAGATGACTGTAAGGCAAAATTCAAGTTAGCTTCATGACAGAAATAAATTTATAAAATAGATGCTTCGAGAGGTAAAAGAATTTTGATGACGGCTTGCTTTTCTAACTTTTCGGTTTGTATTTCAAATTCAAATAATTATTTTAACCCATATAGAATGGAACTTTCAGATCAGTATCGCTTTTTGTTTTTTAAACAAAAGTTCGGCTAAGCACTGCACACTTGGGCTTCGTTAGACCATTATCGCATTCAGAGATTATTCAATGGAGGGGGTTGTTTCACACGATTTATTGTTATAATTCCCAACTTTCTGCCATAGTTGGCGATTTCCTAAGGAATTTCAACACATTCAGTTATCAATCTGTTCATGTCAGGCAAGTGTATTTCCCCCCAAAAAATAAAATCTTTAAAAATATTTCTTGGCCAATTCGACGTAAGGCAATCGCTAGTAACATAGCACTGAGTATTTATGAACTTGTGCCCGATGAGGCTTAGCTTAGTATATGACAATTTATTACAGACGGAACGCTACACTTTCCTTTTAATCCACATAAGATTTGCCATGCGTGTCATCCTGCAACTGTCTAAATCGTTTATTCGTCTGTTGATTGATTTGTTTGTTTATCGGCATATAAAACCCTTATGGGTCATTTAATTCCGAAATTTAATTTTCTTGGGAACATTGAAGTAGTAAAAATATGATATATGCTTTCACAATTCAATAAATGGTAGATGACAGTCATCTTTTATGTATATACATGTTTGTGTGGATATAATTACTAGAGGTGTTGATATATGTGTTATATGTTGCAGTTTTGTTATTGTTATATTTTGCATTACAGTTTGGATTAAATAAACTCGCGGATATTATATGGATTAATGTAATGAAAGTTCTTTCATGCTGGTTGTTTTGTTGGTGGGTTGATTATGTTTAGCAGCATATCAATATCCCTATGGATTATTTAATGCCAAAATTTAAATAATGAGTAGGCAATCGTATGCCTTCACATACAGACAATGTGTATTGCTTGTCATTTGGCTATAAATATATATTATTGTACCAATAATATATATTATTGTACCAATAATATATATTTATAGCAAAATGACAAGCAATACACATTGTCTGTATGTGAAGGCATATATATATATAAAAAACGTATTAAAGTTATTTTTACTATAAAAAGGTATTTTTATATTTTCATGGTGTTTTGTTTTTGTTTGGGTGTTCGCTATTTGCCTATAGCTGAGATCCGAACAGAGGCAGACATCTCTGATCAGGGTGAACCTGGGAAGTACAGCCGTTAAAAGGTGTTTCCTCAAAACCCTGCTGCCGGATGTAGTTCATCTAAATATTATGAGTTCGATCCCTGTGTAATGTAATGCAGGCAGTCCATGATGTCCGTGGATAAAGTAGACTGGCAAAAAAGGAGATATTCAACAATTATAATTTTAAAAAAAAGTTACTAAGAAATACGCTAAATATAGAACAAGAGAATATATGGAACCTTAAAATTAAGACGATTTCTGAAAAAGCTCCAAGTATAAAGCAGCCGATAATGTAGTTACCGAAACAATATAAGTAGTTTAATCTAAAGTAATCATTGTATCATAAAAAAAAAAAAAAAATTATTTTGCCACATAAATTTTACGTTCGTTAGTCATTGGGATGTGCGGTTGGCGTAATTGATAGCGGTTTGGAATAAGTAATCGAAGAGCTGAGTTCGAATTCCAGTCGGATCCATTACATTCACTTACGTGCAAATAACCTTGGGAAAAGTCTGAACTCTCTCCTACCTAGCATCTAAGGGTTAAATAGGAGAGCTAATCTTGAAAAATCATTGTTATTCTAAAAACAAAATCGCTAACATATTCTATCCTCTCTATCAATTGTTCTTACCATCCAAAATATGTTTCGACTTTAAATAACCTACAAAAGGTTGATAATCCATAAAAAATAAACAAATCAGTCAATCTTCGCTTATTAGACAGATACTGATACATGTATATAAACAACTATTATCATCTGTCTATATTTCTGAGATGAGGTATTATGTACATCATTTACATTATTCGGACTATTGTCCTCATCTTTGTCGCCATATTTATTACAACGTTTCGGCCGTTATATGCTCCGGCTTTCTTCAGGTGGTTGGAATGTCGAACTGAACCCTTTATTTTAACCGGGTATTGAACTCACACTCTTTGGGTTCTGTCACTGGATTTAACCAACGTCTTTATCCACTGTGCCATGTGTCCTCGAGGTTAAGGCAGTGGAGAACAGTCTACCCCAGTGAGCGAAATAAAGGGTAGAGTTCGACATTCCAACCACCTGAAGAAGGTCAGAGTGTACAACGGCCGAAACGTTGTAATAAATATGGGAAAATAGGTTTCGGGAAAATAGGTTTCTCATTCCCAGTAGGGGGAATGTCTTTTTTGCTTACGTCATTCCTCTTCGAGGTACATATGCTAGTCATTTTATTTGTTGCTGCCGTTGAAAGTCCTTAGGTGATGTGGTTTCTGTTATTTGGTACAGTTCTTTGTGATTCTGTTGTGTCCGCCCAGAAGTTTCGAAGAAGGGTGAAGCCATTTTTAACTGTTAAGCTGAGAAAGCCGTTGTATACAGTTGCATGTTCAATATTCCTCAAAGAGTTTGGCATACTGAATGACATCTATGAGTGTGTCGATCTACTGAGGCTCTTAAACTGTTCAACTATATGAGCAATCATTATCTATCCTCCATATCCTCGTAATATCCACTTCTTACTTCCTATAATACACCTTATTCAGAAACCTTTCAATTAAGTGGCCCTTCGGCCATACATTAGGTGAACTTTGGTAATAATAAAAACACACACAAAAAAAAAAACGACAAAATTAAACTGCAGAGACTAGGAATCGCATTGTTTTATCATATATCCAAGATGTTATCTAAAGAAACCAAATCAAGTAAGGTGTTACCGATATTAACATGATCACTGTGCTATGTAGCGTAAGAGTATGACAAGAAAAGAGACAGATTTTTTTTAGATTTTATGTTATTTCTATCTGAAATATAGCAATTTCATACGCAGTGGTAATATTTCAGTACTTTCTTTTAGTGGGGAATTTAATTTATTTAAATATTAGGTTGGTGCAAAAATAATGACGTAATAATGTCGTTTATTGACGTTAAAAATACGTCAAAAAACGACATTATTACGTCATTATATTTGCACCAACCTAATATTTTTGCGCTTAAAACTGTTCTTCTGTTTGACAATGAATGCGTTTACCAGTACATTTTTACTTGTGTTGACATTTTTAATAAATGATAGCATAATTATAAAGAAAAAAATCGATTCAAACAAATGCACACGTACTTTCTTTCTTTCTTTCTTTTTATCAGTCTCCATCTATCTATCTATCTATCTATCTATCTATCTAGATAATAATAATGATGTAATAATTTATTTTATTTCATGAAATGATCTCTGATATTATCTATCTTGATCGTACAACCGAAACACACATATAAATATAGACATACGCAAAAATACATTTGTGGGGGTATGTATGTATGTATGTATGTATGTATGTACGTGTGTGCGTGTAACAAAGATAGAAATTCGCCAAATGCAGTCGAACAATAAAACAAATGAACGTTTATTGCACTGGCTGACCTACACGCATTGTTACACGTGCTACACGAAAAGACTTGCTGGGTAGCATATTGATAGGTGCGGTTTGTCTTTGTGGGTGAGGAGGCCCTCTCTCGTGTAGAAGAGACGGCGACATTCATCACACGAGATGGATTCCTTTGTATCCCTCACGGGAAGAGTGGTAACGTTTTCCATATATCTGCAAGTTCATTTCAGATCGACGTAAGCAACATAGTTTTTATCAACTTCTTTAACACCAAGAGTAATCAAATTTCTCCATGTTTCCCAGTCTCAGAGATGCTCCGAAGACTTAAATCCTACTTAGATGTCTTTAAGTGTACTTTTCAGATCTTATATATATATATATATATATATATATATATATATAGAGAGAGAGAGAGAGAGAGAGAGAGAGATGTGTATTCTGTCCTCATTTTATATTATATTTTTAATTTCGCGCATGCGCGTCATTTGTTTTTTTGATTTTGTCTAGTGCACATTATATCAGGGTCAGTTGGGTACCATCTATGAGAAAAAGAGCACAATGACGCAATTAACTCTGCCAGAAAATTGTAAACGTCATGCTGTCCTACTTGGCATTATCTCAGGAAGCTCCAATACGACCATTTCAGAGAATTTATTATTTCAAGATATTTTTATGTCATTTTGGTAAATTTATCGGCTAAAATGTGATGTCAGTGTTCATTTCAGTTATATATATCAAAATTACACAAAAATATCTTCATATACCAAAGAGAGAATTTTTCAATCAAATTGCCGCTAGCTACTAAGACGGCACCCAGCTGAATGTTGAATTACCTGCAACTCTTCTGAACGGTCTCCATGTTAAGTTGGTGAATGCCTCCATAATTTTAGCCTGCAATTCATGTAATGATAGTCTATTTTTGTTGCATGGCAGATTTCGAAGCAACGACAAACTCGTGCATACGAGACGCTGGAAGCAAAAATCACAATATATATATATCACTATATATACATATATATATCTATATGTATATATATATATATATATATATATATATATATATGCACATATATATATATCTATATATCTATATCACTATATATATATATGTATCACTATATATATCACAATAGATATATATATATATATCACTATATATATATCACTATATAAATATATATCACTATATATATATCACTATATATATATCACTATATATATATATCACTATATATATCACTATATATATATATATCACTACATATATATATATCACTATATATATATCACTAGATATATATATATAGACATATATAACTATATATATATATAGCAATATATATATATATCACTATATATATATATATATATCACTATATATATATATCACTATATATATATATATCAATATAAATATATATATATCACTAGATATATATATCACTATATATATCACTATATATATCACTATATATATATATATCACTATATATATATATCACTATACATATATCACTATATATATATCACTATATATATATAACTATATATATATATATCACTATATATATCACAATATATATATATCACTATATATATATATCACTATATATATATATGTATATCACTATATATATATATCACTATATATATGTATATCACAATATATATATATATAAATATCACTGTATATATATATATATATATAACAATATATATATAACTATATATATATATACCTATCACTATATATATATATATAACTATAACTATATATATATATATATATATATCACAATATATATATATCACTAAATATATATATCACTATATATATCACTATATGTATATATCACTATATATATCACTATATAAATATATATACATATCACTATATATATAAAACTATATATATATATCATTATATATATATATATATCACAATATATATAACTATATATATATCACTATATATATATACATCACTATATATATATCACTATATATATCACTATATATATCATTATATATATATCATTATATATATATATCACTATGTATATATATCACTATATATATATCACTATATATATATCACTATATATACATATATATCACATATATATATATATCACTATATATATACATATATCTTACATATATATATCACTATATATATATCACTATATATATATATATCACTATATATATATGTATATATATATATATATATCACACTATAAATATATATCACTGTATATATATATCACTATATATATATCACTATATATATATATCACTATATATATATAGATATCACTATATATATATATATCACAATATATATATATATCACTATATATATATATCACTATATATATATATATATCACTATATATATATATATATCACTATATATATATATATCACTATATATATATATCACTTTAAATATATATATCACTACATATATATATCACTATATATATATATCACTATATATATATCACTATCTATATATATATCACTATATATATATATCACTATACATATATATCCCTATATATATATCATTATATATATATCACTATATATATATCACTATATATATATATATCACTATATATATATCACTATATATATATCACAATATATATATATCACTATATATATATCACTATATATATATATCACTATATATATGTCATTATATATATATGGCACTATATACATATATCACTATATATATATATATACTATATATATATCATTATATGTATATATATATATCACTATCTAGATATAACATTATATATATATATCACTATAAAGATATATCATTATATATATATATATATATCACTATATATATATATCACTATATATATATATATCACTATATATATATATCGCTATATATATATATGACTATAAATATATCACTATATATATATATATCGCTTTATATATATACATCTATCTATATATATATATATATCACTATATATATATATATCACTAAATATAACACTATATATATCACTATATATATATGTAACACTATATATATATCACTATATATATATCACTATATATATATATCACTATATATATATATCATTATATATATATATATCAATATATATATATATATACCACTATATATATATCATTATATATATATATATATATATATATATATATATATATATATATATATATGTCACTATATAGATATATTATTTATATATATATATATATATCTATATATATATGTCACTGTATAGATATATCATTATATATATATATATCAATATATAGATATATCATTATATATATATATATCACTATATAGATATATCATTATATATATATCACTATATAGATATATCATTATATATATCACATATATATATCACCATATATATATATATATCAACTATATATATATGTATATCATTATATATATATATCACTATATATTTATCTCTATATATATATACATATGACTATATATATATATCCCTATATGTATATATATATCACTATATATATATATCACAATATGTACATATGACTATATATATATATAACTATATATATATATATAACTATATATATGTATATATAACATTATAAATATATACATCACTATATATATCACTATATATATATCACTATATATATATATCACTATATATATATCACTATATATATATCACTATATATATATATATATCACTATATATATATCACTATATATATATCACTATATATATATCACTATATATATATCACTATATATATATCGCTATATATATATATCACTATATATATATATCGCTATATATATATCGCTATATATATATCTTTATATATATATCACTATATATATATATCACTATATATATATATCACTATATATATATATAGATATCACTATATATATATATATATCACAATATATATATATATAACACTATATATATATATCACTATATATATATATCACTATATATATATATATATCACTATATATATATATCACTATATATATATATCATTTTAAATATATATATCACTACATATATATATCAATATATATATATATCCCTATATATATATCATTATATATATATCACTATATATATATCACTATATATACATATATATCACTATATATATATCACTATATATATATCACTATATATATATATATCACTATATATATATCACTATATATATATCACTCTATATATATATGTCATTATATATATATATATATGTCACTATATATATATATAACTATATATATATATATATATATATATATATACTATATATATATCATTATATGTATATATATATATATATCACTATATAAATATATCATTATACATATATATCACTATAAAGACATATCATTATATATATATCACTATATATATAGATATCACTATATATATATTACTATATATATATATATATATCAAATATATATATATATCACTATATATATATATATATCATTATATACCACTATATATATATCACTATATAGATATATATATATCAGCTACATATATATCACTATATATATATATATATATATATATATATATATATATATATCACTATATATATATATATCACTATATATATATATATATATCATTATATATATATATCGCTATATATATATATGACTATATATATATCACTATATATATATCGCTTTATATATATACATCTATCTATATATATTTATATCACTATATATATATATCACTATATATAACACTATATATATATCACTATATATATATGTAACACTATATATATATCACTATATATATATATATCACTATATATATATATCACTATATATATATATCATTATATATATATATATCACTATATATATATATATATACCACTATATATATCATTATATATATATATATATTTGTCACTATATAGATATATCATTTATACATATATATATCTATATATATATGTCACTGTATAGATATATCATTATATATATATATATCAATATATAGATATATCATTATATATATATCACTATATAGATATATCATTATATATATATCACTATATAGATATATCATTATATATATCACATATATATATCACCATATATATATATATATCAACTATATATATATGTATATCATTATATATATATATCACTATATATTTATCTCTATATATATACATATCACTATATATATATATCCCTTTATGTATATATATCACTATATATATATATATATCACAATATGTATATATGACTATATATATATATATATATATAACTATATATATATATATAACTATATATATATGTATATATAACATTATAATTATATACATCAGTATATATATCACTATATATATATCACTATATATATATATCACTATATATATATCACTATATATATATCACTATATATATATATATCACTATATATATATCACTATATATATATCACTATATATATATCACAATATATATATCACTCTATATATATATATCACTATATATATATCGCTATATATATATCACTATATATATATATATCGCTATATATATATCGCTATATATATATATATCTTTATATATATATCACTATATATATATATATATATATATATATATATATCAATATATATATATATCACTATATATATAGATATCACTATATATAAATATATATCACTATATATATATATCACTCTATATATCACTATATATATATCACTATATATATATCACTATATATATCACTATATATATATATCACTATATATATATATATATATATCACTATATCACTATATATATAGATATCACTATATATATATTACTATATATATATATATATCAACTATATATATATATCACTATATATATATATCATTATATACCACTATATATATATCACTATATAGATATATATATATATCAGCTACATATATATCACTATATATATATATTTATATATATATCACTATATATATATATATATATATCACTATATATATATATATATCACTATATATATATATCGCTATATATATATATGACTATATATATATCACTATATATATATCGCTTTATATATATACATCTATCTATATATATTTATATCACTATATATATACATCACTATATATATATATCACTATATATAACACTATATATATCACTATATATATATGTAACACTATATATATATCACTATATATATATATATCACTATATATATATATATCACTATATATATATATATCATTATATATATATATATCACTATATATATATATATATACCACTATATATATATATCATTATATATATATATATATATATATATATATTTGTCACTATATAGATATATCATCTATACATATATATATCTATATATATATGTCACTGTATAGATATATCATTATATATATATATATCAATATATAGATATATCATTATATATATATCACTATATAGATATATCATTATATATATATCACTATATAGATATATCATTATATATATCACATATATATATCACCATATATATATATATATCAACTATATATATATGTATATCATTATATATATATATCACTATATATTTATCTCTCTATATATACATATCACTATATATATATATCCCTTTATGTATATATATCACTGTATATATATATCACAATATGTATATATGACTATATATATATATATATATATAACTATATATTTATATAACTATATATATGTATATATAACATTATAATTATATACATCAGTATATATATCACTATATATATATCACTATATATATATCACTATATATATATCACTATACATATATCACTATATATATATATATCACTATATATATATCACTATATATATATCACTATATATATATCACAATATATATATCACTATATATATATATATATATCACTATATATATATCGCTATATATATATATCACTATATATATATATCGCTATATATATATCGCTATATATATATATATCTTTATATATATATAACTATATATATATATATATATCAATATATATATCACTATATATATAGATATCACTATATATAAATATATATCACTATATATATATATATCACTATATATATCACTATATATATCACTATATATATATATCACTATATATATATATATATATCACTATATCACTATATATATATCACTACATATATATATATATATCACTATATATATATATCACTATATATATATATATATCGCTTTATATATATATCACTATATATATATATATCAATATATATACATATCGCTTTATATATATATATATATCACTATATATATATATCACTATATATATATATACATCACTATATATATCACTATATATATATCACTATATATATACATATATAGCAATATATATATATACATCACTATATATATATCACTATATATATATATCACTATATATATATATACCACTATATATATATATATATATATGTATATATATATATATCACTCTATAGATATATCATTATATATATATTTATATATATCACAATATAGATATATCATTATATTATATATCACTATATAGATATATCATTATATATATATATCACTATATAGATATATCATTATATATATCACTATATATATATATATCACTATATATATATATATATATATATATCAACTATATATATATATATCACTATATATATCACTATATATATATATATCAACTATATATATATATATCATTATATATATATATATCACTAAATATTTATCACTATATATATACATATCACTATATATATATGATTATGTATATATATCACTATATATATATATATTACAATATATATATATGACTATATATATATAACTATATATATATCACTATATATATCACTATATATATATCACAGTATATATATATATATCACTATATATATATCACTATATATATATATATCACTATATATATATCACTATATATATCACTCTATATATATCGCTATATATATATATCTATATGTGTATATCACAATATATATATATCACTATATATATATATATATAACTATATATATCAATGTATATATATATCACTATATATATATCACTATATATATATATCACTATATATATATATCGATATATATATATATCACTATATATATATTGCTATATATATATCGCTATATATATATATATCACTATATATATATCACTATATATATCACTATATATATATATCACTATATATATACATATCACTATATATATATATCATTATATATATATATCACTATATATTTCACTATATATATATCACTATATATATATATCACTATATATATATCACTATATATATATATATCACTATATATATATATCACTATATATATATATATCACTATATCACTATATATATATCACTACATATATATATATCACTATATATATATCACTATATATATATATATATATATCACTATATGTATATATATATCACTATATATATATATATATCACTATATATATATATCACTATATATATATCAGTATATATATCACTATATATATATATCATTATATATATATATAAATCACTATATATATATATATATATCACTATATATAAATTTATCACTATATATAAATATAAATCACTAAATATATAAATCGCTATATATATATCACTATATATATATATCTGTATATATATAAATCACTATAGATATATATATATATATATATCACTATATATATATCACTATATATATATCACTACATATATATATATATATCACTATATATATATATCAATTTATATATATATCACTATATATATATCACTATGTATATATATATATCACTATATATATATATCTCTTTATACATATATATATATCACTATATATATATCACTATACATATATATATATCACTATATATATTTCACTATATATATATATCACTATATATATATCACTATATATATATCACTATATATATATCATTATATATATCACTATATATATATATATATCACTATATATGTATATCACTATATGTATATATATATCACTATATATATATCATTATATATATATTATATATATATATCACTAGATACATATATCATTATATATATACCACCATATATATATATCATTACATATGTACATATATATATATCAGTATATAGATATATCATTATATATATACATATATATATATATCATTATATATATATATATATATATATCACGATATAGATATATCATTATATATATGTATATATATCATTATATAGATATATCATTATATATATATATCACTATATAGATATATCATTATATATATATATATCACTGTATAGATATATCATTATATATATATCACTATATAGATATATCATTATATATATATATATCACTATATATATATATATATATTTATATATATCGCTATATATATATATGTATATATATCGCTATATATATATCACTATATATATATCACTATATATATATATATATATCACTATAAATATATATATCACCATATATATATATCACTATATATATATATGTATCACTGGATATATATATATCACTATATATATATATATATATATATATATATATATATATATATATATATATATATATATATATATATATATATATCCCTATCTCTCTCTCTCTATATATATATATATACATATATATATATATATATATATATCACTATATATATATATCACTATATATATATGTATCTCTCTCTCTCTCTATATATATATATATATATATATATTTATCGCTCTCTCTATATATATCACTATATATATATATATCACTATATATATATATATATCACTATATATATATATATATATATATATCACTATATATATATATCACTATATATATATCACTATATATATATATATATATATATATATATATATCACTATATATATATATATTTCACTATATATATATATATCACTATATATATATATATATCACTATATATATATATCATTATATATATATATATCACTATATATGTATATATTTATATCACTATATATATATATATTTATATCACTATATATATATATCACTATATATATTTATATCACTATATATATATATATATATTTATATATATATCACTATATATATATATATATATCACTATATATATATAATCACTATTTATATATATATATATATATATATATCACTATATATATATATATATATCACTATATATATATAATCACTATTTATATATATATATATATATATGTATATATATATATAAATATATATCACTATATATATGGTGTGTGTATGTATATAGTGCGCCATGGTTAAATTGTTTGAATTACGGACAAATGAAAGTAGCGCTGACATATCATTTCAATAGATATATTTAACAAAAAGAGTAATTTTTTTCAGTAAAATCGCCATTAGCTTCAACGCCGGCCTCCGGCTGACTTCGGAATTTCCTCCAAATCTTATGGGCGGTCTCTTTGTTTAAGCTCGTGAATGGTGCCATAAGCCTTCTCTACAGTTCATCTTTGGTATTATATGGAGTTTTGTTGGACCCTCCCTCAACTGCGGCCCTCACATAATATTCCATGTCTTCTGGGAAGTTAATTGACGTGATGAAAGGGTTGATGTGGTCACAGAAATTGTGTTCCAGCTATGATTAGTTTTTCCTGCTTGTGTGGCATGGCACAGAGTCCTCTTGGCATACATAAGCTCTTCCAGCAGTCACCTTCTTGACCCAGGCAGCACGACCTCTTCAAAGCATTTGATGTAGACCTCCGTGTTGAGTCTGACGCCCTCACCAACAATTTCGGAAGTTTCTTTTCTGACTAGAACAGAGTGAGTTTTCTGAACTGCCGTACCTTCGTAATTACTAATAAACTTATCCAAGTCTTTCCGAATCCTCTGCATTCTCCTCAGATTGACACCAAAAACTCACTGAAATGTTCTCGCGAATGACAAGCAGGACAGCATCCCGTTTCCAAATTTCTTGCAGAGTGAATTACGTCATGATGCTTTTTTTCTCATAGACTCTGCCTAACTTACCATACTATAGTGCGGAGTCGAAAAATCAAGAACAAACAACGCGAATGCGCGAAATTAAAATGGCGTGACTTTACCGATCGCACCCTGTATTACGTATAGAATTCTGGATTCAGATTGCGGAGCTTCACACATAAATGGAGCGTCTGAAATGTTCATAGAGTGACCAAGATATGAATACAAGTAGACACACCACTTGGTATACAAAAAGACGTGCATGTATACCAACATACAACTGCTGGTCGGTTACATTTCTACCAACTGATTTGTCTATTTACATTTATACACTATCTTCGTTACGCTTTTGGCTTTTCAGTCTACCCTCGCATACACGCTCACATCTGCTTATTTATATTTATTGAACAAAAATGTAAGTTTAAAGATCGTGACAAAAATCACTAATTTTTTTTTATTGAATTTTAAAGAACGCGATAATAACCATTAATATTATGCCAGATAACTTGCTTTTTATTAGGTTGGTGCAAAAATAATTTCGTTTACTCACATAGTAACATGTGTTAGAAAACGAAATTATTTTTGCACCAACCTAATATATGGACTAAATTAATCTAATAAATATAAATATGTTTTCATCATTTAGGAAATATATAAGTCTAGTTAAAAAGAAACCCCAAAATGTGTTTTTTTTTTGTTTTTTTTAAAAAAAGAAGGATTTTATGAGAATTCATTTTGAGTTTAGACTAAATTTAATTACATATAAAAATGATGAATTCCTATATATTAGGTTGTGCAAAAATAATGACGTATTAATGTCGTTTTTTGACGTTAAAAAATACGTCAAAAACGACATTATTATGTCATTATTTTTTGCACCAACCTAATAGAAATGTCCTTGTTTAGTCCTGTTATTGTTTTAGTCCTGTAAATGTTTTCTTTGTTTTGCATCTTAGAAGAAAATTTTCCCTAATACGGTACGAAATTTATGATAGATTTTTTTCTCATGAATATAGAGCTAGAATAAAATGACTTTATTACCAACGAACGCGCTCAACTATCGTCAGCTTCGAGAAATTTTCTAAATTAATCCGAAGCGGGCCTCCATTTTGGAGCTGACTGATAAATATTTATTAGAAAAATGGGCAAATGTAGACATTTCTATTGCTTTTTTGCCAAGTATTGATCAGTCGAGACTAACATTAAGTGTAGGCTCTTATACTAAACTTGGCAGAAGCCAGCTCAATGGTAGAATACCAAATCACAAAATGAGCGGGGCAATTAGCCGAGATTTGAAAAGACAATTATATATATTAGAAAAAAGAAAAACGTATTTCTTATCAATTATATTTTTTTTTGCGTCGGGTTCAAGAGAATATCATCTATATTTTTTTTAAGCATACTATTTTTTAATTTAATCTTTACTGGATATGCAGCCAGTGAAAAAGTGTTATCGTCGAGACAGGTTCAAGTTTCAGTCTAGCCTGTTGAATTCACTTCGCATTCATATCCTTTGATAAGGCATGAATCTATCCGTTATCCATATATAGTAAAAGTGTAGGTTAAGCCCGCTTCTCAAACATTCTGTGTTACCTTATCTAGAAGATTTTAAACAAAACGGAAAAGACAATCGGGAACCACTCAGATATATTTCCCAATATTATATAGAAATGAAAACATAATAAAGGAAGTGATTCTTTGAAAAGCTGTAATCGCTTAGGTCTCTTCCCCCAACATATTTATATATTAAATAGTAAGGTAGACTATCCTTTCTAGCTTGGAGAGTATCCGGGCTAGGAGAAGAACATCTCAGAGGAGGAGAACAAATCATTAAGTTTGTGTTATACGAACTGAAGGAACGTTGATAAGGCTAATAACACGTTTCTAAGTATTTCCGTTTACTAGTGTGGGTAACTAGTTTGTTTTATAGTCGAAAGAACTACAGGGCCCAGCTGGTGTTTACACATCAACTATGCTGAATGGACCTTAAAGTTTCTCCGATATAACGTATAGCATTGTTGAAGGGACAGTATCCATTCAATAGTAAAGAAAGTCCCATATACCTAAAGAATTTTTTTTTTTCTGTCATGTTAATATGGGCTTCATACAATCATCCGGAGAGCCGTGTTCCAATTCCAGTTGGGTTCGTTATATTCACTTACACGCAAATACCCTTTGGAAAAGTTGGAATCCACTTCTTCTCCCTCATCTATGGGTTAATTAGTATGACTTTTAATAGTAAATCGTTACTATGTCCAAAATAAATCCTTACAATCTAAAAATATTTTTCTGGCATTAAAAGAGGTAGATAAGCCTAACTTTTTAACTTTCACATTACTTGAAGAATTTTGTTTACGGTTTCACAGAAATTTTGTTTGCTTGAAAAATGTTTCCCAGTTTCATATATATCTCTTTTAATAATTGAAAGATTTTACTATTAGATTCATATCTGATGAAAATTGGCATCATTCCATTAATTTGCTGACTTGGAAATCTTTGGAAAAGTGGGCTGTGCTCAGGTATTTTACGACTGAAAATATTAGCTTCAAACATTACGGAAAATCCCAGTTCTATTCCCCGCTTTGTTACTTGACTATTTCCATGATGAACACATTCCTCAGCCTAGCCATCAGAACAATCCAATGTAGCTCTATCATAATCATTAAAATTACTATTAAGAAATAATTGTTCATGTATTTCTTCATCCAGTTTAAATATTTCTCTTAATAATGTTTACCTAAAGACGTTGATTATATATTTAACCAATGTTCTTAATAGATAGGATAGTTAATACTAATTTTATTGTATAAATCTTTAGTTGCAATAATAGATTCTGTCTTAATATATATTATATATTGATAGATTATTAATATTATAGATTAATATATATTATATATTGATAGATTATATATAATATATAGTGTAACATGCCGGTTTTCTTTTCAAGTATAGCGTCAAGTCGATTTTTAAAAAAATACCATGTCATCATCAGTCAGTTGGTGGTCTTTCGTTATTTCAATTTTTTTAAGTGTGAAATGTATGTAGCATGATTTTTGCTATATTGGGTAAAATTTTACTTATGCTTGTTTTTTTTCTTGTTAAGATTAAAGGATCTAGTATATGCAAATTGTTTTCTACAATTCATGTCGTAGATTAATTTTGTGTTCTTGATAAGAATTTGTCAGTTTTCTTCTTCAATTTTCTTCTTGCTTGGTTTGTGATTGGTTATTTGATTGGCTATATCTCCCCAGCTCTCTCCCACTCTCACTCACTCACTATATATATATATATATATATATATATATATATATATATATATATATATATATATATATATATCCAACTGGGAAATAACGGGGTCCGTTACTATCGCCTGAAGGGGTACAACGTAGTGCCGAAACACAAAAGCTATTATGTAGCGATTTCAACATGATTTTGTTAAAATATATTATAATAATAATAACAATAATATATATATATATATATATATATGTGTGTGTGTGTGTGTGTGTGTGTGTGTGTGTGTATTGGCTATTATATTCTCTGTGTCTGTTGTAGTAGTCGTAGAAAGAAATCGGTGATATTTTTTCAGGATTTCTCTGTATAGACATCTTATCCATGGATAAAGGCAGCTTAATACAGCTGGAAAGGGAATTTGACATTTCATCTCATGTCCTTTGCTAGGATTTAACATGCATATTTATTGACTGTTGCAGTACGTTATACAGCCGTCTGTTCTATTATCTATTGTATGAATTTTTAAAATTGCCATTTTTAATGAAAGAAAGGTGGAAATTGATATATAATATTATTTAATATGCAGTTTTCATATACTACATTGAGCAACCTAAAAGTTAAGGGATTTTGAACAGTGGGTGCTAAATAACATTCTACGTGGCTAGTGCTAATTCAACTTAGGATTTTATTATCTTTGTTTCGTCGATATTTCTTTATATTGCCGGTTGTTTTCTTTCATCGTGGAAGATTTTTCCGACATATTCATTCCATTTTCCTTGTATCTTAGGCATCTTTTTGATGGGCAAGTCTTTTGTCCTGTTAGTTCTATCTTTATTAAGCATATCTGTTTTATCTTGGATAATCATTCTTTTTCTGTAGATTTTGCGTTGAGCCTTCTTTAGCCTGTCTGCATTTTGTTTCTTATTTATTTATTTATTTTTTTTTGTATATTGTTCTATATTCTGTTCCGTGTCTGGACATTGTTTTTTGTCTCGTTTTCATCATGACGAGAATCTCATGTTGTACATTCGGCTGTTTCCCTTTAGGATAATCTTGTTTGCTGATGTTACCGAAGCTTCTTTTCAGGTGTCCCACTTTGATTTCCCACTTTCATTTTGTCCATCGTATACAAATTTAGGCCCACTTAACTTAATTATCTTTTCTTTTAAATATTCTATTCTATATCAATACGCTCATCTGTGTATATATGCGTACGTGTAGAATAACGGGGTTAATATCTCCTTTCCGTCGTATTTTTTCACTTTACACTCACACATCTTTGTTATTTTTTTATTTTTGGCTTATTTCTTTCCTTTCAGTTGTAGCGATTTTTGACATCCGGATTTTCAGACATTTTTGAAATCCGGATTTTCATACATTTAATGACATTGTTAACGTTGTTCACGATGACGGTCGTTTTTGAGTATAGTACCCAGAGGTTAGCAGTGTATATTTTGAAGACTCTAAAAGTATTATTAGTGCCATATATATATATATATATATATATATATATATATATATATATATATATATATATATACTGTGTATAACAGCAAAATTGTCCAAATCGTGTAAAAACAAAATTGTCCTGTTCTTACATTAAGCTCTAAACTGTTGTATCTTAGCAATGACTAAAGTTATTTTACTGGAATTCTCCGAGGTTTTCATAACACTATTGGACTCTACTTTGGCCAATAAGTATGTATAATTACTCTTCAAGCTTAACGGAATAATCGTGATGAAATCGATCATAAAAGAAAATGAAATGTTTATTATTAATTAATCATAGCTAAGGATTAAAAGCTCATGGAGTATTGAAATAAACTTTATATATATATATATATATATATATATATATATATATATATATATATATATATATATATATGCCAGTTTGTTTGAAATTTGTGCTATCTAGGTTTTTTCACCTACCGAGTTTAAGATAATGGATGGATATATTGACAGATAGATAGATAGATAGATAGAGAAAAATAACCTGGAAAAATTCCGTAGTTAGAATTTTAAAGATCACTTAAAAACAAACTTTTTTCTTCATGAAAAAAAAAGGATTCACACTATTCTGATGTTTATGCGCGCAATTACATCAATGCAAGAATGCTACACGCTCATAACATGTATGCAACTCACACAAACGCATACGCATATGTTTTCAGGCTTGTATCTGTGTTCAGCGTACGTGTTTATGTCTCAAATAAAATGGAATTGACCGCTGTGTAATTTTTAATTCGAGTTTTATTTGCAAACTTTACGAAGTCATCTTTTGCAGTAAGCGAATTCTACCCACGTCATTTGACACAAGAACAGATCTCTCAGCTCGATCATCGGAACCGCCTGATAATCGCAAAATATAAGATACTGCATGAACAGTTATTATCCTGTGGAGTTAAACTGTGTCATCGTAATTCATTAAGAAGACATTATCATGACACAACTGTAGTTTAAAAAAATATTGACAGTTTTACTGTTTTTTGGAGAAAAAGTATGGATTAGAATAGCAGTTTGGATAATGTGGCATCATTTTCTTTTTTTCAGTCTAGTGATTATCCAATGATAATAACCGGTTAGTACTGGCGCATTCACAACTCAGAGCTGAACGGTAAAAAGAACAAAGGTCGGCTGATAAGACGCTGAACAGTTCTTTCAGTAATTCGGAAAATACGACCAGAGCCAAAGTATACAAATCTGCTCATGTATTATGAAGGAAGACAAATACTATGTTTAAGAAAGAAAAAATACGTTGCAAGATCTGAACTAAAATATTTATCATTAAATGATTAATCTGAAATAGAGTTATTAAACTTTTTTATTTTTTTTATTTTTTAGCGTTGTTTTAATTTTCCTTGTTTTTCATCGCAAGTACTCCGACTGTCAGCCTACGGACATCAGTAAAACGAGCAGATCAGAAGAAAAAAAATGATCTCGGCGAGTCTCGAACAGGCAGGCTTTTTGTTTCGAGAAAACACGATTTGACAAGCGTTTGTGTATTGCGTTGAACGCACTTTCACCTGAAGCTAGACACCAGCAATTATGAAATAATCTTGTGCAACCGTAATGCTATAAAATAGCATGAGAATGAAAATAAAATCTCTAACAAAATGCATATGAAATCTGAAGCACAACTCTGTTAATAATAAACATAATATATATATATATATATATATATATATATATATATATATATATATATATATATATATATATATATTAATGTTAACTCTAATCATCCCATTCTAGTAATTAACCAATACCCAAAGCAGTAAATACTAGAATCAACAGATTTTCTTCTAGTAAAAAAAAAAAAAATGCATATGAAAATATGAACAAAAAAAAAAAAAAAATTAGTAAATTTTATAACCCCGGTCTGATGAAGCAGTTGTCTGTCTGAAATGAATTATTATCGAATTCTTTAATGATGTATTCAGTTTTTTTTCCTTTGATATATATATATATATATATATATATATATATATATATATATATATATATATATATATATATATATAAACCTACCTACAAATCAAAACCTACCCACATTTCTCACCCACACAAGAGAGACATGCTTACGGAGGTGTTGAGGCCTCACACTTATACACTTATACACACACCCACACGAATATACACACTTACACACATCATACTCACTCACTCCCTAATGAGCCAAATGATAACACACACCGACAGCAATACACACGCTTAGACATGTCATACTCACTCACTCCCTAAGAACCAAATAACACACACACACACAAACACTAAACAGACACACATGCCCTCACCAGGTCCAATAAAACTATCAAACTGACCAGAGAATTCGGAGCGGCATGTATATCCACCTCTAATCTCAAATAACAACTTAAAAGAGACTGTTTGACCAACACAAGGAGTGTTAAAACATTCATGTTAAAAAGATAAAAAAAAAAAAAAAAAATGAAAACTACAGACAAAAGTTCATTTTCTCCATCAAGACATTCATTTCTGTAGTTTAGTGCTAGCAGCAAGCAGAACTATTTTTTCTCCCGATGATGGCCATTTTGGCCGAAACTAGTCGAGGAATCTAAATGAAATAATAATAAAAAAAACGAAAGAATATAAATCTACAACCCAGTGTGTCTGAAGATTTTAATTTTTTAATATTTTTTTATTGTTCAAATATATATATATATATATATATATATATATATATATATACTAGAGGACCCGTGTACCTTTGGTTCACTGACGGTTTAGGTTATACTAATGTTGATTTAATCATTCCATTGGAATGAATGTTAATTTTATTATGATTCAGTTTAATATTTCAATTCTTTCGTGTCACCATTGGGGTCTGGTTTACAAGTTAATTTTTAACGTCTTACTGATTGTTTACAGCTTTTAATAAGAATAGAACTTCCGGGCTAAATTTAATATTTAAATGAGATTAACTTCAAATATTTTAATATGACAAAAAATATGTTTAAATATTTAAAATATTGTTTGTTTAAAGAAAGCTATATATATATATATATATATATATATATATATATATATATATATATATATATATATATATATATATATATATATATAAAAGGCAGGATGTATGTGTGTGTAACGAATGTACGGCTGCAATTTCTGACGGATTTGCACCAAAATTTACATGCACATTCTCCAAGTTAGCGGAAAGGCCAAGACTGACCTTATATTTCCCAACTCCCATCGATAGTGGAAATAATCGAGATTTTCATGCTTCTACGGCAGTTTTCATGTAGTTTGCGGCCATTTTGTACTGGCCAGAGTGAGAGCCTATAGCGCTGCCACGAATAGGCAGGAAGATTCTCTTGGCCAGCGTGAGAGCCAAGAGGTGATTGACTCGAATGTTAAATAGCATGCTAGTATGCAAAAAATCGATAGCTGCATTCATCACAAGTTGGAAAAATTTAAATCTGCATGGCACTTTACTCCAATTGGCTCATTCGCTTGCTTAAGCTCAATGTTGATTCTGATTCCGCAGAACTGGGTTGGATGTGAAAAAGTATTTGTTGTTAACATTCTTTTTTCATTCGGTTTTTCCAGTTACGTGTCCTTTTTTTAAAGCTGATCGTTTTGTGTTCATTTTGTTTAGTTCTTTTTTTCGTAACAGATTTAATTTCTAGTATAGAGCTTAGAAAAAATTCGCAGTTTGAGATAGGCAAGAAGTAAGGCATATAGCAACATCAGCACGTCAAAGGCCACTCCTTTAAAAGCAAGGAAGGGCAAAAATATTTTAAATGATAGCAATTGTTGTACGAGTCGTACGATTTTTGAATCAATCACAGGCAACGCCAGGCCATCCTTCTAGTATATATATATATTTTCTGAAATGTTATTATTTTTATAGATAAAAATATTTAAGTAAATGCTCATTTTATAATAAACTGTATTAACAGTGTTTAGTGGCCTGAATGTCCGATAATGTGAGAGGATACATATTTTCTATGAAATTTCTCGGACTATCAGGCCAGTAAATATTATAAACAGAGCATTTATTTAAATATTTGCATCTATAAAAATAGCGTAGAAATAGAAAATAATTTAATATTTATATATATATATATATATATATATATATATATATATATATATATATATATATATATATATATAATGTGAACATTGAAGTCAACACTTGGAGAAGACAGGCTGTTTCATGCTAGACGCAATCTTTAGTCTTGACAACTGCGTCTAGCATGAAACAGCCTGAGTGTTGACATTAATGTTCACTTTTATATTTCCACACGTTCTATCTCTGATATTGAGCACTTTATCCCATAAACATAGCACACCTTAAGAGTATATTTCTTCAGATATATATATATATATATATATATATATATATATAGTGGACTCACCCATCGTATTCGAATTATGAGGGTCAAGCAACTCAGTTTCTAGGAACCGACAGCACAGAAACCAGCACACCTGATTTGATTATAGTGGTGAAGTCTTTGTGCTGAACCAAGCACACTTATTGAAGGACCGAATATAGAGACCAGGTGCACTAAACGACCCTTCGCATGTTTTGAATTCAGAGTTGTCCGTCTCCCTCGCCCAGATGCCATCCAAGGCTATAGAAACCAGTCTGTCCTGATATTTACCCATAGCTGGAGGGAGAAGAAGAAGATTAATACCTTTCCCAAGGGTATCAGTACGTAAGTGAATCTAATATAATCGACTTGTTTTCGAACTCGGATCTCTGATTCCTCAACCCGAGCCGCTATCCACTTACGTATATATTTACTATGAAAATGTATTGCCGAAAATTTTTTCTAATATTTTTTTTGTATTTTCATGTTTTGAAAACAGTTTGGGGGTCACTACATACCTACAGCTGGAACCCGAACAGGTGCCACCACCTCAGATCAGTGTGGACTTGGTAACTATATATATATATACGCATGCTAACGTCTGCATAATTTACGTGCACACTGATTTAGATTTAATTCTCGAGGCCCTTACATATAATGGAAGATGTTTCAGCGTTGCAAACTGAGCGATGAAGTCTGTCTACTTCGCAAAAAAAAGGAGATATTGGAACTTATATTAAATGAAGACTTTATAGCTGTTTCAAACTCTCTGTCTTTAACCCTCCCTACGATTCATAATGCTCAACCTTTGTAGGAGTAAATTTATTTTATTCTTTTGAATAAATAACTTAACCATTGAATGCCTGCACCCATGTAACCATCTACTGTACTAATTCAAATAGAGATAGAGGAGCAACCCTCGTTACCCTCACCCACTTCTCCCAGGGGTCTTTTGTTGCTCACGTACATGAACGAATTTGTCTGGGTACATTTATCCGGGAGGAAATTGTCCAGAATTCAATGATATGTATGTAATTTGGTATTACATAACAATTCCACTGCTATGAAGTATTTAAATAAGCAAAGTTTATATCCGATTAAATTAATTACTGATCAAAAATGTTAAATAAATATTCCATAAATAAGTTTCGCACTGAGTTTTCTAAAGATAAACAACAGCTTTTGAATCAAAGTCGATTGAGAGTAATAAGATATTTCTTAGTAAAGCCAGTGAGTAATTAGATTCAGCTACCGATTCCAATCAACAGGCAAAATGCAGAGCCGAGAACAAACGTGGATATTCAAACAGATTCCGATGTCTGCACGAAAGATCGGGTGCATAATTAAGTTCCGATTTATGTAGACGTGTCTATTTTGTCGAGGCTAGATGGCAACTTTCATGCAACCATTGCCACATTACGCGAAACGTTTGTGATTTCCTGTCTGCTTTGTGACGCGTCACAGACTAAGGACATCATTAAGAAACTTTCGAAGAAAATGTTTTAAGCAGTCTTTAATTAGCCTCCAGCTTATACGAGGCTTGTCTGAATAGTAACGAGACTAAAGTCACAAACAATTTATTTAAATTCCAAACAAGAAAATAAAAGTTTCTCCCTCGAGTATAATGCACTTTTCCACCCTTCTTCGCCACGCTTCTATGCCCTGCTGGAAGGATTTTCCTCAACTCCGTTGTTACGGCGGGCGGCTCTTGAGTTCCCACCTCTTCAAAATAGGTCCTGTTGATGTTCCCCTTGAGATTGCTGAAAAGATTAAAGTTACAGGGAGCATGGTCAGAAATCAGGTTGTCCTGCCACAACTCTCGCCTGTGAAAAAAAAAAATGCAATGATTGTAGAAAGCGATGATTACATTTATATACTGCCAAGATATGTTAGAAGATGACGCAATCAGCTTATCCGTCTTTCGTTAATAAGCCACACAACACACCCAGTCCCGTTACTTTTCAAACAGACCTCGTATATACGAGGCTGGGTTGAACAATTCATAGGCAGACTATAAAGCAATGGTGCTACAACTGTGAACGTCTATATTTCTGAGATGAGGTATTATTACACTATTTACATTATTCAGACAATTGTCCTCATCTTTTTCGCCATAACGTTTCGGCTGTTGTACGCTCCGGCTTTCTTCAGGTGGTTGGAATGTCGAACTGAACCCTTTTTTCTCTCACTGGGGTAGACTGTTCTATTTCCACGTGTCATGTGTAATGGATGTCAGTTATCAGTTATCCCCTGTTTAATTCCCTTCTCTAAGTTCTCCACCGCCTTAACCAGGTATTGAACTCACACTCTTTGGGTCCTGTCAGTGGATCTAACCAACGCCTTTATCCACTGTGCCAGTGTAAGTTCAATACCTAGTTAAGTCGGTGGAGAACTTGGAAAGGGGAATTAACAGCAGATGACTGATAACTGACATCCATTGGACATGGCACGTGGAACCAGTGCAAAAGTGCGTAGCTGAATTGAAGGGGAGAAAGGAGATTCTTGACCCAAGGTCTGAACGTCCTGCAATTGCTACCACCGAGGAAAACTTTGATCGTATTCACCACATGGTGACGAATGACAGGCGATTGTCTATAAATCAACTACCCAATGCTATTAGTATATTCTACACAATAAACTTGGCATGACAAAGATTACTGTTCAGTGGGTGCCCTGTCTTTTGGATGTTGACCAAAAGCGCATCAAGCTGATCACATCACGGTAAAATCTGTCATTGTTTGAGGCAGATCCAGCTGGTTCCCTTAAACGTTTCCTAACCAATTATGAGTGTTAGGTTCATCCATGCAGTATAAACACATCTCCTCCCCTGTTCCAAAAAAAAAAAAAGCCAACATAGTTTCAACCATTGGTAGGGGAAGTGATGGCCTCAGGTTTGGGGGTATACAAAAAGAGATCAATGTCGTGTACTATGCCAACTTGCGTCACAGTTACGAAACGCCGAGGAAAACTGACGAAAGTGGGTTTTGTTTCATCAGGACAATGCCCCAGCGCACAAGCCTCAATGGCTGCTGTGTGTGACTGTAGATTTTAACTGATTACTGTGATGTGGTGACGAAAAATAGATCGATTCAAATATGTCCACAGACATATGGACGAAAGGGAATGCTATGGATTAGACTGGAATTTGACAACGACATACTAGTTCCAATTTTAGCAAGTCTACGGCATTTCCATATAAAAATATATATAGACATACATCTAGACTCTGATGAGTATTTACGAAATGTTCTACGTAAAATATTTTATAAATCGAGTGAATTCAAATGGATCTATCTATCTATCTATCTATCTATCTATCTATCTATATATCTATCTATCTATTTATCTATCTATCTCTTCTGCGCATCATATATTAGAATACATACATTTATAAATATGCTACCAAAGAAATCAAATAAGTATATATTTTTAAGTCTTCTACAGGAATCTCATATATATATATATATATATATATATATATATATATATATGTGTGTGTGTGTGTGTGTGTGTATATATGTATATATATATGAGTGTATGTATGTATGTGTGTGTATATGTGTGTGTATATATATGTATATATATGAGTGTATGTATGTATGTATGTGTGTGTGTGTATATATATGTATATATATGAGTGTCTGTATGTATGTATGTATGTATGTGTGTGTGTATATATATATGTATATATATGAGTGTATGTATGTATGTATGTGTGTATGTGTATGCATGCATGTATAAATGGCAAAGTCACTCGTATCTGAGGATCTCTGTCTCTATCTCTATATATATGTATATATATATGAGTGTATGTATGTATGTGTGTGTATATGTGTGTGTATATATATGTATATATATGGGTGTATGTATGTATGTATGTGTGTGTGTGTGTGTATATATATGTATATATATGAGTGTCTGTATGTATGTATGTGTGTGTGTGTGTATATATATGTATATATATGAGTGTATGTATGTATGTATGTATGTGTGTATGTGTATGCATGCATGTATAAATGGCACAGTCACTCGTATCCGAGGATCTCTGTCTAATACGGTGGCTAGCTAATGCCTGTTGCAGATCTCTCATGAGGCAAATTTTTGTTTGTTCAACATCCTTCACAGTTCATCAGTGGTATATACTGTAGCTATGTTGAGCGGACCTTATAGTTTCTGGGATAGTGCGCGTTATCTAGCGTGAACTCTATGAACAAGGTCAGCAAGGTCAAGCACACACACACACACATATATATATATATGTATTGAAATCTATCCTTTACTTAAATTTTGTTAAAAGACAATTACAACCTCTTTCGTTTTACTTCCCTCTCCCCCTCTCTCCTTGCCATAACACTCATTTGTATATATCTGTATTACTGTCTTCTGTCTCCTCTCTCTTTTCCATTTTTCCTTTTCTTTTCTCCCCTCCCACTTCTATATATCTTTTCCGTTAAGTTAACCATCTAAATAGGTCAGGGTCTGGTCACTCCTCCTACCCCAATGTAAAGCACGCTTAAGAGAGATATGAAATTAACCCCTCCCTATACTCTATCTTGTCTCTTTAAATACCCCCTCATCCCCCCCCTGTTAAATTACAAAAATTACACTACCCATCAATTTTCAATATCATTTTTCCTTTCCTTTCGTTGTTGGAAGTGTTACCTGATGATCCGGAGTCCTTTAAAATGATTTTAGTGAAATAAATTATTGTAATGGTACCTTAAAGTGGTCTGTTTTTCATTAAAAAATTATTCATTATATATATATATATATATATATATATATATATATATATATATATATATATATACTGGGTGTGACAGCAGCAAAACTTTCCAAATCGCGTAACAGCAAATTTTTTCAATTGTTAAATTAAATTTTGAACGGTTGTATCATAGAAAAGATTAAAAATATCATACTGGAATTCTCCGAGGATTTCATAACAGTATTGGATTCTAGTTTGAACAATGTCAATGTATTTATCTCTACGTTGAAATGATGATCCATCTTGTTGTGACAATTACAATCAAGTTTTCGTCTATAATATTCTATCTTCTTGAAACTTATTCCCCATTCTCTTGATGGTTCTTGAATGAAATTTGTAGATGGAAGCCTGGGTATGAATGCTGGTAACATTAGAGATGGTATGAATGATCTTGTTCCTCTCACCTTTCTTCAGTTGGGAAGAGTTTTGCAATGGTTTTTACGACCAATGTTGTCAAAATGGCTAAATGTCTTGTCTGAACACCTGAAAACAGTAACTCAATTAGTTTAGTGTTTTTTAGATATTAAACATTTTGTGGAACGGACATTTATGCTGTTACACAATCTGGCCAATTTTGCTATTACACCCGGTATCTATCTATCTATCTATCTATCTATCTATCTATCTATCTGACAGAAATTCTTAGCTTTAATTGAAAAACACTTCTCCACCAATAGTAGGCTTAGTAATATATTTAATAAGAACACCCTAAAATTGAGTTACAGCTGCACTGAAAATCTAGAAAGTATAATAAAAAACACAATAATAAAATCCTGAACGAACCCCCATGCCTGAATAGTATTAATAAAAAACCCTACACTTAAATCAGACAATAATAATGAAAAATTGTGTGATTGTAGAAATCCAGAAGACTGCCCATTAGAAAATAAATGCTGCATCAAATCTGTGGTATACCAATGTACTATCTCATCCACTGAGAGTCCTAATACTAATATGATATACATTGGGTCCACGAAGAATGAATTTAAAGCCAGATGGAGGCAGCATAAGTGCTCTTTCAACAATATAAATAAAAGACATCAGACTTCTTTATCTAAATATTGTTAGCATCTGAAGAAAATAAATAGGACACCTAAAGTAAAATGGAAAATTATAAATAGGACTAGAACTTGTAAAACTTGGGATGTCCCATGCCCTTTGTGCCTCCATGAGAAACTGCACATTATTAAGTTTCTGAATAATAAAAATCTATTAAACAATAGACATGAGTTAACGGTTTTTTACCGACATCATCAAATTTATGCATTGAATAATTAGCTTAAAAACAAACATACAATAAAATAACTTTTATAATCCATAGCCCCAATAAATAATTTAAATACACTACAAAAAAAGATAAACCTTTATGAAGTCGTCAAAAAACAAATGTTACGGCAGTTGTTTTTATATACACAAAACCCTTTCATAAAGAAAAAAAAAAAAAAAAAATCTCCATAGACACGTAAATCAGACAAGCCGAAAACATCTTCCGTTTTAAATTTAGACACCCCCAACTTACCCTGACTTGACATCTATGAAAGTAACTCTATAGTGATACAAATTATTAACACCAAACATCCTTCTCTATTTAAACAATTTGCCCTGGCTGTTACCATGGAAATTTTGATTTCAATTATGAATATGCTATTAAAACACGTAAATTTCAGAAATAAATTATTCCCAAAAAATTTCGCTTGAAGATGGAACAGAGCTTACTTTAATTCAATTTAATTCAAATAATTATATTGAAGTTTTCAGGTCTTGATTTGAAACATGAGACCTCTTATGTAGCGTGTTGGAATCATATTTTTAAATAAATAATTATATATATATATATATATATATATATATATATATATATATATATGCGCGTATGCAATATTGATTGTTTTATGTCCGTATCACATAAAATGATTTGTTGAACGATAATACTTTTGGGAACATTTTGGCTATATTATCTTCGATTGAGATGGGGGACACGATATAGTTTAGGTATAATAAAATATGATAAAACTATTAAATTATCGAAACTTAATTATATTTTGGAACAATTTGTGAATAGTTGATTTCATTCTGCCTCTATATTTTTGATGTTCTATCATTTTAGTAAAAAAACTTTCTCCCTACAATAATATCCGTATATTTGTGTATATTTTTATGAGATAAATCATTTAGGAAATCACAGGCACACATACACAACACACGCACAAAGACACAAACATTCACACAAACACTCACACACACACATACACACACATATAGTGTACTGGGGCAGCAGATAATTATTCAAACATATATTGTTAATATATATATATATATATATATATATATATATATATATATATATATATATATGCCTATTGTTATATATATATATGTGCTTATTGTTATATATATATATATATATATATATATATATATATATATGTCTATGTGTTTGATCATGAGCCGTTCTAAATTTCGTATAGTTGCTTTAATTTCGAGAGAAAATAAAGACAAAACTATGCTCTCCCGTCATCTTCTCTGATCTTAATCCTATTAAACAACATTTCTTAGAAAAATAGCTATGTACATATTATTAGACATATATTAGTTGATAACACATCAATACTCATACATACACAGTAAAAAGGACCTTCATATATTGGAAGTCATTAACATTATTGCAAAGCAACCCACACTCAAGAAAATAATATTTCAATCTAGTCACAACACATTACATTGCATCTAAACATATGGTACTGTTGTTAATAATTTCGTTCTCTCACGTGGTACGACGTCAAAGAACTGCATCACGAATTTACGCCTGCTATTCCGCGGCCGTTATCATCGCATAGCAATCTTATATGTTAACATAACAGAATATCATCTTTGATTGTGAATATCGTTGTTCAAATGTCTATATAACCACTCTGAAGATTGATCATGAGAGCCGAAAGCTTCAATCAAGGAACACATAATAAAATTATCTAAATTTGTCTGTTATATTTAACAGTGTATGTTTTGAATGTGTGTGTGTGTGTGTGTGTGTAGAAAATAGGAAAAAACTCGTTAGGTAAATAATCCGAAGTTCTTTAGTATTTTTGTTTTTTATTTTTAAAAGTAGAGCCTAAATTATAATTATTTTTTAAAAACATAGTTCCTTCGCTACGTAAGAATTCTCATGTTTAAAAAACAAGAGCTGAAAACTTCAATATAATTATTAGAATTAAAGTGTATTAAATCATCAAGCTCTGTTTCATCTTCAAGCGAAATTTTGGGAATAACTAATCTTGCAATTTTTGTGTCTTTATAAGGATATTCATAACCTAACTTGACTTGACCCCCTTCCAAAAGTAACTGATGTTGATACAAATTGTTAACCTTTACTCCCCTTATTTAAATACTTGCTCTAGCCGTTTTCAGAGTAATAACTTTTACGAATGAATATGTTTATAAAGACACAAAAAATTCAAGATTAGTTATTTCAAAAATTTCCCTTGAAGATAAAACAGAGTTGATGCTTTAATTCAATTTAATTGTAATAATTATATTAAAGTTTTCAGTTCTTGTTTTTGAAACATGAGAACTCTTATGTAGCGAAGGAATCATATTTTTAAAAAATAATTATAATATATATGTGCGTGTGTTTTGTTTGTGGGTGTGTCTGTGTGAGTGTCTGTATGTGTATTTAATTCAGTAATCCTAAAATCCGCTAATGAATGTTTCATTATATTTGGGCATTGTGGACTTTGGTATTGAGCCCTCAGTTTGTTTTCAAGCTTGTGGCTTATTTTAATCTTTAATTTTATTCTTACTATTTTGTTATGAACCCAGATAAACGAATTTGAATTTGCTTGAGAATTAATGTCAAGATTTTAAAAAATAATTGTTCTTAGTGTTAAATGTTTCTAATGAGACCGTTCAAATAGTTCTCTATCTTTGACTTTCGATCACATCATGTTACAATATTCGTATAAGCTCGTAGTTTCTGCTTTCTAATATAGTAAGGAAAACGCTGAAACAAAATATTAGTGAAGAAAAGGGACATTGATTAATAAAACAATAATAGCGAATATTGTAGTTCAGTGAGGCAATGCATACGACTAGACGCTACGCCTTGCGATCCATTTACGACCCTCTGCTTGTGAGCAGACGTTCCACTCATAGAGAATGGACGAGTCTGTGTTCAACAATTAGTGTAGATCAGGTCGGTCGTCTTTCCAGACAACATATTTTTTTTACCTGTTCGAGATGAGCTGGGACTATTTCGCTGGTGCAAACTAAGATTATGTATAATGGATTCTTATAGGATCATTAAGTGTAGCCGTTTTCCTGTCGACATAAACACAGGCATTAAGTACAATGAACGCAGACAGAGATGAAATAAGATCGGCAATTATTGATACATTTTTTTTTTTTTTTTTTTATCTCGGCAGCATATTTTAGGAGAAATGCTCTCGACTGAGAAATATATGTTACACTTTATGTTTTCATACTTTCATGCATTGTGGATATATCACATCCCAATGGATGTGCCGTAACGTAACGGTTAAGAGTGATGTAAAAATTCGAATTCCATCTGATTTTAATTGTGTTCATTCCAAAGGTTATTTAATATGCAACATGTTAAAATACGAGGTCTTCTGAAAATTTTAGAATCCTGGTGCTCATGTCCTCCGATTTTCTAAAACACACACACACACACACACACACACACATATATATATATATATATATATAAAATTATTTTTTAAATATGTCTCCATCGCGACACAGAAATTACTATGTTTCGGAACAGAAAATCAAATCCTAAAGTTTAATTTCAAAATTAAACTTAATATTTAGAGCACGGTTTCATTCTCAAGCGATGTTAAGAATAACTTACGTAGAATTTCTTGGATATACGCACACACACACAAACACACATACACACACATATATATATGTGTGTGTGTGTGTGTGTGTGTTGAGATACGGAGAATGATGAAGAGGTTGGGATAGGTCAGAACTGATTCGGATTTAGACAAGTTTGTAAATATATTTATATAATTGGAGTTGAAATGGAAAAGAAGCGTTCATTCGTTTGACACGAATATTTTGTCACACTAATACTGATTTGGTTCTTGTCAAATAACAAATTTTCTTTAAATAATGCCGGTACATCGCAAAAAAGGTGAAAGTAAGAGTTTATAAATTTCCTCATATATATATATATATATATATATATATATATATATATATATATATATATATATGTATGTATAGTTTATGAAAAACTAGGTAATCCGTATGGGTAAACCTAAGGAGGATATAATCCAGAGAGCTCAATGTAAATCCAGAGCAAATAATTTAAATAAAACCAGACCACTTTAAGGTTACATGTAATAAATTATTTCACCACAATATCTGCTAACTCACTCATGTCTTCTCTCCCCCCTCACTTCCTCACTTCGTTATTTTACATATGTTTAATACGGCCCGTCAAAAATGTGTAAATTTTCTTTTCCTTTTTTGTTTGGAAGTAAAGTCTGATGATCCGCTGTCTTTTTAAAAGGGCTGTAGTGAAATAATTTATTACATGGAACCTTAAAGTGGTCTCTTTTTATTGAATATATATATATATATATATATATATATATATGTGTGTGTGTGTGTGTGTGTGTGTGTGTGTGTGTGTGTGTGTGTAAACTGTTACATATGTAAAAAAACAATCATACTCGACAAAGATACCTTTTTGTTTCGGTGCGGGATAATGTCGACGGGAGAGGAAGAAAGATGGATATGAACGATTCTTTTCTACCGCACCGAGGCAAAAATGCATCTTTATCGTGAGTAATTGTTTTGTTCGTATGTAACAATTTATAATAAATAATTAGGGTTTTACACTTAGTATTGAGCCCTCTTTTAAATTAATACTGTGAATGTTTGAATTTATATTCTTTTCGTTCTCATTACATCATTACATTTGTGTGTGTATATATATATATATATATATATATATATATATATATATATATATATATATATATATATATGTGCGAAAGACTCTGAAAATGAAGCCCTGAATTTTAAGAATATTTATTTACGGCATAATCAGATCTTAATTTCTATATATATTTGATATTTCACATTGAGTGATGCTGTTAATAAAGTAGTGCTCCATGTATTATAACAGAGCGATAAAAATAATGTCATCATGAAATGTAAGATTTAAAAAAAAATTATAGGCACGAAGATAAATCCCTGTTGAAATACGTTGACCGAGATTAATTTCTACTGTAGATTATAACCATTTTTAAATTTCTTCTGTTTAACTATCTTATATCGAGCTTCCATAATTCTTTTCCGAGTTTTAGGCTCGTTTATCTTAAATACAAAATTGCAACAAAAAAACAACAAAAAAATGAACCATCAATCTCCGTTTATTTTAAATACAAAATAAAACCTTTCACCGCCGTTTAAATATAAATCCTGCTTATTTTAAGTACAAAATTAAAAAAAAAAACACCCACTAATCCCCGTATAATACAGGGTGCATTGGGTAAATTGTCGCTATATTATATTTTCAGTTTCGCGCATGCGCGTTATTTGCTTTTGATTTTTCAACTGTACAGTATAGTAGGGTCAGATGGGTACTGTCTATGAGAAAAAGAACACCATGACGCAATTCACTTTAGAAACAGCATGCTGCACTCCTTCGTATCCCACCGGAAGTTCCAATACGAAAATATCAGAGTGTGTGGGTGTCAATCTGAGGATAGTGCAGAGGATTCGGAAAGAGTTGAACGATATATCCAGTCAACATCATGGTGTTTGGAGTGATTACTAGTGATAGCGACGTAATGCCTCCATTCATTAGTTCACAGATTAAGTGAAGGCAAGGATTATGGCAGCATTCACGAATTAAAAACAAAAAGACCACCCAGAAGAGATGCAGGATATTTCAAAGTAGTCTGAAGGCTGTGGTTGAAGCCAAAGGCGATTTTAATGAATGGATTTACTCTTTAGCATTTCAAGATATTTTTGTCTAATTTTGGTAAACGTATCTGTTAAAATGAAATGTCATTTTTATTTTTGCCTTATTTGCACGACATTTATCAATTGCACCTTGTATAGAAATTGCGCTAGCATTTCCTTAATCAGATATTTTTTATTAAAATTTAAATCATGTAACGGTTAGTCTCTATTACGCACTGAAGATTGCGTTGTGCATGAATCTTCGAGTCGTCCTAGAGGTGAGAAAAATGTATATCTATCTATCTATCTATCTATCTATCTATTTATCTATCTATCTATCTATCTATATATATATATATATATATATATATATATATATATATATATATATATGATAGTGAATATTGAAGTCAACACTCAGAGGCGACAGGCTGTTTCATGCTGCACGCAATCGCAATTGCCTGATGATTGCGTCCAGCATGAAACAGCCTGTGTTGACTTCAATGTTCATTTTTATATATATATATTTACATACGATCTATCTCTGATATTGATCACTTTATCCCATAAATATAGCATATATATATATATATATGAAGAAATATAGTTTTATTGCAGAAACGGCCACTCGTATTCGAGGATACCTGTCTACTAGGGCGGCTAGCCAATCCCTATTGTAGGCGTTTGCTCAGGTACATTTGTATTTATTCAACACAAATGTGCCATTTATTTAATTTGTTTTATAATGCAACTCTACTGAGAAGACCTTAATTACAATTTCTGGGAAAGAGCGTGTTATCTATCGTGATCAAGAATTTGAACAAGGCCAGCACGCTAAAGCCCTCAGCCACGATGACTTATGATTTCGTGCTAGCACAACTATCGGCGGCACCTAATGGTTTCATCGATAACCAATTTCATTCATAAGGGTTGGGTCAAACAGGCTTGGGTATGGTTTACAGGCACTTTCCATAGGAACCGCACTCTTGGATCGAACCCCTTGCTTTCGGATAATATCAAGAAGTCACCTTCCTGACAAATCGACCATGGTGAGATTCGAACCTGTGTCTCATTGTTAGAATACAAACGTTCTAAACACTCTTCCATGTGCCTCTCTGTCTCTTTCTCTCTCTCTCTCTCGCTCTCTCTCTCTCTCTCTCTCTATATATATATATATATATATATATATATAATATTTATTCAAAAATTATAACATAAGTATATTGTAATCTCACTACAAAAATAGGCATTTTGTTTCAATACTTCTAGTGTCTTATCAAGTGATGGTATTGAATGTAGAAGTCTATATTCAACATCATCTCTTGATAAGACACCAGAAGTGTTGAAACAAAATGGGTATTTCTGTAGTGATTTTATAACATATTTATATTATAATTTCCGAATAAATAATTATATTTTTCTACTCTGTATTGAGCACTCTTTTAAGAATATTATTTGTCGGTTAGTGGAATTAATTCCGTATACTTGGGTATATATATATATATATATATATGGATGGTATGCACCGAAACTAAAATCCCTATCGATCGTCAATGAGTAAATCCTTCCAAAAAGAATGCATTTATTTCTCAAATATTTTGATATTTTCTCACACACAAATATATATATATATATATATATATATATATATATATATATATATGTGTGTGTGTGTGTGTCTGTGTGTATGTATGTTTGTATGTATGTGTCTGTGTTTGTGAGCGAACGTGAGTAGACGCCAGAAATTATCTTATAATCACGCGCACAGATATAAAGACAAAAGAAGAGATAACGATGAGTAAACGAGGATGGATATCAGAAATTAATATGTAAATAATGGCTAACAAAATGAATGGAGAGATGGATGGATTCGAGGCGTGCTTGGACGATCTCTTCAAACTCCTGCGATGCGTAGATAATTGTCAAAAACGATGATATACTCTGGGAGAGTGTTCTGCAGTAAAGTAATTTATGGCGTTGTTGAAGCATTGCTACTTCTGATTACTTCTGCATGAAGGCCGACGTGATGGAGATAATTGTTTAATAAACCATGACATATAAAACGAGTCTACTCAGAACTAATGAATGAACCTCTCATACGTTTCATCTCTATCCATGACTATGGAACTGTACACGCGCACAAACAAGTACATATAAAATAGTCTTTCATTTATTAACGCAGGACCGACACACACACACACACACACACACACACACACACACACACACACACACACACACACACATATACATATATATATATATATATATATATATATATATATATAATGAAAAACAGACCACTTTAAGGCACCATTACAATAATTTATTTCACCAAAATCCTTTTAATGAATCCGGATCATCAAGTAACACTTCCAACAACGAAATGAAAGGAAAAATAATATTAAAAATTGATGGGTAGTGTAATTTTTGTAATTTAACAGTGGGGGTTAGGGGGGTAGTTAAAGAGACAAGGTAGATTATAGGGAGTGGTTAATTTCATATCTCTCTTAAGCGTGCTTTACATTGGGGTAGGAGGAGTGACCAGACCTTGACCTATTTAGATGGTTAACTTAACGGAAATGATATATAGAAATGGGAGGGGAGTAGGGAGAAAAGAAAAGGAAAAATGGAAAAGAGAGCGGAGACAGAAGACAGTAATTTCAGATTTGTCGGAGATTTGGGCGATATTATTTTTCACACATAATTGCCATGACTTAACTAATATGATCCTATAGAGAAATACATAAATTTTTACCAATAACACTGATTTACTTACTGCTGACTTTGATCCGTCTTAATGAAACACCCTTATATATTATCCGTCTTAATGAAACATCCTTTACAAAGATAATCAAAAGAAGCGCTCGGATTTTTTTGTTAACTGGTTGTTTGTATTGTCTAAAGTATACAAGAAAGTAAACCTCAATGAAATATATGTTCATTTAACCATTTGTTGAGGGCAAAATTATTACAAAAATTATTCACCAAACTGTTTTACTTCCTTATGATCAAAGCACAATAGTAGCAGAGTATGAAGAAATAGTTAAATATCAATTACCTAAAAGTATGCAGTATTTTGAACTCTCAATTTCTGAATGTTAGGAAGCTTTTCAAGAGAAGCAAAGTCGATAGAAAGAAATCTGGATGGGTGAAGTCTGTGTAATGGGAAGACCACTCAGTCGAACTATGGCGTCTCATTCACTTACCGGTAAAGATTTCCATTGCAAAACATGACGCCCATAATAAGGTGGTACTCAGTTTTGGAAGAAACACTGAATGTTCTTTGACTCCCTCCTGAATCCTTATTATAATCCGACAATGTTTTTTTTTAAGAATATTTTAAACTTCTGTAATATAAATACCATATCTATCTATCTATCTATCTATCTATCTATCTATCTATCTATCTTGGCCCATTCGTTATCTATCTATCTATCTATCTATCTATCTTGGCCCATTCATCTATCTATCTATCTATCTATCTATCTATCTATCTATCTATCTATCTATCTATCTATCTATCTATCTTGGCCCATTCATTATCTATCTATCTATCATTATCTAATGAATATAGATATACTTTGATATAGATATATTTTGTACTGATATAACTCCGTTATCTCGATAAATCATAAAATCTACAAAGGAAGTTAGAGATTACGTATTAAAATATGGTTGTCTATATTGTCCACATATGATTCCCACGTGTTCAGAATACATTTCAATAATATTTTGTGAAATATTGGTCGATGAGTCACAGAACAATTTATCAAATTCTGTCATAGATAAAAATGTGTTATTTTCCATATATTTAAGCGGTAATCTGAAGTATACGAAATAAAACACTGAAAAAGTTACCTACCCTGCTGCCTACGTATCCGATGTTTCATTCCTTTTTTACTGACAATAGTGGCGGTAGAAATAGGCACCGACTTTGTACTTTTATTATATTGAATTATTCATAAAATACGTGGTAGGTACGTAGGAATTACATCGCTAAAACTAACAGTTCAGCTTCTAATCAAGTAAAGTTTGTTATAAAGATAAATAAGACCTTTTGTTGACGCCCATTACGCTATCGATTTAGATATTTAGCAATGACCAACATTTTGAAATTAGTGTCATGATTTTAAATAGCGTCGTCAGATCTAGACTTTCCTATAACGCTAATGCATGTAACTCATTCATGGATCATCAGTATGAGACTGCTTTCTCGGATCAGTGGTTAAAAATGGCTTCAAAGAATTAATCCTGTAACTTCAAAAGAAGACGCTATCCACATGCTCCTATAGAGTGACGATAAAAATCCTCACAAACGAAGAAATTTTCCAAATAATATAAAAAAAATATCACTTGAACACATTAAACAGCGTGAACAAGAAAAAAGCTTGTGACCAGAAGGGAATATACTAAATCTCCCATATTACCAAAAACAAAAGTTTGGGAGACAACTTCAATGATAATTAAATAGATCTAAAACATTTAATATTTTGGGAAGAGTAATTTCCTGAAAATACTTTTTTAATAAATTGTTTTTATTGTAAAACTGTTTTTAATAGTAACATTAAACTATATCCACAGCCTTGCCCACAAGTCCATTCTCAGACTGATCATTGTTAGCAGATAGACATCACAAATCATCTCATGTCAACCGGGAATTTGGATCCCTTTGAAACTTTGGTTTGAAATTGAGTGACAAGACTATTCCGATATAAGACCACATTACCATATTTCACCTACGTGCGATTACCCGAACAAATTTCGCAATATATTTAAGGTATATATTCCTTTTCCTAATTCTTAGTCAAAGGTAATATTTTCAATGACTCAACAAAACCTTAACAAAGACAGTGCTTTGGCTAAGAAATACGCAGCTATCAAAACGTTTTGACTAAATGTGATTAATGTGCGCTAGGTCAATGAACACTGAGTATTTCATGTATGCAGATGGGTAATTTTATAATTATCGTCCGGTTCACAATCCTCCCCGATCTTTTGAACAAGTAGAAGTTTATCGCTTGTATCCTTGTTTCAAATTAATTCTACTTTAACTCTGTAAAATTCTAATGTCTTCACTTAAATTATGAAATTTGTACCGCTATTGGGATTCCAGTCTATTCTAAAGTTTTTGACCCTTCATTCACTTTCAGAATACCTTTGCATTTTAGTGGCATTATTGCTTTGCTTGCATACAACGATGACTGAGATGATTAAATTTGTGTTATGTCGGTCAACATATTCAGAAATATCTAAACTATCAGCTGTATAGAACAGTTTTCTTATATCGTTGGTTAATAATAGCTTCAGATGATTTCATCCTACAAATCGTAAAGTAGACGATTTTTCATCGGACCCGATTAACAGGAACTACAACACAAACAGGTTTGCCGATTAAGCAAAATAGATTGCGAATATAGCAAGAAAATAAAGCAATGTTATACTTAAGGTGGAGAGGAAACTTTCTTAAATCGGATATAACAATACGTGAGATGCTTTCTAGCGTTTTGTGACGTACGGTGGTTGTTAATAATTAAATTTAACTCAATACTTCAATGTTAAATATAACTGTATTTAATTACAAACGCAAATAAATAATTAACAAGAACAAAGAATTAAAAGCCATTCAAATATAATTAACCATTTCAGTGAATACCTTGTTAGCAGCGCGGCTCGTGTTAACATCCGGTAAATCCTAAATCAAAACACAACTCATCGACAAACAATAATTCACACTAATTCGACTGGATAGTTCCACTGAATAGTCACTCAATAATCACTCAGCAATCAAGTCCAGCCAGTGGTTTGAGACCGCTGTTTATACACATGGCAGAAAATATATATTCATAAGTGCAGACTGTCACGCTCGAACCTCGGTGCCGGTAGATACTCATTTTCTTTATATATGACATAGCGGTAGATATTAAATCTGGAACGAAAAGTCGTGCTCTTAAACTGAAACATCAGATCTGGGACATGATATTGGCAACAAAGATGGCGTTCAAATCATTCAAACACGTCTAAATTAACATCAGTATAAAACTGTTGTCTCAGATCAAAGCTTTAAAAAGGATTTAGTTCTATAAATCCTAAATATAATCTCTCAGTATATCCTATAGATTAGCGTTTTTATATCACAAAAGAAGAGCTCTACTAAATAACAAAAACATCACTTGAAAACTATTAACAGTAGCAACAAAATACTTGGTAGCTGATGTAACTAGCAGAGCGTCTAATGATTTCAACTAATTGTAAAATTAACTGGCGAATTAATAAGATATAATAATTATTGCGGTAAATATTTAATCAGTGACATAACTGTTCGAGAAGTTAGTATCCACACCCCTTATGTTTAAATCGGAAAACTGAGATGGATTTATTTTTGCTTTTAATACAAATGTTCGACAATGAAAACTTTCCAGTCACCATTTTCTTAAACAATGAACACTACACTAAAAGAAAAAAAAATTACAAGATTCATTGGAATTATTCATGGAAAGGAAACATATTGAATTGAGACAATACGCTTATCACTAAGAATTTACGCAAACTAAATAATTATTAAATATTAAAAAAAATCGTCTTTTCAGTGAATGTAAAGGATGTTGATAATATTGTAAATAAAGTAGGTTTCATAATTACCTGATAAGAAGGATTGGATATCTGTTTAGCGAATTTTCATGTCTGCCTGAACGAACATGATATGCGCTTCAAGTGGGAGGGGAAACTGAAGAAGATAAAGAAAAGGTGATCACATGAGGCATAAGTATTAGGTTGGAGCAAAAATAATGACGTAATAATGTCGTTTTTTGACGTATTTTTAACGTCAAAAAACGACATTATTACGTCATTATTTTTGCACCAACCTAATATATAGTGGTAGTAGAAATAATAAATACATAGCATCATATATACCTCTGGATTCATGTTTTTTTCTCTAACATCATCAGTTGCGTCTATTCTGTCATTCACTTATTTCAGTCTATCTATCTATCTATCTATCTATATGTGCGTGTGCATATATATATGTATATATATATATATATATATATATATATATATATATATATATATATATATATATATGTATTATCAGCATATCAATCCATTTGTCGATAAATCCATTATCTATCTATCGATCTATCTATACATATATGTATGTAGGTTATCTATCTCAGTTTTTCAGTGTCCATTACTTGTCTATCGATCCATTTATCTATATCTGTTATCTATCTATCTATCTATCTATCTATCTATCTATCTATCTATCTATCTATCTATCTATCTATCTATCTCTAGATGTTGAATATCTACGTATATGTGTATGTATGTATGCTATCTATCTATCTATCTATGTTGAATATGCATGTATGTTCTATCTATAGCTGTTAATACCTATCTATCTATCTATCTATCTATCTATCTATCTATCTTTAGATGTTGAATATATATGTATATGTGTATGTATGTATGTATGTATGCATGCTATCTATCTATCTATCTATGTTGAATATGCATGTATGTATCAATCTATAGCTGTTAAATACCTATCTATCTATCTATCTATCTTGAATATGCATGTATCTATCTATCTATAGCTGTTAAATACCTATCTATCTATCTATCTATCTATCTATCTATCTATGTTCATTACTTGTTTATCGATCCATTTATCTATACCTGTTGAATATCTATCTATCTAGCTAGCTAGCTATCATAATGTAGCTATCCATATATTGATTTCATTTCATTCAATCACTATCCAACTATCTTTCCCTCTCCCACTTAGTTTTACTCTCTATCTTTCTGTACCTATCTATTTAACCCTCTTTTTCTTCACATAAATTAATCTGCCTAAGCGTTTACTCCGATCATTTGGGAATATCCATGCTGATGATACTACGATGTATGAGCGCACCTACCAAACTCGTGATGACCAGAGTTGGCAGCTGATCTTCCGATCCAGTTTTATCATCTCAGTGGGGAAAAAACCGATTGGACGCTGAACAACCACCAGTCAGGATGAATGTTCCCGCAGTATGGCTCCGTGTTTTCAGCGAGTATTGGGATTCAAATTCAACCCCGAACTCGAGTGGAACTCTTACATACGATCCATCGCTAAAAATGCAGGACAAATCTTGGTTTCCCGTACCACTCCAGTAAGTACCTGACTTCTTGTGTTAGCCTTTACCTTTTAAAAAAACAGATCTAGCCTAAAATGAAGTACTGATGTCATATTTAGGAAGAAACTGCCCAATCCTCAATAACCCATCCTTGTGGGTGACAAAATATGTTTCAACCTGCAATCTCTCTCTTATAGATGAGATGTAACAGGCCTCTCACTTCTCTTTCCCTACATTAATTAGTTCCAACCATCTAACCTTCGCCATGCTGCGCACATGTAACGATCGACACTCATCTTCTCCGTATTCCATTGGTGACAAGTAAGTTCTACTCAATCAGCTTCTTCACGAGAACCACTCCTGTGGGGAACCGAATACCAAGAGGATATTTTACCGACAACTACAATCTTAACCTGTTCAAGTCTAGGGTTAACCGTTATCTTCCCCCGCTATCCGCATCAACTGTGCCCCTTATTCTACCATGGGTTGTCATCATTGTATTAGGTTGGTGCAAAAATAAGGACGTAATAATGTCGTTTTTTGACGTATTTTCTAACGTCAAAAAACGACATTATTACGTCATTATCTTTGCACCAAACTAATAGAAAAAATCTATCTATAAAGAAAGAAAGATGTAGATTAATACTAGATGATTGAAGATAACACGCACGCGCGCGCACCCCCCCATATATATATATAAATATATATATATAAAATATATACGGGGTGGTTGGAAAGTCTTACCAAAAATTACGAGAGCAATAGAAGAACAGATAATACAGTAATACAAAGCACATGTACTGGATTCAATTTATTCACTTTCATTAACGCTGTCACACATCGAGAAGGTCAGTATGAACACCATCATTTTCTTGTCAGCCATCTGAAATAGAAAATTATATTATGTAGGGCTTGAAAAGACTTTTGTATCACCCGAGTGAATAAACAAGAAATGTCTATTGTCCAGGAATATATATATATATATATATATATATATATATATATATATATATATATATATTAGAACAAATATTTAAAAAAATACATAGAGCCATGACTAATGTATTTAATAAAGATGAAGTCCCCCCCCCAAAAAAAAAGAACATTCAATACCAATTCGTAAAATAAGTAAAATTCGTAAACGCTGTAGAATGTTTTAGAAACATTTAAACAGGAGTTAATATACTTTGGATTGTGGTACGTACATCTTATTAGATGACAGCTAACTCATGTCGCATCAGAAAACGTAATGTCGAAATATGAGGAATATTCGCCGAATGTATAGTAATGTGGGCCATATCATGAAAATTCAATTCTTGCAGGTTGTCGGAGTCGGTACAGTCCAGACAGTGAAATTCCGTTTTCCAGCCGAACTCTTAACCATAAGAGCCACAAGACCCATGCAGTGCTAATCTGGAATATTAACGACTATACCAATTTTAATTGTCTCCACTACTTCGTCTAGGGTGTTCTCGAGAGGGAGATCAGCCAGTGACTCTATGGTATTGAGGACTCGTTGCTGTTCGTTATCGTGGGTATAATCGCAATCATAGGACAACCTCGACGCTGAAACCCATTTTCTGTATTTTTTAAAATTGATCATGTATACATATTGTTTTGGATATTTACGGATCTTTCTCTATTCATACGAGAAAAACTATTTACAACGGTACAGTAAACTAAATTCCATAGCAGCAGGTTCTAGCAGTTGAGTCAATGTCATCATTCCCTTTTATGGCATTGGAAAACGTGAGACTGCAAATGGAATGCATATATATATATATATATATATATATATATATATATATATATATATATATGTGTGTGTGTGTGTGCGCGTGTGTGTGTGTGTGTGTGTGAGCTGGCCACTCGTATTCGAGGATAACCGTTTAATAAGATGCTTAGCCAATCCCTATTGCAGACGATCGCTCAAGCACATTTGTATTTACTCGAAACCCGAAGAGCCTACCTGTGGTATATGCTACAACTTAGTTACAATTCTTGGATCAACCCGTGCTATGGTTTTCAGGCACTTTCCAAAGGTGTCGCACGCTGGAATCGACCAGTCCGATGTCAACTTGGTGAGATTCGAATTCGGGTCTCATGTTCAAAAAGCGCCTGATATATATATATATATATATATATATATATATATATATATATAGGCTCCTGAAAATTTATTTCGGTTTGATCTCTCTGGAGGAGGAAGTGTGGGTTTGTAAACAGTGGCTATTCAGGCTATTATAAACTGTTCGGCAAGCGAATCGAGTCCTCTCAGTTACTGTGTGTTTATCTAAAAAATAAATACGCTAAAATTCATCTTCGCCCCTGCCGTGAGCCGATGGCTTAGTTGCAGAATATCCGACTGACGCCAATTCAGCTGGGTTTCGATCCTAGTTAGAGGCAACTGGATGAAGAGTTGTGATACAGCGAAACAGTTTGTCTGACAATATGTATATGGTAAAAAATCTTTTTTACCTCATGTGGGGAATAGACTATTTCGGCAGACGATGAAAGTGGTCGTTTGTTTTTTCTGCCCTGATGTGGAATGAAGTTGACGTCTGTAGAGCTGGGGGAAGTAGTAGTTGACTATAAAGAACTGATATTAGAAGCTATAGAATCAACATACAATTTAACTTGCCGAAAATAGCTAATATAGTGTTCACACTTTTAAATGTTTAAGTCAGACGATAAGCATCAGACAAGAGTCAGGCTGGTTGGTAACTATATCTCATAAAGGAGGAATCTGTATTAAAAAAAGGCAGAGAATAGTAAAGATATGAAGGCACATTTGGGCTAATAGAAATAGGAGAGAATAGATTTAAAATTCAAATTAAAATGGATTTAAATATAAATTTAATAAATAATTTGAAAATATATATATTAGCTAACAAGAATGTAAGGGATGAAGGGAAATATTCTAAGTGGAGGGAAGTTTATAAATGATAATTAATATAGCAAAAAAGGTTTTAGAGGTGGTGAGGGTGGGGGAGAGACCTAAGGTAGCTAAAAAGAAAAATTACAGTATCGAAATTTGAATTTGTTTTTATATCGACATTCGAAGATTTTAGAGGGGATGGAAATCGTGGAGTGATTTATGGTAGCTAATTTAAACAAAATTATATGAAAATTTGAATTTATTTTTATGTCGACATTTGAAAACTAATTCGTTTCTCTGATTCAATACTTTGATTTCATTGTTGTATTTTATTATTTTAATTTTTTTCTTCTAAGCATAAATTACATCTACCTGTAAAATTGTTGGGTGTTTGTGTAGAGCCTATAACATTAAAAAAAACTATTTGCGGGCTTAAATCATCGCACTTTAATTCCCCAAATTTTTTTTGAAGAGCTGTTTGGTGTTTAAGTTTAGGGTTAGAGAATGAGTGTTTATGGATACAAAAACATTGTTTCCACTACACCGTTTAAATTCCAATGTAATTTTTTTTTTTCTATATTTTCTTTGGGGAAAATTGTCGCTTCATTGCTCACTACTGGACAATTATCTTTAGATCCACAACTACAGGAGGGTTCCATACTATGTTTGTTGTTGGTCTCATGGAATTTCCTGAAAAATTGGGTTGTTGTGTGAGCTAATAATTTTATAAATGTTGTTAATACAAGATTAACGTAAGTTTAATAGTTTTCCTATTGAAAATCTTATTTAGAGGGTTAATGTTTTGGAAGTGATTATCGATTAACTTCAGAAAATACTGTCCGATGTTAATATTTGACATTTTGCAGAAGGTTGGTGTTGAACCATATAGTTTTTCTTTTTCAATGTCTACGTTTAATTTTACACATCTCGGTGATATTTATAGGGATTATGTAAGACAATTTATTTTTAAAACCACATTTTTGGAGAGCATTTTCATCTAAATTTTTATTTTTATTAAATATATTTATATTGGATGATATTCAACTAATCCTAGTGTTAACGGAGTTAGGGATCTGTTTCACAATAGCTTGTAGTGATTATAATTAATTTTAATATAGGTGGGGTTTTTATTGTTTTTATGGTATGGCTTAAAAAGTTTTAATATTGAGGTTAAGGGTGATAACTAAACAATCGACTATTTTAAGGTTAGAGAACATCTGAATTCTAAATCCTAGTAATTTAAATGCTCTAATGATCTTGTTTTGAATCTTCGAGGTTAGTGGACCATTACTGTTGGGGATGAACATAAGCACATCATTTTTGTATAGACCTATTTGATTGGGATCTACTATTTTACTAAGGCTATCGAAAATGTAAATATACACTAAATCAGAAACTATCTAGTTCTTATCGTCTGACTTAAACATTGAAAATGTGAACACTATATTAGTTATTTAAGTTAAATTTTAGGTTGACCGTTTACCATCTAATATCACCTATTTACAGTTAATTCCTACTTCATCTTGCTCTACGGACATGAACTTCATTCTACGTCTGTGTTGAAAAGATACATGAGCAATTTCGTTGGCTGCCGAAATATTCTATTCCCCACATGCAGTTAAAAAGATGTTTTTATTATTCACACACATATTCGTGAAGGAGAGAGAGAAGGAGAGTGAGAAGGAGAGTGAGAAGGAGAGAGAGAAGGAGAGAGAAGATGGAGGGAAGGAAGAGATTGATGCAGTAACGTTGAACAGAAATCGATCCATTTGTAGACAAAGAATATGGCGAATCTAATGAAAGCAGAAAATGGTTGGAAACAAAAGAATTAATCTGATTCATGATTTTTGATGCGGTTTCTTTCCAAAAGTTTTTTTTTATGCGTATCTAATATTAAATAATCGCAAAGCTATTGTTTATTATGCATGGTGCTGGCGGTATTGTTTTATCTATGGTATGCATTATTGCAATCATTTGTTTAGCCGTGAAGAACGCATGGTTATTATTGTGCAATCAAATATACACATGTACGGGAAGTCTAGTGTTATATGAAAGATAATCATAATAATTAAGACTAACGGAATATACATGAATGCATACACCCCCACCCTAATATACAGAGTGGCTATAAAGTCAGGTTACAAGTAAAAAAAAAAAAATGATAATAAAAGCAAATGAACGGATATATATATATATATATATATATATATATATATATATATATATATATATATATATATATATATGTGTGTGTGTGTGTGTGTGTGTGTATGAAAATTGTTACAAAATGGAGAGTAGATAATGAAGATTTTCAAATAATTTAATATCCCTCTATATGGGCACCATTAGTTTTACGAAGCAAATGAAGACGATACTCGATTCGTGTTCGCTGTGCCTTATTAATGGTGGCAATGGCATCGGTGATCTTTTGCTTTAGATCAGTCATGTCCCATAACTTTGTTCGATACATAATATCTTCAGCATAACCTCATAGAAAGAAGTCCAGGCGAGTGGTATCTGGAGAACGAAGTAGCCAGGGAATTGGACCATCTTATTCCGATCCACCGGCCTGGAAATATTTGATTTAGGAATCCACGAACATGCAGTCCCGATTGTTTTTGTGGCATCATCTTGCCGTAAAATGATAGTTGAAAGGAATCTCATTGTGGTGCGACATCACATGACTTTGTAATATATTTTTTAAAATTGTAAACAGACTTTATGGACAACCTGTATGTCTCTATCTATCACTGCTTCTCTCTTTATATCTCTCATTCCCATATATATATATATATATATATATATATATATATATATATATATATATATATATATATATATATCCATGCATTCATCTTCATTTTCGGTTTCCTTTGGATCTTACACAAGCTTGGTATATCATGTAATTCTGAAGGTAGTTTACGGCCACAACACTCAAAATAATATAAATATATAAATTATTAAAAAGATCCAAAGGAAATGAAGAATGCATCTATGTCTCTCACCGCGGTTACGAAGAGGAAACTAATACTATAGCGGTATTTTATCTATGGTATGCATTCTTGCAATTACTTGCTTTGCCGTGAAGAACGCATGGTTATAATTGTGCAATCAAATATACACAAGTAAGGGTAGTCCAGTGTTATATGAAAGATAATCATAAGCATTAAGACATGAATGCACGCCCGCCCCACCCTAATATAGAGGGTGGCTATAAAGTCACGTTACAATTTAAAAACGAAAACGGAACTAACTAAACTCAAAATCACTATAACGGTCCGGCTTCGATTTTCGGTAGTGCATGCGCGGCTGCTCACTGCTGATGTATTCAAAACAGGAAGAAACGGCTGTCCAGAGATTTCTGTATATATATATATATATATATATATATATATATATATATATATATATATATATATAAATCTGATGGTGTGCTGGGTTATCATGAACTGCAACAGCCTGCGCCTGCTTTCTATTTGGAGAGAATTCAATCTATTTTCGGCAACATGAATTACCAGAAGACATTGCGGATGCATATTCAATGGAAAGACTGCATACCACCTGCTGCCTTTCTGAACATGAGCTGAAGTTCAGCTACTCATAGAGAAAAATCACATGTGACACAATGCGTGGAGGAATGATAAAAACTCTTCTACAAAGTAGACTGAAGTTGAAGATTGAGGTTCAGCGATCTCCCAGGAAACTAAAGTAGGACTGTTGGCCTGCAAAGTCTACAGAGCTGCACGAAGCTGTAGGTAGGAATGACACGAAATCCTTATTTGATGGGCACACTCTCAGCGTAAGTATCACGGTTGGGCAAATTAGATGCTGCATATTTTTTTACATACACTTATCTATCTATCTATCTATCTATCTATCTATCTATACACACACACACACACACACACACATATATATATATATGGTTGGATAGATGTGAGCTTGTGACCCTGGGTTTCACGCTTTAGCGATCGTCAAACTAATTTTTTTTAAAAAATTTGGTTTTATGTAGATTGCGTGTATTGGTGTTATTGTGGAATTGGTGGGGGAAACTTCGTCGTTTTTTCATCGTACTGACGCAAACATCGATGTATGCAGACACATATACATACTTGGTCGTCTGTCGGGACTCATACATATATAAACATATGTGGGCAGTTTCGGATATGATATATGTATGTATACGGGTGGTGTTGTGTCTATACATACGCATTTGTTTGTGGAAATTTAATGATTGGAAGTGTGGCGGAAATGTCTCGTGAATGTCTCGTGAATGTATACATGTCATATTTTTTTTTTTTTCCGCTGAATAATATTTCCTCGCATGTATGTATATAAGTTTTGTGGGGTTTGTGTGAAATTATGATAGGTAAAAATTATTATTATTTATATTTATTTTTATATTTTGAAAAGAAATGGCGGTTTTATACATACATACATACATACATATATATATATATATATATATATATATATATATATATATATATATAATCAGTTGTACGGATATGAGTCATCTTTAAATAAGTAAACCATTTTATCTGAAGATCGCAAAAGCGTGAAACCCAGGGTCACAAATTTATATACATACAACTGAACACACACACACATATAAATAATATGTATGTATATATATATATATATATATATATATATATATATATATGTATATATATATATATATATAATAACAAACAGATAGATAGATATGTGTGTGTAAAAAATTACGCAGCACTTAATTAAATAAACCGCGATACTTACATTTATTCCGTCTATTTTGTTTAAATAATGCATTTACTATTTTTTCCGTCGCATGGCAATAATAGTAAATAAAATGATGCATTTAAATAATAATAAGTAATCATTTGGTAATTTTGGTGATGTGTGTGTTTGTTTATGTCTATGTATGTGTTTCTGTATGTATACAGTGTGCGATAGATAAATTGTCGTCTAAATTACGGAAAAATGAAAGTAATATTTTAACAGATATATTCACCAAAATTACATGAAAATATCTTGTAAAACTAAAGAGTAAATTTACTCAGTAAAATCGCCTTTTGCTTCAACAACGGCCTTTCAGACGACTGTTACAAGGAGATTTATTGTTCTCTCCTTCAGCTGTGACCCACGCATAATAATCAAAGTCTTTGCAGTCGGGGGAGTTGCACACTCTCCCAGAAAATGTAACGAAGCTCCGGTCAACACAGATACAGGTGGGCTCTGTGGGTGTTGAACAAACACACACAAAAATCCATTAAAGGTGGTCGCGCAGTTTTAGTTTCATTATTGTAATTAGCATTCTTTGTGTGTATAAGAATTTATCGCGAACTTGTTTTCAAAACGCAAGCATCGGAAATTAATGACACAGTTTCTATAATGTCTCATGAAGACTCATCAAGAATACCATTGTTAATTACAAAAAAAATATTTGCATTCAACACAAAGCAAAATTAATTACAAGATTGAAGATATTAATTGAAAATCTCTTTGGTTATGCTTAAAGTTCAATATTTAAGAGATATTTATTATATTTAATATCTGTCTATATTTCCGGGCTGAGGTATTGTAATTATTTACATTATTTACATTGTTCGGATTTTTATTGCCATATTAAGGACGTTTCGGCCTTTGTACGCTCCGACCTTCATCAGCTGTGGTAATAAAGGAGAAACAGGCCGCCGGCTTAAGGTAAAACTGCAAGAACATCGTAAAGCTGTAACCCGAGAGAAAAAAGAAATTCAGTTGTAGCTGACGACATATGGAGGGAAGAAAGAGACCCTCGCCCCCTATGGGATGAAGTGGAAATGATAGACAGAGATCCTCACTGGAAAATACGAAAACGTAAGGAATCAACACATATGCTACACCACAAAATCCTCCTAAACCGGCCAAGGATAGAAATGAATACAATATGGGAACCAGTAACACGGTGTGTTAGAGAAAAGCAATAAAAACAACAAAATTAGTAAATAAAAAAATAATAAAAAGATGGTTGCTGATACATTAAGTTTATAAGTCCCAAAATCAATTCTTCTTAAATGTGCTAAGTCACTTCAGGACATAGACAATTATAGATCCCCATGGCATTGAGAATGGCTCGTTCCAGTTTCTCTCTCCCTTTTTCACCTCCAGTTCCTCCATTCATTCATGCAAGCTCTCCGCCTTCACCTATCTCTCTAGTCCTTAATATGGTCCAGTGAATGTTAAGTTTTCCTAACCTTCCTACATCATTGTGTATCCAAGGAATGTTGGCTGTTTTTTTTTTTTTAATTTTGAGTATAATTCTCTATTATTTTGCCATATTCTTTAAGACTTCTTTGTGAATGCAATATTCAGTATCTTCTGCATGAGCGCAATTCTGCTATCATTAGTTCATACAAACTAATTAAGTAGGCTACAAACTCTTTACTTATGATTCTGTAATCTTAATTATGTTTGGTAGGTATTAAATTCTCCATGCCCATTTTTTCACTATGTGTTACTGAAATTTCAACAATGTCTATTTGTTTCCAAGTGTGAAATTCCTTGTAGGTTTCGTTTTCTTAAATTTTCTTCGAGAGTATCAGAAAAATGGAGGAATGGAACGCACAGGCAAATGACTGAGAGACCAGTTTCATCATTTCCATTCCGCACATAGTCTCTTATACGTTTACCGTTGTTATATTGTACGGGCTCTACCCGGAAATAATCCAGCCATTTTACATTAACGATAAAAATAACTAAATAAATAGCAACGTTTTTTTTAGGGATCATATTCATCTGCTTCGCCGCGTTCTTCTTAATCGCACCCACGGCGAATATATTGCATTTGAACAAAAGTGGTTTTGAGTGATTTAAAAGCACAATATTTTGTACAGAGATCCATTCCAACACATATATGCCATTTTGTCTCACTAATCTTTCCTTTCTGGAGGATAAACAGATCGAAGGAGATTTTACAGGCTTCAAAGAGAATTGGAGTTTTTTACATTAAGAGATTTTTATGGAGAACAAAATAAGTGGTGACCCGGGAGTGCACCGTCATGTGCGTACAACATCCCAACCAAACCGTAACAATTTTTATTTGGTTTGCAAATAAAGATGGCGTTGTCCTGATGGATGACGACGCCCATCCGATTAACCGCATCCTGAAGCTTTTTATCGATTGCTGCATTTAATGGATCAAATTGGGAAAAGGACTTCTATGAATTCAATGGCTGATTTGCGGAAGAATATTGGTATACACAATGCCGTTTCAATTTTATTAGATACACAGCATCCCGTTCTTTGAATGCAGACAGGATTTGAAAGTTGTTAAGCCTGGCTCATTTCTTTTTCTCCAGAAATTAATCATGACCTCTTATTGTTCGAACAGAAAAGGTTTTTTTTTTCTGACGCAGATGGAAGTAAGGCATATTATTTTTCGTATTGATATGAGATGTGGAGTATATGGTTGATGTCTCGAGACGTGTTGTCAGATTATCTTTAAACAATGTTTCAATTTGATCATCATTACTGAGATCTTGGATGCCGGAATGTTCTCAATTTTTATCGACCACAATTCCCATTTTTGAACCAAAGCAAACCACTTAGGAACAGTGCTGTCAGCGATGGTACCAACTCATTAAATGTCACATAGAATTTTGCTTATTTTCCTTTCTTCATATAAGAGAGCATCAAATGACAGAAATGCATATTTTACTTCACTTTGTCTTTTAACGTTAAAATACTCAGTATTCATAAAGCACACACGAATCGCATATTGTAAGTAAAATTGCCACCATTTAGAATATGCATACGCAACAGTTCAAATGACTCAGGACACTCTTACTTAGAACATGTTGAAATCAGCGCAAAACGTTGTTGTTTTGAACTATAAATAAGACAAAATTCTTAAACATGTTTTTAAAAAAGTGAGTTTATTTTTTAAAAAGCATTTTATGATTAAATTTTGCTCTTGTCAAAATATCCTCCTTTAGCCTTGATTACTGCAGCACATTATTTTGCATTCGTTGGAAAAGATTTGCATTGTATTGATTCCATTCTTTATTCAATGTCTCTAAGTGCACTTTTTTATTTTTTCACTCTGTAAAATTCATGCCATGCTAATTCGAACTTTAATATATATATATATATATATATATATATATATATATATATATATATATATATATATATATATATATATGTTTTCGTTAAATATAGCAGAAAAAACGTGGATCTAATTGTACAAAGTGGTGATGCATTTTACAGGCAACGCTTTTCGCTTCTGTGTATTAGATAGGTGTCTTCGGGTCGGAATGAAATACAAATCTGTTTTTAAGGAAAGTGCCTTTGAATTCTGTAGGGAAAGACGTAATAAATTACCTTTTCATATATATATATATATATATATATATATATATATATAGTAAAAGTAATCTGCCTGTGACACATAAATTCATTTGCAGGTAAGTCCATTTACGTCAAAAAATGCCGGCAGCCATATCGTCGGTGTGAAGCTAAAATTGTTTAAGTCTATTTTCTCTGAAATAGGGGCACATTTTTTGTAAACGTCAAATCCCACTATAGACCCTTTTTAGAATAATATGATTTCTTAAAATGCTAATACTAATTTCCAATAGTCTACGCATCAGAAGATTGTAATTATAAAAAAATTTTTCTAATTTTAAAAATGAAAAATCTTACGCTCATTTAGTATCACATCGACGATCTGAATTGTCGAATGTTTTATAGTATTGTTCACACAGTTCAAGATACAAGAGCCCCTCAAGTGAAAGAGTTATATAATGAGAGTGTAGTTGGAGATAGTATGATGGGCATATTATGAGGACACGTAAGAGAGATAAAGGTTAAGCCGAGACTTAAAGAGGGTAAGAATGTATTTATCGGTGCAACATCGTTTCGTCTGTCGATGTGGAATTTCCTCCTAACCAATTGAAAACGATTAGAATAAGACTAATCATTGAACATGGCCTGGCTGGTCCGAGTTATGAAGATCTGAACTTTTGGCACCAATGACTGTTGTAAATAGCGATAGACTTGCGAGAGGCTAGTAAGTGTTCGGTTGTGGTAAAGGAATTGTAGAGTTAGGCCGGGTAACTTCTTTTGAAATCTTTCAACGCTTGAAAGTAAGAATTAAGCGATTCCAGTTCAGATATGGTAGCAATAATATCTTGTCTGTTATAAAGTTGGATAAAATTTGGTGTCAGGTACTTTTTTGAGCTGTACAATTAACCGGCCATTTTCCTAACATCTTTCCACTTGAAGTGTGGAGTTCCAGGTAAAGAGCGCCATTGAAAGTATAACCGTTCATAATGGCTAGAGAAACATCTGGTTCTGCTCTGTGGTGATAAGACGTCAATCGCTTGATTTTTATTGTTACAAGCCAGTTACTCTCCTAATTGGGCTACGCGAGCAAAGTAATGCGACGTAATAATAATGCAATGTTTTTATATACAAAAATATCACTACACGAGGCGTGAAGAATCTATTTACTTGATCATTGGGAATAGAACAACACCCAAGATCACGTAATAGTCTTTCAGTGCACACTGAGTAAATCCAAAAGAGTGCCCGTTTACATCTACGTATTAAAGTCACATTTGATCTGATCGCATCAATACGAAAACATAGCAAGAACGTAAATCCCAATAGTCAAGATCTCACCAATTTATAGTTGAACTGGCTCCATGTAGCCGTAAATACTATTCTAAATTTTTCTTTTTTCTGATTACACGATTGTAGAACTTCATTCCTGCTCCATGCTTTCCAGCCAACTTTAATTTGCAAAAATTTAAATGCATTGTCAACCTTTATCTACTATCTTGATTACTCTTTTCTCTTACCGTTCATTATTAATATTTCTTTTCATAATTCTTCCTCCCTCAGTATGGGTAAGACTACATCCGCGTCCTGGGTAAGACGTTAAACTACATCCGCATCCTGGGTAAGACGTTAAACAACATCCAGCAGCAAGGCCTTTGATCAGGAGGTTTTGAGGAGCGTGGGAAAGCTCTTAATTGCTGGTGTTCCCAGGTCCACCCTGACCCGGGGTGGTAGCACCTTTTCGGGTCCCACCTATGGGCAATTAGTTAACTATTACCAGCAATACTTTTAAAAAAAATTATTACCAGCAATACAATTTTGAAGGAAATATATTACCAGAAACAAATCTTTGACAAAACAAAATATTACCAGCAATAAAAAATTTTCTTAGCATTAAATGACCCATTCAGGTTGATATGCCGTATAACAAAATAAACCAAACCAATCTAAACCAAAGAATACATATTCTATCCATACGAATCTATCCTAAAAATGTTGTCGGCATTAAATAACCCAATTAGGTTGATACGTCGTAAAACAAAATAAACCAAACCAATCTAACCAAAGAATTCATATTCTCTTTATACGAATCTCTCCTAAAATTGTTGTCGGCATGAAATAACCCATTGAGTTTGATAAGCCGTAAAATAAAATAAATCAAACCAATGTAAGCCAAAGAATACATATTCTATCCATACGAATCTATCCTAAAAATATTGTCGGCATTAAATAACCCATTGAGGTTGATATGCCATAAAACAAAATAAACCAAACCAATCTAACCAAAGAATTCATATCCTCTTTATACGAATTTATCCTAAAAATGTTGTCGGCATTAAATAACCCAATTCGGTTGATATATCATAAAAAAAAAAAAAACCAAAACAATCTAACCAAAGAATTCATATTCTCTTTATACGAATCTATCCTAAAAAAGTTTTCGGCATTAAATAACCCATTCAGTTTGATAAACCGTAAAATAAAATAAATCAAACTAATCTAGGCCAAAGAATACATATTCTATCCATACGAATCTATCCTAAAAATGTTGTCGGCATTAAATAACCCATTGCGGTTGATATGTCATACAACAAAATACACCAAATTAACCAAATTCTCATTCAGTATCCCCTTGTACCTTAGTAGCTTTTCTGTATTGCATGAGATGAAATCGCTTAAGAAAAAAAATATCAGATATTAAGACTTTGAAAAATACCTTTCTTTTTTAATTGTTCTTACAAAATTGAATGTTTCATTTGTTGTTTTTTTTTCGATTTTTCAAAAGTGCGCAGGTTATCTAAAGCCAGACTCTATTTTAAAATTGTAAGAAGGCTTTGAAAATAATAATGCTTTAGTGATTCAAGCCGAACTAATGACCCAATAGCTGGGAGCAGAAGACATTGATTCATGCTTTTATCAAGGATATTTGCATAAGTGAAACGGACACGACTGCAATTCAAACTCCGAGTTTTTATCCATTACACCACTTACTTACAGCATATAGTATTCTCAAGCGGTCACCCATGTAGTGACCAAACTGACCTCTGTGATCGCACGAGAACAGGTGTTTAAACGTGACATGAACGTAAGTCTAATTCTTATAGGACAATATACAACTCTCGAAGGTTATTGAGCATTTATATGATATGATCGATGAAATACAATATCAAATCTTTCTCCCAACTAATTGTTAACATATTAATTTCGCTTACAATTACTAATAATTCTTGAGGAAATGCTCTTTAACTAGTCCTACAATATATTTTGTTTCGTTCACAATTCGCTTCTAACTCTCATGTAATGATAATCAAGCCCCAGATGTAGTTACAGTAGATTCTGTATATATATATATATATATATATATATATATATATATATATATATATATATATATATATATACTTATTTTAATATCAGAATGTACGGGCAGCGTACCGGTTATTAGCACGGTAAATATAATCAGTGCAGCATAACTGCATTCACTTTTGCAAAAATGCTGAATCAATCTCATTTCTCCCCAGCTACAGGTTAAATATCAGAGAATACTGGTCTCTAAAACAATTGGTGGAAACCACTAAATGGTAAGAAAACTCTGTATGAAAGCTATAGTCACCCAAGTCTTTAAAAAGAGATGTAAACATCAAATTGCTAAAAAAAAATGTGTCAATATAATAATTTATTGAAGTTAGGCTACAATCCATTTGTCGTATATAACTTACACCTTTCTGAAAATTAAATTTATTTTCCTTTCTTTCACCATACGCTCAGTTTTCGACCCACTGGAGTGACAGGGTGTAATTGATTTCTATTTTTTCTTCAGATTAGGTCATTTGCAGTGGTGTGCAGTAATATGAATCTATTTTCGGGGTGTATGATGAAATATGTTTGGCATTGAAAAATATTTCGTCATCCGTGATTGCATCAGATTTTCATCACGCCCAGATACTATTATCTCGACTGTCTATTAGTTGTCCTACGGCCATTTTCTGCGACGGATGTTACTCCAAGGAAGCGTACGAAAATTGTAACGCTGCACAAAAACACTAGCAAGTCTTAGCAGTGAGCAAATCAAAGTACTATAGATTGGCCCGGAAACGTCCCTATTTAAATGGACAATCTGTGGTCAATCTGCAACGAAAGACTTCGTGGAATGGACACACGAAGTACTATCATATGCATTGGGTCATGCTCCATTGGAAAAATACGAAAGAATAGTAAATAATAACGGAATTATTCGTTTTGTTTCAATTAATTTGCACACGGGCGTATTTGTTGCCATTATTAAATTGCTGGATACTTTTCAGGCAGATCTCATCTTGTCTCTTGTTTTTCTTTCGGTCTTATATATTTATTTTGATAATGGAATCGGTTCATAGTGAACCTTGTGGCTTTATAGTGTACTTCAATTGGTTTTGCATTTATTTAGAGTTGACGTCTAAACTCAGAGCCGTCTTAGCAGCAAATCAGTATCTTTTATTTTTATAAACACTGACATTTTTCATATTGTTTCGTTTATTTTTTTTCTAATGACGATGTTCTATCTTGATTCATATTGTCTCTCTTATGAATTTAACTAATAATTCCTAGGAATACAGTGTAACCCGGATATAAGAGACCATGATATAAGAGAAACCGGATATAAGAGATATTGTCTCTGGTCCCAAATTAGAGACATACTTACCTAAACAAAATAGACAAAACCCGGATATAAGAGACTTCTTATCCGGTCACGACAACTCTCTTATATCCGGGTTACACTGTATATCTAATCTGTTATTATATTCGAATAATTTTCCTATGTTCCACACGGTAAAATAGGTTTAAGGCAACATTTCAAATACTTGTTTTCTGTACAGGCATGGTCTCTTCATTTTAATAACAGTATATTCCTATATTCCTTTTCGCTTAAATAAGATCATTTAAGTTGGAGCAGTGACTAAGTGGTTTATGTAATATTGCGGCCAGACTAAGCTTACAAAATGTTCTTTTATTAGAGATATTTTCTTCGCTGGATGAGAATTTTTGGAACATATTAATTTTGATTTGGACTAAAGCGAGACTTCCTACGAGATGGAAATAATGTATCAATATAATATATAATAATAATATATGTCAATGAATAATATATAATAATAATATATATAATATGTAATATATAATAATTTCTTGAAGTCAGTTTAGAATCCATTTCTCGTATATAACATACTTTCTGGTATTTGTGCGGGTACAACATAGATTGACCACTTAAATTCTAATATTTAAAAATCTGCTACGGCCTGAAATCAAATGCGTTGGAACTCAGCCAAGACCACAGGTTCGTTCTCAGAGTACAGCTTTTTCCAGTCGAAATACTGTGGCTTAGTATATATAGATATATGCTGTAGACAAGCGAGGCAGAATGATGTGAGGTTAGGGTGCGAACGGTTGAACGAGAGCGTCCTTTACTTTTCGTGTCTGGTTCGAGCGGTCTCCGTTTTTAGGCTCATGGACAACACCGAGTTATAGATAACTAGCTTTTTTTTTGTCTTGTCAGCTTTCGTCCAAAAAGTCATTAAACCATTCCACTCCGCACAGCTGACCCACCTTTGTCAGAGTCGTTTGACATGCTTCTTGTGATTTCCGCTTTCACTCAGCTGACCTTTGTCAAGACAATAACTATCGAAACAATTTATCTAACATGTTTCAAATGTTACCTTCAATACGGTATAGGCTGACAACTAATATCGCTACGATGGCATTTTTTTAGTTCATTCCTTATATGGAAACATTTGCATCAAATTACCGAAACAGCCAGTGCTATTGACAGTTGAAATTTAAATTAAAACATTTTTCAGGAAAAGAGGTTTCTCGAGTCAAATGTTATCTCGCTATGCAGTATTGGTGAGAGCTTGCCTTAATAATTTTGGTGTTTTTGCCTTATAATCTTTTTTGCTTATATTTCGTAACACTTTCTTCAAAGTAGTGTGAAAGGTCAAATTTTGAATATGCCATTATTTTTTATACATGTTATATATTCGATACATTTTAGTTGTTGCTCCGTAGAAAGGTCGCAAATGATGTGGTTTCACTTGTTCCTTTGTTTATGGGTATATGACATCAGTCCCCGAGGTTCGGGCAATTATAGTCCTAAAGACATCATTTGCTCGAATACCACTGGAAAATAAATATCAATATTTCTGACAATACTCCTGATCTAGACACTCCCTTTAAATCTTTTCCTCCTTTGATTAATTTTGGATCTTTTAAAATTATGTTTGAAATTGCTAAATACACACAGAGGAGTAATGGATAGCGGCTCGGATTGAGGAATCGGAGAGCCGAGTTCGATTTCCAGTCGAATCCATTACGTGGCAATACCCTTGGGAAAGGTATGATTCCACTTCTTCTCCCCCAACCACCTGGACACCCTTGGATGTCAACTTGTCTACTGCCTCGTCAGTTATATATAGAAAGATACATGATCTTCTAAGCGTGTATCATGTATGGCTCATATCTGACTAAAGTACACATTGAGGAAAGATATTCTTGTGTACAAATAGTTTAACTTTCGACTGCCACGAACTGAAGAGGAACCTCATAATGTAAAATGTGAATATCTGAGTAACTACATGTCTCAAGCAAACAAAATTAAATAGTCATCATGTTGAACAATAAAAGATTTATTTCTCAAGATTCGAACAAGATATTGAAAAGAATATAGATTTTATAACCGATTTCAAAAAAGTTTCACTATGCGCATAAATCGTTAGTTCAGCTTCTGCTAAACACGCTATTGCATGTCTTGCGTAGCATTATCCAAAGCCTACGTGCGGACTTATCTGAACTGGAATCTAGCAGGAAGATGGATCGGACGTGCCTGTCATAATGACAATGTGCCGTTGAAACGGCCTCCACGTTCACCTGACTTGACACCATGAAATGTTTTTTCTATGGGGCTTTGTGAAAAGTCAGTTCTATAACCCCCCTCACTCTACAAGCCTAGAGGAACTTAAGCAGGTAATGACTGGGGAAACCGAAGAGGAACCTCATAATTTAAAATGTGAATATATGAGTAACTACATCTACCAGGCGGACGAAATTAAAGAGGCTTCATGTTGAACAATAAAAGATTTATTTCTCAAGATTCGAGCAATATATTGAAAAAAGATATAGATTTTATAACCGATTTCAAAAAAAGCTTCACTATGCGCAAAAGTCGGCAATTCAGCTCCTGCCAAACACGCTATAGCATATCTTGCGTAGCATTATCCAGAGCCTAAGTGCGGACTTATCTGAAAGGGAAGATGGGTCGGATGTTCCTCTCATAATGACAATGTGCCGTTGAAACGGCCTCCACGTTCACCTGACTTGACATCATGGGATCTTTTCTATGGGACTATGTGAAAGGACAGGTCTATATCCCCCTCCCTCTACAAGCCTAGAAGAACTTAAGTCGATAATGACTGGGCCACTGAAGAATGTTACACAAGATATACTATAGCCTGTTTGACAGGCGCTCGATTACCAATTTGACATTTGTTACAGATAGTGGGCATATTTAACATTTTTGAAGCCTTATGAAATCGGTTATAAAATCTCTATCTCTTTGCTTATCTTGATCGAATTGAGATAAATGAATCTTGTATTGTTCAATATGATGCCTCTTTAATTTTGTTTGTCTGGGACATGTAGTTATCCCGATATTCACATTTTAAATTATGTGAATTTTAGGTGGATACACTATATTTAAATTTTTATTCTCTATAAAGTAATTAAAGCCGTACCAATAGTTTTCAGTCAACAGTGTAGATCTCGATTTGCATATTTGCATTTGCTCATGCGCAATTTCTCTCTTCTGTATTCTCAAATCACGAGTTTCACTTTTTGCATATTTTGACTTATTTTTAAATGAGTACGGAATGTGATGCCCATAAAACTTCATTTTAATATTTTATTTCCCTTTTGTATCAATATTGTTTTTATTTAAAATATTCTTTTATTTTTTAGCTGTCCATTTATAACAGACGTTATTTTTTTAAGGGGAAGCCATGAAAGAAATATGATATTCCCAAATATAATAAAGCGACAAACACTTAGTCCCATGCGGTGTGTAACAAAAAACGTTAATGCGTCTTGCGTACCAAATGTGTGAAAACTCCTGTACATTTAATGGAGATTTTCTTTTGAAGACGAAAGAAATCACTGCATGTTTGTGCTTCTTGCATTAATATTTCTGAAATATTTAACCTACAAATTTATGTTTATTTTTCCTTGTAATTTTGCAGTCATTTTATAATAAAGCACGATAGCTCACTTTGCAACATATTTTTTAAAATCCTTGTTTCAAACGTGTTTTGAAAACATTCTTCCTTCTTTTTTGGTCATCAATTAAGCGGAGATTTTTTAATTTCTTTTTATTGGATGCCATTTCCTATTTGTGAAAATGTTTTTCAAATATTGAACGGTAGTTAAAACGCTTAAAAGAAATGTAGTCGTTTCAAAAAAAGGGGGAAGTTTACTTAACACAGTCACCGTCCTATCTATACAATCAGAATAAAATGGGAACCGAAAAACATTACGGTCAAATAAATATTTCGCTGATAAGAAGACACCATGTTTCATTTAAAATCTGACATTAACGTCAATTTTGTTTTTCTAAACGAACTTGTCAGTAACTTTGAAATATTTGGGAAGGATGTCAGAATAATCAAGAACCTATACTGACAGCAAACCACCTGCCTACCGATAGAAAGTGAGTTGAGTAGATATACAAAAATAGAAAGTGGTGTAAGACAAGGAGGTGTCTTCTCACCGGACATATTCAACCTATACAGCGAGGCGATTCTGAGAGAACTAGAAATCTTACCAGGATTCGTTATATATTATATTACAATTTTAACAACATGCAGATGACACAGTATTGATAGCCGACAGAGAAGGAAATCTGAAAAAAAGGTCCTACAGAAATTAGTGAAGGAAAGCGAGAAAAAAGGATAAAATATCAACGGCAACAAGATAGAATCCATGTTTGTTAGCAAAAGGAACAAAAAAGTTCGAATGACAATGAAATCAAACAAGTGCGGTGGTGTTTTAACAGAGGATCGAAAGTGTAACACTCAAATCCAAGGAAGCATTCAAAAGCTAGAGTACGAAAAAAATCGATATAAACAAAGAAAACAGTGCTGAATTTCCACGTGATATCTGCCCTCCTGTATGTCAGTGAGTGCAGAACAAATTCCTCAAGGATGAAGAGGAGACTTAAATCTACAGACATGTGGTTCTACAGAAGGATTCTGAGGATAACATGAACTGGACATGTTAGCAACTCCGAAATTTTACAGAACATGGAAACTAAAAGGAAACTAATACATAACATCAGGAAGAGACTGATGCAGATTCTAAGGCACATAGTGAGGAAGGAGGGCTTGGAAAATTTGATAATCACAGCACAGATAGAGGGCAACATAGGCAGAGGTAATCAACGCATAACATACTAGTTGAGTTTGATTTGAACAGGGCTTAGGTGGACTAACAGAAAGGCAAAGGCTCTTAAGATCTACAAAGGGCAAGAAGTTGTGGAAAGCCAGGATCGCCTACGTACTGTGTTGATACGACACATAAAAAAAGAAACATGATATTATATAGCCGGTATTTGAAAGTTCCCGGACGGGAACTACTGAGATTCTAACGTTCTACGGAAATGCGGAGGCAGCTAACGCTATTTGGAGACCCAGTTGACTGAATCAATCTTCCAATTTTGTGATATCAACTCGCTTTCAATGATTGAGCAAGATTTTGTAATCTTGTAATGTAATGGTTCTATGATCTTTACAATGGATAAACAAAAAAATCGAGCAATGTTCCCGCATCTGATTTAGTTTCAAGTTCCGTAAATCTGCTGCCCTATTCTCAGAATGTTTGGTCAGTTAAAAAACAAAAACAAAGACAAAATAAAACAGTCATTAAATACTGGATATAACAATCATTTACTGTTTTGTATGACGCAAGCTATTTAATTTTGGCTGTCATCCACTACAGAAAGCATAAGGTACACATGAAGACAGAGCTGCTTTTGGACATAGACGAAAGTAATGTTCTCAGTAACGTTGTACATGTTCAAAGAATTTATTGCCAGACCCAATAACCGATTTCACTCCTTTGAGAAAGCTAATATCTTGTTTATCAAGTTGGCCTGAACGATCATCGTCATTCAAATAATTCAAGAATGTATGAAAAAAAATTTTTTTTTCTAAAATCATTTGAGATAATAAGAGTTTAGTGATAAAAGTTTTAATAATTAATCCATAGCTGTGAGAAGGATTAGGTTCATAAATTTTCCAAAGGTATTTAGGCGTAAATCTATAGAGGAACCAAAGGGGAATTAGAACACAACACTCCGATTGATAATTGCTAGCCATTACATCAACCGTACATCCAAGTTTGCAGCACCTGGTACTTGTGGGCAAGAAGTCTTTCTTGATGGTTTTTCTGTGAAAGTGAACGCAACAATTTAGGCTGGAATTTTACTCGGCTCACCGATACCAACTTCCGCGACGGTATCTGTTACATTACCCGCGAACCCTAGCCTTTATTTGACTGTTATAAAACACAATTATATGGCGCTCAGAGAAGACCGGGCACACTACAGTAATTATGGTGAGTGAGAATAGTGCTTAACTGCTGTCCAGATGTCAGTCGTCTTTCAAATGGTTTAAGGTTGGTTAATTTATCAAAGCCAAAAGTTAAAAGAACCTATCGAGGATTGAACTCAGTATAGTTCTAGTTTGCGGAACCTGTTTGATAAAACTGTTTCTTCCACGGACAGTCGCCCATTTCCTATGAAGTTTAGATTAGACTCGAACAAGTCTTAAGGAGAAAGCCAACCAGTGATGTTACAAACTGTTCCTCGGGAATAATTCAGTAGCCATTTCACTACAGTAAGCGCCCATCGAAGATATGGTGAAACTTGTACTGCGTAGACCTACGCATCAAAGGACGATTATTGTTGCTTTATTTTTATTTTCGCTTATGCTTAAAAGCATGAGAGAAAAAGCTACGAATCACGAATCATTATGGTCAAAATCAAGTAAATATACAACTTTAAATATCTGAAAATTGTTTTAGCAGAGGATCGAAAAAGGTGATAGCAAAATCCGAACACGCATTGGATAGCAAAGGATATATTCCAAAATACGAGAATTGTCTGTCTGTCTTTCTGTCTGTCTGTCTGTCTGTCTGTCTGTCTATCTATCTATCTATCTATCTATCTATCTATCTATCTGAGATTTGGTGGTGTAACTAATTACATTTATATTGTTAGGACTGTTGGCTGTCTTCATATTTATTGTCATATTTACGACGTTTCGGTCGCTGTACGCTCCGATCTTCTTCAAGCAATATTCGTTGGAATTTCGAACTGAACTCTTTATTTCGTCCAATTGAGTAGATAGTTCTAGTTTCACGTGCAAGGCCTTTTCTGGATGTCTTAATTTCAGTTATTTCCTCTTACTAATTCAACTCTCCAAGTTTTTGTTCACCTCTGCTGTGGCCAAGAATTGAACTAACAAATCCTTCGCTCAAGTCACTGGATTACTTCAACGAACGCATCTATCCATTGGCACTAGAACAATCCGCCCCAGTGGACGAAATAAATTCTTCAATTCGAAATTCTAACCTCTATCAGTTGAAGAAAGTCGGAGCGTACAACGATCGAAACGTCGTGAATATAGCAATAAAGGCGAGAACAGCACAATTGAAAAATGTAAAAAAAAAGTAAATAAATAACTTTCTGCCTGTCTCTCTCCTCTCTCTCTCTCTCTCTCTCTCTATATATATATATATATATATATATATATATATATATATATATATATATATATCTTTCTATATATATATATATATATATATATATATATATATATATATATCGGCTTAGGTGAAACCTAGGTAGGTTTGTCTGGCTCACTAGGTTTGACTAGGTCTGCTCTACGGTTGTATTGAGCTATTTTTAGTTAGTTGTTTACTCGTGTCGGTTTTTTTTTTCTTTGGGCATTGAACCTGTATCTGTACGATTTTTTCGACAGATTTTCATGTTCCTGGCTCTTTCTTTTTTTAAACCTTTTTTCCTACGAGATTGATTTGATTATTGGCAAATCAAAAATTCGAATGTTTTTCGTTTTTCGAGACGAGTATAGTTACCTATATATATATATATATATATATATATATATATATATGTATATATATATATATATATAGGTAACTATATATATATATATACATATATATATATATATATATATATATGTGTGTGTGTGTGTGTGCGTGTGTGTGTAGAGAGAGAGAGATAGTGAGAGTGAGAGAGAGAGAGATTGTGCGAGATGATTATACTGGTTGAATCCATTTTTCCATTTCCGATGGGCACCAGTCCTCGGTATGATGATGAACTACATCCAGCAGCAAGGAGAATTTTATGAGGGGGGAATCACTTCTTAATTGCTTTTTCTTCTTGAGCTGGGGTGGTAGCAACAGTTACAGTCCTGGCTATTTAAGCCCAAACAAAAAAAAAATTATGAAAGTATAAAACTACCTTATTATATAAAGAAAAAAAAAAAAAAACATATTTATACCATTACCAACAATACCTATTTATAGTATATATTAGGTTGGTGCAAAAATAATTTCGTTTTCTAACATATGTTACTATGTGAGAAAACGAAATTATTTTTGCACCAACCTAATATTTAGTTGATACCGAAAAAATTTTGAATTAAATAACCCATTAAGGTCGATATGCCGTTAACAACATAACCAATCAAACAAACGATGGGCACGTGATTCTCAATTTGATAGTAGAAAATATCAAATTTGAGTCTCCGTTGTAAATATTTAGCTAGTTTTAGCTAATCATTTATCAGCTCAAATTTATATCGGTATATTTTCTACATGAAAACGTATGTACGAAAAGTTTCTGAACATTTCTCCAAAATCGAGCAATTGATCAAATATCTTGATTTTTCCAGAAGTTACAATTTGTATTCGCCGATAACTTTTCAGCGTAACCCCCCCATATATATATATATATATATATATATATATATATATATATATATATATATATATATATATATATATGTGTGTGTGTGTGTGTGTGTGTGTATATATATGTGTGTGTGCGTGTATATATATATGTGTGTGTATATATATATATATATATATATATATATATATATATATATTATCAAGATGTTACATACGGACAAATAAGTACTCACGACAAAAATGCATTTTTGTTTCACTGCGAACGCTTGTTGACAGGTGAGGAACTTAGACATTATAAACGATTCTATTTAAAATGCATCTTTGTCGTTAGTAGTTGTTTGTCCGTATGTAACATCTTTATAATAAATAACTATTGCTCTACTCTTGGTATTGAGCACTCTTTTAAATTAATGCTATGAACGATTGAAATTATATTCTTTTCGTTCTCGTTACAATTGAACACGCACACACACACACACACACACACACACACACACACACACACATATATATATATATATATATATATTCGAAAACATAGATGCATTCCAGACATTAAGCAAAATACTCAGAAAAAGAAAATATCGTTACGGAAAGAGAAAAGAAATGGTGAAATGATATGTAATATCAATCTTCCTATAGAGTAATGAATGCTTGACAGATGAAGAGAAGATTAGAGGCAACATATATGTGGTTCAACAGTAGGACGCTGAGAATACAATGTGTGGAATGTGTAAGTAACAAGAAACCAAAGCGAACAATTATACTCAGAATCAGAAATAGCTACCATTTTTGCGGCTTAAAATTAAGAAGGACAGTTCAATATTCAGAGGAGATATCGAAGTACGTCAATCAGAGGGAAGCTGCTGGTTGCCTGACAATTTTATTTCAGTGCTTGATAGAACGGGGAATGGTAAGGGTGTTTGAAAGACGAATATCCTTAAAAGCTTCATAGGCTAGGTTGTTGTGGAGAGCCATATCCATCCACGTCCTGAAAGGATATCAGGCATTAGTTTCAAAACGATTACTATGTCTGTTTTTTTTGTTTTTTTTTTTACATACGACTATATGAAAAAAGAAAAGACGAAAACATATCATAGCCATTTCGTCCTCTGAAAAACTTTATCAAGGCAAAGATAAATTCACTCAGAGGAGGAAATGCGTCGGCTAAATTAAGTTTTCCTTTTGTCTTTATTCATAATGTCCTTTTATAGATATACTCTATCCGAAATTTTGCACATGCCAGTAAGTGTTTCAGTATAGAATTCTCGAGCTATTTTCGTGGTTATATCTTGCAATTAAAAAGTATAATGCCAGAGAAAATGTTTAATTGCTTCTTTTATCGAAAATTCCATTAGCGCTCGTGCACTGAAGAACACGTCTTCGCAAATTTCAACTAATAGATACTTGTTAATGATTCTCAGTCAAGTGGAACATGATTTATAACAAAAGAACGAGAGTGGCGATTAACTTTTAAAATAATTTAAAAATCACTGATGAACTCTTTACTATCAAAGTGAAACGATTTAAGCGTTTTTTTTTTATTTTGAATTTTCTTTTCTCTTATAAAAGAGCGATATATCTTTTATTGCGCATCAATCGCACATTGCCGGCTTTTGATCTTTTATTTTATTTTTATTTTCTACTGAAAGCAATGCTGTTTATAGCTGTCTTTTTTTTTGCACGCAATCAAAGTTTACGAAAGAGTTATTGTTATCAGTTGTGGAATATTTGCCAAGTTATAAAGGTTGATTTAAGTATAGTTTTGTCAATAGAGAGCAGATATAATGTTAATCAAAGGAATGGTCGACACTGATACACGCAACCAACGCGTATAGATAAAAAGAACGATAAAATGGCTCAATAGTTTAAGGAAATATTGACAAAGACAATCTTAAAGGATGGAAATTTTGCCAGATTTTTTACCTCAAAAAAATTGGCTCAGACATTCATATTGCAATTAGAAAAAAAACCCAAAATACTTATGCTTTAGTTGAGCATCTTGCCGTGGAGTAATGGTTACCAAGTTAGTTTCAGAAATCATTACGATTGAATATGAGATCAATCCTTCTTGGAGGCCCCCAACATCTAGAGTTATGTTAAATGGATGCAACACAATCTATGTGCCTCAACACATGGAAATGTTTAACCAGCTTGTTGCGCTGGCCATTACTCCTGCTAACTATTCTATATCCACACCTGTGCCAGGTGAATCTAATGTAACTAGGTAAAAACCTAAATTTTAGTTCAAGAGATAATATTACAAATGTCATATTTTATTTTTCATATACAGACTCAAGGCTCGAGGGAAGTTACTAATTGATGTCAGATCAACGCAGTTTATTTTAATCCACTACAAAATTTCGAACCTGGCTTCAAGCAATAGGAGCTGATGAGCTGTGATACAGCGAAGCAATCTGTCTCTGGATGAATGAATATATATATATATATATATATATATATATATATATATATATATATATATATATATATTGTGTGTGTGTGTATGTATGTAAAGTATATTTCTATGTCTTGACTTGCATAACATGTTTTATGTCTTTGGAGATTGATTTGAGTATATTTTTATTGACAAATATTGCTTTTCAAATTTTATATATATATATATATATATATATATATATATATATATATATATATATATATATATATATATAATACCCAACAGTGAAAGTAGGACTCGGAGTTTCATGCACTGTGCAATCGATATATATATATATATATATATATATATATATATATATATATACAAGGCAATATATATATATATATATATATATATATATATATATTGATATATATATTGATATATATACATACATGCATACAGTGCAATATATGCATACGGACACACATATAAACATATATATATATATATATATATATATATATATATATATATATTTATATGCATACAGTGTAACACACACACACACACACATATATATATATATATATAAACATATATATATTTATACATAATAATAAATACATATATACCTACGTTTGTAGTGCAACTTAAATTTTCATTGTTTCCTAAATCGTAACGCACGAATGGCGAATGAACCAATTAAGTGTTTTTAAATTGCACTAAAAACGTGGTATGTGTGTATTTATTAATATATACTTCATAGCTCTGTTTAAATACAATTAGCACTGTTTTTACACCATAAATTAAATTAATATTTTTTAGCTTATATATTTATGCACGCTAACGCGGACATATACAGTTGCTAATATCTCCTTATTTGGTTTATATCCACAGGTATGTCTATCTATTAATCTATAACACATTTTAAGATAAACGGTAGACTATATCTACAATTTACAGTCAATTCATTTCTTTGGTTTAATAAACAGTTTCTATTCTAATTGTTTATGTACTTATAATAACCAGGTTTCATTTAAAGATCTATATTCGTAGCCTTTTAAAAATTTTGATTGATATCTAATGATACAAACTTGCTAAACATTACACCACGACGAATTCCGCAAAATATATACTGGTATGAACGGTTACCTTTTAAAAATGGAAAAGTATAATTTAATCTATTGCTCTCGGACATTATCGTTCTTCAAACATTATTTATTGGATAACTTCATCTTTATTGGACACTTCTTTGGGCGAATTGAGAAAATGATCGTTAGAGAATGGGATCTATTTATAGAGTTCTGTAAAAAATCTTCTTCAAACTCATTCAAAATAATATCATTATTTGTCAGTACCCCCATCTAATATGATGCTACAAAACAAGACTCACAAGATTCAGTACTTGTTTGTTATGGTGTGCAGGACGATACATCACAGCCAACTCAAAGTCGCCGACTCATCATTGCAAAATCAATATCACCGACTCATCACCGCGAACTCAACACCGCCGATTCATCACAACGCAACTAATTGAACGGCATGCAAACTATGAAATTCTTTCGTCGTCTTTTTTAAAAAAATAAGAGCAATTTATTAATTATTATATTTTATAATAATTATAATTTATTAATTTTTATATTTAAAAATATAACCTTTTTAAAACCGAATAAACGTAATTTATTAAGTATCACTTTTAAAACATAACGTTTTAAAAACAAATAAAAGTAATTTTGTCCGATCCTCCTTGTATAAAATTCTTTCGTAAATATTCCACATTTCTGAGGCGAAGTAAAAAAGCCTTCTATTGATTCCGCGTGGATTTGAACTTCCAATCTAATTATCTTCGAACCAATTTGGTAATTCAGTAGATTCTCTAGTTAAGTCCACAGCGAGAGCATCAATATAAGTATTAATATGTCGAAGAGGAAAAAAATGCTAAACTTAATATCATCTTATGTTTTAGTGCAAAGCTGAATTCGTTTAAAATTTTTTTTTAAATTCTACGACTCAGAGCCAATTTAAGACAGCCAAGGGCTCAGCCGGTGTTGGGTCGGCGGTGATGAAGTGCCCTCTCCCGTTTATTAGGACATATTACTTCGTGCTAACACGTTTATCGACGTATTCCAAACACTTTTCTCTGACCAGTTGTACTCGCATGGTACGGGTCAACTCGAGATATGTTTTTCAGACAATGTCTACTGGTGCAGTCGCTCGGATCGTTTGCACATGTCATGGCTCCAAACACGGCATTATGAAGATGACACAATATTTTACTCCGACAGATCCGACAAAGTAAAACTGGCCAAAATTCTTTCGAAAAGAACCTCAAACCAGTGGTTAACTGAGGAAAGTAATAACTTTTAAATTTTAACGCCTACAGAAAGAAATGCTTTCATTTATTCCCTCAAAACAAACATTTTCCTCCCTGACATGAGCATGATAGATGCTAGCCTCCAGGAAGTCAACACTCATCGTTATCTTTGGCTCACGTTTTC
>OZ010573.1:50867579-50880079 GCA_963932145.1 Acanthosepion lycidas | reverse complement strand
CGTTCTCTCAGATTAGTGTTTAAAAATGTCGTCAAGCGAACGAACTTTGTTGGTATTAAAAAGACTATCCTTCATCAGATTCCGAGATTGGCGCTACAGAAACACACAGAGATTTTCCCCAAATAAGAGAAGACAGCAAAATAACAGTAGCAAAAATTATAATGGATGACATTTATAAAATGTAGGGCAGGTTGGTTTGTCACCTATTTCAGTAAATGAACATTGCCCTGAACGTGGAAGCTTGGTCTTCATGCAATAAATAATGTCATAAAAAATGACATTAATTGCTTTTAGCAATTCTGGAGCATTTAGTTTTAACGATCGTCTGCAGAAATGTAAAGAAATATACATTTTCTGCAGCTTTTTGCTTACAAACTGACATCAGAATTTTACTATTTTAATAATAAATCTAAATAAAGAGGGTGTATGATAATTAAATGTATTGAATGGAAAATGTATTCAAACCAGAATACGAATTATGAATCACAACAAGAAAAATATGCAATATTTACCGTAAAAACAAATATTAAAAAGTCTACTCATTGAATAAGATTTGTTAAATCATTTGTTATATCATAATTAATAAAAAGAGAAATAGATAAAATTGTATATAAAACTATAATACTGCTCGATACAAATTATAAGACAAAATGTTTTAAATTTGCATTGTTTCATGAAAATCGCTCTAAAATTACTGCACTGAATAATATATTGCATCATAAAATAGCTAAATTGTCCATTATAATTTCACGTTGAAGCAAATGACGGTTTTATTTAATGATACAATGATTTAGGAATGGGATAGCGCCATACAGCTTGTCCATACAAAATTTGTAATGCTTCAGAAAAATTATAAATTTTATGAGACTTGCTATAAGGCTTTCACTGATCACGGGAATTAAATTACAACGCTACGATATTTAACCTAAACTTAATTTTCAAACTGATTTCCGAAAAATGCTAAAGATTTTTCCAAAATTCATTATCATGTAAAACTCCAATTTTCAATTTGAGTGCAATACCACGGTTCTAAAATCAGATCAATGATTAAAAAATGGCGTCAAAGTAATAGACCCTTAGAACTTAAATAATGCTATCGTTCATCAGATCTCAGAGACTGGTGCTACAAAATCACAAAGGAAGAAAATTAGCAAATGAGAGAGACCTCTTCAATTGAAGACTTAACAAGTAAAATAAAAGCAGCAGCAACAACTAAAATGGCTAATATATCTAATACATGAAACTCAAATAAGAAACAATGATACAATTATGATGTTGACGTTCTACACTTCCTTAAATAAGCAGTTAGGAAGGAAATTCCAATGAATATTGAAAAAGCGACTACTAGATTTAAGAAACCTGCTTTTGTGAATGGCGGCAAGATGGAGTAATGGGTAGCGGCTCGGATTGAGGAATTTCGGGGAAATTATGAGGAAAAGAAAAGAAGTCTGTAATGCACGACATGAATGATTGGACAGGAAGAAATAAATTATTATAAAAGTTATACCAACCAAGATGCTAGAAACGCAGCACAGCATCGCTATTCCATCTTAAGGTGTTAGAGACGCTTTACATCAGGTTCAGGCAACCTACTCTTTGTAAACAAAGAGATTGTTTGCTTGGACTTGCTGTGCTGCGTTTCTAGCATCTTGGTTGGTATAACTTTTATAATAATTTATTTCTTCCTGTCCAATCATTCATGTCATGCATTACAGACTTCTTTTCTTTTCCTCATAATTTCCCCGTTAACAGTTCTGATGAGAGGGGACGAAACCGGTCGACTGGTGTTTGTTTTATTTTAAATCTATCATGGTCCATAATATAAAATTTCTTGTTTTTAATGCCTTAATATATATATATATATATATATATATATATATATATATATATATATATATATATATGATAAATGTGGTTTTAAGATATGTTATATTTATGGGTTAAAGTTTCAATGCCAGTAATACAGCATATGTAAATATAAAAGTTGACACTGATGACAACAACCAGGGGTGACTGTCGGTATATGACCTGTTCTTGAATTTTGATGCACTTGCATGTCTTTTGGTTTACCAACTGGTGTGTCTACCTACCTTTATATCTTGTTTAGACTATGAAGATTTTGCATAACTCTCATATATATATATATATATATATATATATATATATATATATATATGTATATTAATAAAAAGAAAGAACAGTCAGATATATAATCCGGTGTTCTTATAGATATTTTTATTTTTACAAAATAGTGCTCAATGTAAATTTACAGAGCATTAATATTATAAGTTAATAGACTTAAAATATGGTTTTTCGCTACACAGTTCATCACGAAATATTCCTTTTTGTTGGTATTAGGAATGTTCTTCAGAGAAATTCCGAAATTAATTTTCTCCATATTTTCTTCTTGTTAAAAATAAAGATTTATAGTGCTCGACTTTGATTAGAAGCAAATGCTCCTAATCAAAGTCGAGCACTCTAAATCTTTATTTAGTCGAGCACTCTAAATCTTTATTTTTAACAAGAAGAAAATATGGAGAAAATTAATTTCGGAATTTCTCTGAAGTACATTCCTAATACCAACAAAAAGGAATATTTCGTGATGAACTGTGTAGCGAAAAACCATATTTTAAGTCTATTAACTTATAATATATATATAAATATATATATATATAATAGAAGTGAAAATTTTGCGACATAGCTGATTGATGCTACATTCAGCATCCGAAATCAAGAATTTCGTAGACGTACAGTAATAATTCCGCCTACTCTTCACGGGGTATCAGCAATTGACTTTATATATATATATATATATATATATATATATATATATATATATATATATATATATATATATATAGTCAATTAACATTTAATTTTTTAAGAAACGCGCGTTAAAACGTTTATATTTTCTGTCAATATACTGAGAGTAACAACAAAATTGTTCATATCGTGTAACAATTATATCTTCCAAATATTAGATTAAGCTCTGAATCATTGTATCTTAGAAATGATTACAGATATCTTACTGGAATTCGCCGAGTCTTTCATAACACTATTGGACTGTACTTTGAGCAATAAGAATTTACAACTACTCTCTAAGCGTAACAGAAGTATTGTTAAGAAATTGATCAGAAACGAAAGTATCATGTTCATCATTCATTAATCATAGCTGAGGAACGAAAGCACATGAAGTATTGAAATAAATTCAATACATACACACACACACACACACACACACACACACACACATATATATATATATATATATATATATATATATATATATATATATATATATATGATCCACTCTCCCGTCGAGATTCGACGTATGAGGGTCAAGTAGATCAGTTTCCAGGAAACCAACAGCTCGACACCGGCACATGAGATTTGATTATAGTGGTGAAAGCCTCGTGCAGGACCATCCACACTTTTTGGAGGGACGAATATATATATATATATATATATATATATATATATATATATATATATATATATATATATTATTCCAGGATCATTTTTCCAACTTTTTCAAGATGATCTCCGCCCTCTTTAACATTTTGTCCTGGAGTAAGAAAGTGCCTCACAGGTTTCACGTACGATTTCATTTCCAAGCCTCTTTTCACTGATACTTGGACTGTCATATCATAAACTTCTTTCTCGCGTGCCAAACATCTTATGAAATGAGTTGGATCTTTTCTAATTTATCTCTTTAGCTCTAAGTTCAAATGATGACCACTCATCCTGTTGGTACCTCTTGATTCAGTTTTACCTCTGTATTTTTCCCTCTTTTTTTTTAAACTTATTCACCCTTATCTTGAAAGTTCTTGAATGGACTTTGAAGATGAAAGCAAGTATATAGATATTAGTACCATTACTGAAGGCCTGAGTGTTTTTTTCTCTCACCATTGCTTATTTGCAAGACAGTGTGCTTGAGAATTTTAATCTGCTCTCTTTTTAGCTGAATAACTCAAAGGATTTTTCAGTGATTCTTACAACAAATGGTGTCAAGATGGCTGAACGTCTTATCTGAAAACCTGGTAGAAAGAAACTAAATTAGTTTCGTGGTATTGTAGATATTAAACATTTTGCGGGATGGATAATTATGCTGTCACACGATTTAGACAATTTTGGTGTTACATCCGATATATATATATATATATATATGTATATATATATATATATATATATAGATAGATAGATAGATAGATATCTTGATTTTCGCTACAGTGTGTGATGAGTAAAAAGCAAATATAAACAAGTCAAAATTAATAAGGAAAGGTGTGTCGCAGACATTTATAGGATGAGTTACCCTAATGGAATCAAAGTTTGATTAAATACGACGAAATATTTTCTTATGACAGGCTAGGGTGCGCCAAAATGCTCGGCTTACCCAGAAAGACAGATATTGATAAAGAATTCAAACCGTTCTCAATTTATATTAATGAGAGAAAATGCCGTTGTTTCAATTCAAAACATTGAAGATTTCACTGACATGTCTTTCATGTTTTTACGCATCGTTTATAATGTTTATGAATTAATACGGAAATATTTACCACCTGTGGCGTATAATTTAGGATTAAATTTCCGTGCATAATGCAAATAAATCTTGGCCTTTTTTCTTCGAAATTCTTAAAGTAAATGAAGTCTGATTTATCAAAGACGGAGAGAATGACGTCCAAGTAGGACAAAAATGTGCTTCATATTTCAAGAAAGACCGAAGCAGAATTATAAGTTTATATGGACTTCTCTCCCTCCCTCCCTCTCCGCACACACTTTGGGTCCTGTCACTGGATCTAATTAACACCTTCAAGGACACATGGCACAGTGGATAAAGGTGTTAGTTAGATCCACTGACAGAACCCAAAAGAGTGTGAGTTCAATACGCTGTTAAGTCAGTAGAGAACTTTCAGAGGGGAATTAACAGGAGATAACTGATAACTGACATCCATTAAACATGGCACGTGGAACTAGAACAGTCTACCCCCAGTGAGCGAAATAAAGGGTTCAGTTGGACATTCCAACCACCTGAAGAAGGCCGAAGCGTACAACGATCGAAACGTTGTAATAAATAGGGCAACAAAGATGAAGACTATAGTCCGAATAATGTAGATAGATTTTTGTTAATATTTGTAAATCCGCATTGCGGTTTAGTTTTTGTGGTATTATGGTGGATGTATTAGGTTGGTGCAAAAATAATGACGTAATAATGTCGTTTTTTGACGTTAAAAATACGTCAAAAAACGACATTATTACGTCATTATTTTTTGCACCAACCTAATAGTAAGAATGATAAGTCAGAATACATTGTTTTGATGTAAGGAATATTGTAGTATGTTTCGGTCAGCGATTGTTTCTACCTAAGTATATTTATAAGAAAGAAGATAAAAGAAGATAAAAGACAAACCTCTTTCCTTATTCCCCATTTTGGCCTTGTGCCACGTTTTGTATTTTTTATAAAATTAAATATTGCTCTTCACTACGGTATCTATCTTCCATGTGTGATACATGTTTAGGAGATCATGTATCTTTCGATACATGACTGACGAGATATTTTTTTCGCGCAGTAGGTTGTCATTTCTTTCATCGGTAGACCAGTTCCTATCCAAGGCTAGAGAACACAATCTGTCTTGCTATTTACTCATAGTTGGTGGGAGAAGAAGAGGAGTCATACCATTCCAAAAGTATTATCAGGTAAGTAATTGCAATGGATTCCGACTGGATTCCTCAATCCCAGCCGCTATCCATTACTCCACCGTGCCTACTTTGTCGAAATCTCATCAATTTACAGTTGAGCTGGCTAGATGTAGCTGTAGGTTCTATGCTAACAGTTTCTTTTCTTGCACTTGTCGCATGTTGAACTCCTTTCCGGCTCCATGCTTTCCAGCCAACTTTAATCTGCAAAATACAATGTCCATTGCTATCTACTGTTCTCGTTGCTCTTTTCACTTTCCACTCGTTATTAATGTTGCTGTTTCTAATTCTTCCATATTCTGTAACCCCTAGGGTTTTAGAATCTTTACTCGCTTTCATGGAGTATTAGCGATTAAAAATAGTAGGAGAGATGGAAGTAGTAGAGACGGATTCACGTGTTTCTCAAGGGCCGAGGGAACGTAATAGATTTGACATGAATTTGACCACCTCTTGCCCAGTTCACTGCCAGTGTTGATAATGATTAAGCTACCTGCACATCCCTCTGAACTGGTGTTTGAAGAGTCGAGTAGATTTGAGAAGGGTTGCTGCTACAGTGTAACCCGGATATAAGAGAGTTGTCGGGACTGGAGAAGAAGTCTCTTATATCAGGGTTTCTCTTATATCCGGGTTTGGTCTAATTTATATACATTAACACAGGCTCTAATTTGGGGCCAGATAAAATATCTCTTATATCCGGGTTTCTCTTATATCCGAGTCTCTTATATCCGAGTCTCTTATATCCGGGTTACACTGTATTTGATATCCAGCCCGTACCCAGCTGATCGTGTGGTATTGATAATTATTATTCATTCGCGGAAAATGAAAATGAAGTAAAATTGAACAATGTGAAGGAAGAGAAATAGATAATTTGATGAAAAGGTTTGGTTTTTTGGACTTAATTTAAAAAAAAAATGTATTTCACCCGCTTTAAAGCCAGAGAGACGCTACAGGTTCCAGTCGATATGGAGATTACGAGACCAACGAGAATAGATAGCATTTGTATGAAGACTCGAAGAGGCCAAGACTGAAGTGATCAGGGAAGCAGTCTCACAGGATTTAGTTCTAGAAAAATGACAGTTCTTGGATGACCCGTTTCAATTTCATCGGCTTACGGACACGTCATTTTGAAACTCCGGTTCCCGTAGGATCACCGAAATTAAGAAACGTCGTGCCTAATTAGTACCTAGAGGGATGACTGCTTGGGAATACACGATACTGTATGGTTAAATGTGCGGGTGGTGTAAGGTATAATGGTACCAAATTGTTAAGAGTCGAGTTCAAATTCCCGTTGTGTTATTTATTTTTAATTATGCGCAAATTTCCTTTTGAAATGTATAAATCCATTTATTTATTCCCCATCTATGGTTTAATTAGTAATACTTCTATCGTTAAACGATCATTATCTCCAAAATATTAGAGAAAATAATTACAATATGAAAATATTTTCTGGCTTTAAATAACAAGCAAAGGCTTTATAAGCCGTAAAAAAGGAATCAGTCAAATCAATTCAGTTTCATGGCCCTATTGGATGTTATTTTTCTATTCTTTTGAGCTGTTTCCTTTTCCGTGGTTATGTCATTCGTCTCCAGATTCATTTCTAGAGAAATTGTTTTAATTGTTGTCTCAATCGAATAAACTTTTGAATTTTTTTACTCTTTCCAAGCTAAATTCCCTTGTTAAATTTCTGTCTCAGTACGCCGTATACTTATTGATTATTTTAAAAATTACATTTCTTTCAGCTGTCACTATTGTGTTTCTATTACTTTTCCTACATGAAATTGGTTTATATAACTCTTACGGAAATATGAAATAATAAAACCACCATAATTATTTTAAGCTCCATTTATTTTCGGCTCTGAATGTTTGGTTGGCTGACGAGTAAGTTTATTATATATAGGTCGTTGACCCGATTTTTGATTGGACAGTGTTTAATTTCCTTTTTCTTTAAGTTACACGAGGAATAAAAAAAAAGTGAGCTAAACGTTATAATAAATATCATAAAAATAAAGAAAAAAAAATAACGAACTAAAAAGAAAGAAGAAAAGAAAAAAGACGAAATGCCCAAAACCTGAAAATGAATTTTGTCAGCGAGAGACATTTAAAAAAAAAAAAAAAAAAATCTGGAAATTTAAGACTTCTTTTGACGAAAAAAATATGATTATTCGCCGCTGGTATGAAATAAAAAAAATGTGGACAGAGAAAATACAAAATACACGAGTGTGTGTGTGTTTATACTGGTTTCACACCGAAACAGATGAGCCAGCGCTTTGTTGAGCATATTTCTATGGGAATTAATAGTCGTGTTAATCTTCAAGCTTAAGTTTATACATTCCGAGTTTTGTCCGCTTGTCTAAGCACCAACAAGCGCTACTTTATCAAAATAGGCATGATCTGATTTTTTTTAATCTTTAAATTCATAAGTATTTTTTGAATATCTAGCTAGCCTGAGATTGAGTTCAGCAAAATGAATGCTGATGACCCAATTTGAATGTCTTGCGGTGTTTAAGGATTTGTAGGACTAAGCGTCATCTTTTAGAAGACTGAGTTTAACGTCATTATCAAAGGGGTTACCCCATGATGCAAGCTCAAATTTGGACACGGTAAAATAAAACAAGTGTACTAAGTGAACTCTCCGGGAAATGTTATATCAGACGACAGAAAATGCGAAACAGGAAATCCGAAAACGACTTCAATAGCGAAAGGTAGTTTCAAAAAAACTAAGAAAAAGGAAAATATGGTAATCTATGAGTGATCAGCTATTACGTAATATCGATCCTACTATATGGTAACAGATGCTAGACAATGTAATAACAAGAAGAGTAGACTCTGGAAAACAGATTGAATTGTTTTGTTTTTTAACGGTATAGCAACACCTTATGGGTCATTTAATGCCTAAATCTAATTTTCTTGGATACACAGCATATATATATATATATATATATATATATATATATATATATATATATATATATATATATATAATGAATGAACTCTTCCTAACACTATGTATACTACGCCTCTCAAGAGAGAGGGTCGAATCGAGTCGAGCCGATAGTAGTTCACTCCAAACCAGACTGACAGTCATACTAACACCTTCCACATCTTGTATTATTATTTCGTGTAATATACCTTCGTTATTTCTGCACTTGTGTTCGTGTTGTTCTTCCTTGGTCCTAACCTGGACCATAACAATATATATATATATATATATATATATATATATATATATATATATATATATATATATATATATATATATGTGTGTGTGTGTGTATGTATACCCCCCCACACACACATACAGATATATATGTGGAGTTGTTAGTCCAGTACCCTAGCGTTTTTGTATTCAATTTTTCTATTTGTTTTTGTGCAAGTTGGCAAAAAATGTAAGATATCCCTGTCAACTCTACAGTAATCCTTAGCTGCGGGGTGAAGACGTAAACGCATGCATTCGCAAGGTTATTTGTGCGAAAGCGGACGCAACGGCCTCGCCAGATGTTTGAAACTGGTACGCTAATTCCATTTCCAGTGCCGATATCCACTACGTCACACGCGCATTCAAAATAAATAGGGTAAAAAATTTGAAGGTGTACTCCCTAGTAGTCATCTCTTTTAATATTGCATTCAATGAAATATAATATGTTGAGTCGAGCCTATTTCAAATTGAAACTTTTGAAATATCCAAAGAGAAAATGCTAAGAGGCCATCACGGGAATCTACTTTAGTTTAAGTGTCTCTGAAGAAGAAGAAATAACGCCGTTGTTTGATGGAATGGTTTACAAAGCAAGCATGGGTTGTATCCTTTTATTTCTGGTGAATGTGTGGTATTAAATGAGACAACAAAGAAAAATGTCGAAGGAAATCCTTCCTTTCTCATGATATTAATTTTTTTGCCAACTTCAAATAAGGCAAATTTATTTTAAAAATTCTATCTCTATTTATTAATTCCAATTTTAGAAACAGACTCATAGTTTTCTTAGAGTTTCTATCAAATTCTACAATTTACTCTTTGTGTGAGTAGCCCAAGTAAACGTGGAAGAAGTTAGCTTCATCTCTAAAGGAGAATCTGCAATGATATTAGTCCTGACTTGGCATCTCGACTCTAGTCATTTCCCCGATGCCGTAACGTAACGTCTCTGAACCTTTTCTATAAATACTTTCATGGTAATTGTTTGATTATCTTTCCCCTATGGTACCTAGACTTTATGAATTTTAAGCACACTACTATATTGGCGACAAAGCCTAATCGTTTTAATGTTGTAATTACTAGATTTAACCGTAAGCCCTGTGCTAACAGTTTATTCTCTCGAACTTCTTATCTATGGAACGCTCTTCGGGCTAAGTTAACTTTGATCTTCAAAATTTTTAAATGCAATATCTTTAGTTATTTTCCTTTTTCTTAATTCCAGTTCTTTTATTGTTCTCTCTGCTTTATAGTGTTTTTCTCATATTCTCTCACTCTCAGTAATCCCCTTGCGTCCTAGTGGCTTTATTTGCCTTGCTTGGGGTGAAGTAAAAAAGTACCCAGAATTACGTAATTAAGGTTTTAAGTTGTAAATATTATCAATGTCACCACGTTTTAGAATGAGGATTTTTTGTATTTTTTGTACATGCTTGGTAACCTCTACTGTTGTGTGCAGAAAAGAATTTCTAATATAGTATTTGACTATCGTGGGAATTCGGTACTCGAGAACAGTTGTGGCGAGTGGGTGTATACAAACATTATGCTAAAACTTGTAAAAATACAAAAATTATAAAACCGTTCTCTCAGATTAGTGTTTAAAAATGTCGTCAAGCGAACGAACTTTGTTGGTATTAAAAAGACTATCCTTCATCAGATTCCGAGATTGGCGCTACAGAAACACACAAATTTTCCCCAAATAAGAGAAGACAGCAAAATAACAGTAGCAAAAATTATAATGGATGACATTTATAAAATGTAGGGCAGGTTGGTTTGTCACCTATTTCAGTAAATGAACATTGCCCTGAACGTGGAAGCTTGGTCTTCATGCAATAATGTCATAAAAAATGACATTAATTGCTTTTAGCAATTCTGGAGCATTTAGTTTTAACGATCGTCTGCAGAAATGTAAAGAAATATACATTTTCTGCAGCTTTTTGCTTACAAACTGACATCAAAATTTTACTATTTTAATAATAAATCTAAATAAAGAGGGTGTATGATAATTAAATGTATTGAATGGAAAATGTATTCAAACCAGAATACGAATTATGAATCACAACAAGAAAAAAATATGAAATATTTACCGTAAAAACAAATATTAAAAAGTCTACTCATTGAATAAGATTTGTTAAATCATTTGTTATATCATAATTAATAAAAAGAGAAATAGATAAAATTGTATATAAAACTATAATACTGCTCGATACAAATTATAAGACAAAATGTTTTAAATTTGCATTGTTTCATGAAAATCGCTCTAAAATTACTGCACTGAATAATATATTGCATCATAAAATAGCTAAATTGTCCATTATAATTTCACGTTGAAGCAAATGACGGTTTTATTTAATGATACAATGATTTAGGAATGGGATAGCGCCATGCAGCTTGTCCATACAAAATTTGTAATGCTTCAGAAAAATGAGACTTGCTATAAGGCTTTCACTGATCACAGGAATTAAATTACAACGCTACGATATTTAACCTAAACTTAATTTTCAAACTGATTTCCGAAAAATGCTAAAGATTTTTCCAAAATTCATTATCATGTAAAACTCCAATTTTCAATTTGAGTGCAATACCACGGTTCTAAAATCAGATCAATGATTAAAAAATGGCGTCAAAGTAATAGACCCTTAGAACTTAAATAATGCTATCGTTCATCAGATCTCAGAGACTGGTGCTACAAAATCACAAAGGAAGAAAATTAGCAAATGAGAGAGACCTCTTCAATTGAAGACTTAACAAGTAAAATAAAAGCAGCAGCAACAACTAAAATGGCTAATATATCTAATACATGAAACTCAAATAAGAAACAATGATACAATTATGATGTTGACGTTCTACACTTCCTTAAATAAGCAGTTAGGAAGGAAATTCCAATGAATATTGAAAAAGCGACTACTAGATTTAAGAAACCTTCTTTTGTGAATGGCGGCAAGATGGAGTAATGGGTAGCGGCTCGGATTGAGGAATCGGAGAGCCGTGTTCGAATTCCAGTCGAATCAAGTGCATTCATTTTAACTTGGGAAAGGTATAGATCCTCATATTCTTCCTCCCCGCCCCAGCTATGCGGAGATACCGGGTTCAATAATATTTGGATGACAACTGGTTTACCGCAGAAAGAAATGGCAATGCGGGAACAAATCTGCCTCGTCAGTCATATACCGAAAGATACATGATCGCGTAAGCTTGTATCACGCATTGCACATAACTTACATATTTTTTAATAAATTTCAACTGACAGTAACTTTAAATTCTAACTGACTGTAACGTTATGTAAGCGGTCGATCAAACTATTGCAATATTTAACACTTGGTTATTAACTTGATACAAAAGTCAATATAAATGTGCCAGAAAGTTGATTAATATGAACAGCATTAGGATTTATAAAGCACAAAATGCAGTAGCGGAAAAGAAGTCTGTAGGTGTATCCATATATATATTCATATACAATGGTGAAGGTTTGTATTTAAGGAGACTTAAACAGATATTTGCGGTGGAGGAGACAGGTTTGTTTTAGAACCAATATATGTTGATTAGTTTAGAAAATGTGATTTCTGTTTTCCTGCCAAAATGTGGAAGCTAGTTTATTATACATTTTAATGTGAATTCGGTTTGA
>OZ010573.1:50815079-50865079 GCA_963932145.1 Acanthosepion lycidas | reverse complement strand
AATAAATGCGACCAAACACACACGCACACATACAGCTCCCACTCTAGAATAAACACTATGCCAGAAACAATATGAAAGAAAATCTGAATGACTCTTTCAATGCTGAATTAATAATTATCGCAGGGGAATTAGTTGGCTCCCCTACAACAAAATTTCCACCAAGAAAAACACGATTTTAAAAGTCATCCCAAATTCACTATAATTGCGAAAATAGAGTTCAGAAAATTCAGAGCAGATAAGATTACAAAAATTTTAGAAAACCATGAAGCTAAGTGGATTCTGCGCCTGAAAAGGCTCCATCCAGACGGGCTTAATCACAAATTTAACAACATAGACAGAATTAATATATATATATATATATATATATATATATATATATATATATATATATATATATATATATATATTAAACATTTCACTCTAAGCAAGGTGAGATGTCATTAGTACGCAGTGAGTTATAGAGTGGGAGCGAGAGTAAAGAGGTGTAACGGAGGAAAAGAAGAAGAGAAAGGCAGGGGATAGCTCAGGACATCTGGAGGTGTCGATTGACATTACATTTGAAAAGTTGGAGTTTATAATTATCAGGGAAACAAGTAATAGGAAGGGAATTCCACAGACAGGATGTGCGAGTCATGAAGCTATTGGAGTAGAAGAGACGGCCACATTTAACAGTTTCAACAGTCAAAGGGTGAGACCGTGATGCCAGCACGCTTAAATTCATGCCGTCTGGGAAGTAGCGATAGTAGCTCGTCGGAGCAGTTACCGTGAAAGTATTTGCGGAATAGACAGAGGGAGGCAACGAGACGTCTGTGTGATACCGACTGAAGACGAGATGCCAGATCAGGACCAACCACATCCGTCTCTGGATCTTGTCGAGGACCTTAAGGCGAACAGCGGGGGCACCAGACCATATATGGCAGCAGTATTCCATGCAAGGGCGAATGGTTGATTTGTAGATTTGAAGGTTGGACACAGGGGAGCAAAAACTTTTGGTGCGACAAAGGGAAAGAAAACATTCTCTGCGGTGGATGAAGCTAGTGATTCAATGTAATTGTTCCGTCTCAGGTCAGCGGACAGTGTGAGACCAAGCAGTCGTAAAGAGTTGCTGTCTTGGAGTTGAGCATGAGACATTCTAATGGTCGGCAGGGATGGTTCCCTGTAATGAGTAATAGAGAGCAGTTTTGTTTTAGAGACATTAAAGTTAATCAGCCAATTCCTGCCCCAGTCTACAGCCGATTGGAGGTCCTTTTCCAGACTAACGGCCAGGTTAATTTTGTCAGCGATACCCGACTTGTTATTGAGGCTGTCGTCAGCATAGATGCCTACTTAGGAACTGGTGACATCCGGGGGATCTTTAATGAAAATAAGGAACAGAGTAGGGTCAAGGATAGAGCCTTGGGAAACACCTGTGTTCGTGGGAAAGGAACTGGAGGAAAATCACAAATCAGGTCTTACCCACATTTCTCACCCACACGAGACAGACATGCTTGGGGAGGTGTTGAGTCCTCACACTTATGCACACACCATTACTAATATATACACTTACACACATCATATTCACTCACTCCCGGAAAACTAAATGATGACACAAACTTAACACAGACACATCCCCTTTCTAGGAACCAATAAACATGTCAAAATGAGCAAGGAAATTCAGACGAGCGTCTTAAATAATAACTTAAAAGACACTGTTTGACCAACACAAGAATTGAATTAAAGTAAGCTCTGTTCCATCTTCAAGTGAAATTTTCTATGCCCCCACCCAAAAAAAAATTCGCTTGAAGATGGAACAGTGCTTACTTTAATTCAATTTAATTCAAATAATTATATTGAAGTTTTCGGCTCTTGTTTTGAAACATGAGAACTCTTATGTAGCGTGTTGGAATCATATTTTTAAATAAATAATTATATATATATATATATATATATATATATATATATATATATATATATGTATATATATAATACACCAGATTCTTGATAACGACTGTAGTGACAGTCGAAAGTACTAGGACTAAAAAAAAAAAAAAAAATTGAAAGTTTCCATAATTTAATTCAGAAATAAAACAACTTAGACGGGAGTTCGATACAATTAATAAAAAAAATGAACAGTCAGACCTTATTGGTATTCCTTAACAAAACTTTTTAAATAATTCTTCACACACACACACACACATAGATACATATATATATATATATATATATATATATATATATATATATATATATATATATATATCTTAATCGTGCCCAGTAATACGTATAACTTATTACTGTATATGTTGAAAGCAGAATTATTTTGGTGGGTGGATGCATATACACTTCAATATTCCCCGCGCGTGACAACGGATTTAATAATTTTCATTTTTTTCCTCTTTACAAATATAAATATAGATTCAAATAAAAAAACAAACAAACAAACAAGCAGAAAGCGGCCTTTTACGCAGCAGTAACCTTTATAATCTTTGACCTTAAACCGTTTTAGATGCTCACGTATTTTATGTATCATCTCAGTTTTCATTGTTAATAAAATTTGCTTCATTTACATTTTCATGTTTTCCTCTACTCTTTTGTTGACATTAAAAAAAAAGAAGCTTTGATTTCCATTTCTCTGTGAGTCTCTGATATTACGAGGTATCATGATTTGCATTATCTAGAATCAGAATAATGTCTTCATCTTCCTTGTGACAACATACACGTTTCGACCGTTTTACCATTCGGCCGTCTTCAGGTGCTTCTCGATCCGTATAATCTTTAGGAAATTTCGACCCATTTCCCTTTATAGGCATATCTTTGCTTTGTTAATTGTGCAGTTAGTGTTCATAATGTTTCCACTGAGTCTGAGTAGACCGATATTAACCGGCACAGATATTGAACTTACCATTATTTTGTTAACAAATTCAAAAACCAACATTTAATGTTCCATGACATTGGGACAGTCCAGAAAATCGAATTTGGAGTATAAAAATAATATTCTTCTTTCTTCTTGCTATTACTGCAATCTTACTGTCAAGCTTGGCTACCTTCGCCACCACATCTCTTTCTTTTTAGCTAATTTTTTATTTTATTTTTACAATAGTCTTCTTTTTTGGAGTGTCCTAATATTATTAGTTGTTTCTATTTCTGGAGCAGGATGTTCTTCCTTTCGTGATGATGCTTTTTCAATCGCCTCCATTATTGTCAGGTACCGTACCAATGAGGTCATTCTTTTACAATTATAATACTAGATCTAATTTTTGGTATACTCGTCTTCAAATATATAATTGGGGAAAAAAAAAGAGAAAACAGTCGTTTATTTTCTGTGACTCGTATACCGAAATGTAAATATGTGTAATTGTTTTTCATGTGTCTTCATAGTTTTTAGTGGGCGTTTTCATCATGTTAAAGTCGAATACGCCAATCAAACTACACATAATTAAAACAGTGATGCAATATTTAATGATATTGTTAAATGTAGCTCCGAAGTGATCAGTAATTATTTGAAAACATTTCTGCTTTAAGATCCTAGCGTACATTTATGGCTCACAAGCTGGTCTGACATAACATATAATTCTAAGTGAAATGCGTTTCCTTAAAAATATTGGTCTTTGCCAAACAAGACTAAGTTTAATAAATATTTATATTTCGAATGTCTAAATTTTCATGATAGTTTTCTGAAAGACAAATATTTTAGAAATATAGTTTACATTAATTCATAAGACGTTAATTTAAGTCTGTACAAACTGTTTTTAATATATTATATACACTGGCTTTTTGAATAATCTCAAGTTAGCCACTGAGTTATCGATGCGTTACAAATACATTCTTCAGCACATAAAATGGTGGAAATATCGCAAATACATCCACACTTTTTTACAAGATATACGAAAATAGAGATAGATAGATAGATAGATAGATAGATATCTGTGGAGAGCAAGAGAGAGAGAGAGAAGGAGTGAGCCAACATCAACTAGATTAAAAAACTAAAAACACGAAATGATAAGGGATATACGAACAAGAAGAATACGTTTTATAAGGAATGTGTATTCATGTCCTAAGTTGTTGACTATTTGATTTGAAAATCAACGATCTCTATCCTGGATATCTATCTATCTATCTTAAAGGACTCTCCCGTCTGTTTCGACGTATGAGGATCTGACAGCTTATTGATTTAGTTATGAAAGTTTGTGCGATAATCTTAAGTAGCATTTAAGCCCGCTAGTGATTTACAAAGGGGTCCACATATGGATCAAGTGTGAGGATTGTGAGATGAGATCACTGTTAGATTGGCTCACCTTTTAGATCTTGCTCTCGCTTCTTGAAGATGATTCAGACAAGCAGATTGAAAATTGCTGAGTCCACTAAAACACGTTGATCTCCATTCTACCCGCTCCAAGGCTAAGCGCTCAAGGGTGTCATGTGGTATATTGACTGCTGACAAGTTGCTTTTCAGCTTGTCTTTGTATCTTAGCCATGGGCGTCCTGCATTCCTGTAGCCCTGATCTAACTGGCTGTACATTAGGATTTTGGGTATCCTGTCATCAGACATTCTCAAGATATGACCAGTCCACCGTAACTGAGACTGTATGATAAAAGTCTCGATTCCTCCAATATTACACTTGTTAAACAGGTCTACGTTAGATGTCCTATCTTGAAGCTTAACTCCACAGATTGCACGAAGACAGCTTTCATGGAAAACATCTATCTGGCGTATATGCTACCTGTATGGAGTCCACAACTATAAGCCATAAAAAAGGATGGCAACACAACAGCTCTGTAAACCCGAATTTTCGTATGCAGTCGAATACCCCGATCATTCCACAAGCAATGGCGAAGTTTGCCAAATCACTGGTAGCCTTAGCAATTCGATGGATGATTTCATCATCTAAATTTCCTATATATGTATATATATGTACTTAGATAGATAGATATTCAAGATAGAGCACGTTGATTTTCAAGTCAAATAGTCAGCTATCTATCTATCTAATATATATATGTGTGTGTGTGTGTGTACTTAGATAGCGACAGAGAGACAGAGTGAGAGCAGATGTTGGATGGATAGGCAGATAATGAATTGATAGATAGTTGGATAGAGTTACAATAAAACGAAATATTTATGTGGATGGATAGATAACAGACCCTTTTTATTGTTAGATCGATCGATCGATCGATCGATAGTTAGATAGATAGAATGATAGAGAGAGAGAGAGAGAGAAAATAAATAGGCAGATAATGAATTGATAGCTAGCTGGGTAGAGATAATGAACTGAAATAGCTATATCGTTGGATCGATAACGAACATTTCTTATTGATAATTAGATAGATAGATAGGTAGATAGATAGATAGGTAGAGAGAGAGAGAGAGAGAGAGAGAGAGAGAGAGAGAGAGAGAGAGAGAACAACTTAATAGACAGTGAATAAATAAGTAATATGGGAATATAAATAATACGTTTTATGGAGAATATGTGCCTCTGTTCTAAGTTGAGTATTTGACTTCGGTATCCTGGGTTTAAAAACCGAACTCTGGAAGCGAATACGCAAATATCTTATGCATTAGCCCGTTTTCCATAACAGATTCTATATCAATTGAGAAGCATTTTCCCCTGTCGGTTACATTTTTTTAAATTTTTCTTTGTTAGTAAACGCAAGATCAATCATTCATCCTTTTGAGACGGTGGGCAATGTATTACAGGTAGGATCCTATAGTCAATATCCGGTTTTTCAATGAACCTTTGACACTGATCATTTCGACCATATTACGTTGAAAAACCGCTTCTCGCCCAATCACCAAAGGTAAGCAACGTTGAGCTTGATCAAGGCTTAGATGGGTGACCGCTTGGAATTAGAAACCGTGATAACAGTTCGAAGTGTGAAATCGGAGTATTGAAGTCGAATTGCGGACAAGTTTGTCATTCACTTACGTGCAAATATTAGGAAAGTTGGGAATCCATCTTTTCTCCGCTAGCTATAGGTTAAATAACAGGACGAACTGGGTTCTATAGCTTTGGTTGGCAACCAGTTTACCGCAGAAAGTAACAGCAGTCTACTGAGAAAATTCTTCTACCAAGCCAATCATGAATCGAAATAGCTTACGGCCATATCATGTTGAAACACAGGTTCTCGTCCTATCACTGAAGTCAATACCCGAATGGATGATCTCAGATTAATACCAGGTGCTGTAAACTTGGCGCGAGTAGTGAGAAAAAAGGCTCGGATTGAGAAAACGGAGAGACAAGTTTGAATATCAGTTGAGTTCTTTATATTTACTTACGGGTAAAATCCCTTGGGAAAGGTATGGATCTACTTTTCTCCAAGTCATGGGTTAAATAGTAAGGCTTATATCAGAAATTCATTATTCCGCCCCCCCCCCTACAAATTCTTACAATGCAAAAAATATGTTTTTGCTTTAATTAAACTCGGAAAGGTTGATATTTCATACGGCATGTTCTTTTTTTTTTTTTTTTTTTTTTTTTTTTTAATAATCCTCTCCGAGGAACGAATATTTTGTTACAGTGTATTAAACTTATTCTTTTTATTTTATAAATTGAAACATTTCTAGTGCCGGAGAGAGCGACATTGAAGAAAATAATTTAATCGTCAATTAGATACAAAAGTGTAAATAACTGTTATTATACTAAAATCATTTTGTGACTGGCTGTTCTTTAGTAATGTTTTGCAAGCTCGTTTTTACATACATTTGGAAAAAAAAAAAAAAAAAAAGGAAAAAACTTTGTGTATATCTCTTAAAAGAAAAAGAAAATAATTGTAGTTATTTTGTTCATATGTCTACTTAGTTTTTCGTTCGCATTTTCATTGTTTTCATTAGTGTAGGACGATAAGTTTTATATCCTAAAAAATGTTTTAGTAAATGAGAGTTAAGTGTATGAGGTTGGAAGTTCAGTAAAACTTTATACACCTATATAAATCAAAGTGATTCGAAAAGAAAGAAGTGAAAATAGAATACTAAGTTCGTCGTAATATATGCGAAAACGAACTGAACATTTTCATAATAAGATGATACAGCAGGATGGATGTGATAAAGCGGTGGGGAAGAAATCTCGTAAAATTGATTTTAGCCATTCTATTTTTTGTGCGAAATCTCGCAGAGGAAAAAAAACGGAGAGAAAAAGAAATCGCTGTAGAATTTCGAGTAAAAAATCACACACAAAAAATCAGCAAGCTAGCTAAATTAAAATATAAGATTTAAAAAAAAAAAGAAAAGCTTTTATGCAATATTTTTTGCTGAAACTGTGGAAAAATTACGGTGGATTAGTTAGTCCCAGGTATGACGTTAAACTAGATTTGGCAGCAAGGCCTCTGATAAGGAGGTTTTGAGGAACGTGGAACCACCAATTAATTGATTTTGTTCCCAGGTTAACTCTGACCGAGGGTGATTGCACTTGTGAGAGCAAATAGCTAGCCCCCAAAATGGAGTCAAAACACTTTGAAAGTATAAAAATACATTTTATAGTAAAAATACCAGATATATATTTTGTGAAGAAAAAATTACCAGCAGTACTTTGTTTAAAAGAAATTACTATTGTTCCCAAGAAAATGAAATTTCGGCATTAAATGACTCATAAGAAGTTGTTTGGCTTGGTTTGGTTTGGTTTTGTTTATAATGCCGACAAGATTTTAATTGCTGGTAATATTTTTCAAAAAATATATTGCTGCCAATTTTTTTTTAAATGTCTTGGTGGAAATAATTTTTCTTGAAAAATACATTGCTGGTAATAACATTTTACAAAAATATATTGATGGTATTAAAACCTATTTTTACACTTTGATAGTGTGTTGACCCCAGTTTGTGTGTTAACTATTTACCCATAGCCGGGATCGTAACAGGTGCTACCACCCTGCGTCAGGGTGGACCTTGGAACACTAGCAATTAAGAGGTGGTTCCATGCTCCTCAAAACTTCCTGATCAGAGGCCTTGCTGTTGGATATTGTTCATCGTCTTACCCAGGACGCGGATGTAATTTATCGTCTTACCCAGGACGTCAAGAAGTTGATTTGCCGTTAAGCCAACAAATAAAACAAAAACCACTGTTTATTAATCTTCACCTAATTTATTTCAACGCTGTAACAAAATACATATATATATATATATATATATATATATATATATATATATATATGTATATATATATATATATATATATATATATATTAAATGTACTTTTTCTTCTACGTGTCATGTTCTTGCAGGCTCTTGGCGATCATGGCTCTCAACAATTTCCTGTCATGTGTAGCTCTTAATAAATATTGTCTTTTTGTTATCTCTCCTAAAGCCTGTTCTGTCATCCATATGCTCAAGCTTGCTAGATAAGATATGCATTGTTTTCCTATGTGTCTCTTGCCTTCAATCTGTCCTGTGAATATCAAATTTTCTAAACTCTCTTTCCTCATTATGTCCCTAAAAAACAATATTTTCGCTACTACTGATTATTACGATAATATCTTAACACCATTTTCATGTTAAATCGTGTTAAACTTCTAAATTAAATGTATTTGATGTATGATTTACAAAAGCTGTTATTTTTAATGTTTCAGAAAACACGGGACGTATTTTAAAGTTAACTTGGTTTTATCTTTCTGTCCATAAGTTAGAAAATATTTGGTTATAAACGTAATAAAGATTGAGAAATATTTTTGTTGGGTTTTCAAAGACAGTATTTAGATATATATACTTAGATTTATTCAAACACATATTTACTATTCATGAAGATTTATAATTCTATCTTCCCAGAGCTTGACAGCTTTCTGGGTGATAAAATGAGAAAAGTGTTTTTAAACGCTTTCAGGATATTGAATTTCACCAGTTAAGACAAATTTTTAGGGGGTCTAAATAAAGTACAGTCTGAACGTACAAGATCAGGGTAGCACAGGTATAATAAAACAAGCTCTACCCACTTCTACTGGGTCCGCAAAAAGTCATGAGGATTTATTGATGGGAGAGAGCACCATTCCGATTGTCCAATTTTGGATACTTTTAATTGACTGCTGCCTTTAATTACTTAATTTGTGAATAATATCCGTTCGCGAACAACGTGATTTTACAGAAGGAGTTTATAAGAAACAATGTTATCCCAACATTACGAGAGACAGAGCATCAAAGTTTTCGAAGGCAAGCCGGCCTTTCTAATGCTAAATTGTGCCATCCGTGATACACGCCTGTGCGATCTTTCATAACTGACTAAATAGAAGGTTTTCCCCTTTATTTCTTTGGTAGACTTGTTGCCACGCAATGCTATAGGATACAATCTCTATAGCTATTAAACCCATAACTCGCTGGGAGAAGAGATTCAAACCTTTCTCAAGGCTATTTGCGCCTAAAAGAATGCAACAAATCCGATTGGAATTCGAACTCGGTTCTCCGAGTTCTCATTCCGAGCCCATAACCATTACCCCACGCCGCACACCCTCCCCACATTGTTATAAACAATCCATTTTTCATCGACAATGGTCATTTTTTTTCAGAAATGTATCGTTTGACAACGTTTGAAAAGGAAGTCTCAAACTTAATATATTTCGTTAAATCGTGAAGCAGCAAAACCTCGTAGCGATTTATGTATCCAAGAATTTTCAACTGCCTCACAAAACTCATTAGAAATGTGGAGTCTCTCTGCGATGTCCCGTGTGACCTTGATTTATTCTAATTTAAAATTTTGATTTGATCTACATGATCTGCCGGAATGATGTCGGTCTTACAGTTCATTATTTCCTCATTTGAACATAGCAGAAGTCTCACGATGTATACTCTCTGCTATGGCATCATTACCATAAACGGCACGTATCTTTTTTTTACTGTTTTGTACTTAGTATTCGAACAGAAATCGAAGTTTCTATATTTGATCCATAACGTAGCTCGATCCGGGTAACATTCGATTTCGAACAAAACCATTTAACCTGTTCTCGTTCCACTAACCATATATATATATATATATATATATATATATATATATATATATATATATATATACTATTTCGTCTAATAATAATAATAATAATAATAATATCAAAATACAACGACCTTGAGATTGAAATCTAAAAAAAAAATAGCACATGGGGATATTAACAATTCCAGTTATAGTTGGAACCATCGGGTCATTGGAAAAGATTCCAGCAGATTCATTAAAAGAATCCCTGCTAGCCCAAGTCTTAAAGAAATACAAAAAATTGTATTCCCAACCACAGCCCACACCTTACGAATGATTTTATCTATGTAAAGTATGTGCGATTTTTTTTTCAAACTGCTCAGTGGGAAATATCATGACGCCATTTCTGACCTTCGGGACCCAGAAAGAAATGAGTATACACCATAAACCAAAGGAAATAAAATAATAATAATGAAAATAATAACACTGCTTTATTTACGAAATTTAAAAGAAAATGAAGACTATTACATTCATTTTTCATATTATATACTTACAAAAAATATGATATCGATTGGTTAACGAAATTGAACGTAAATCTCGACAAAAATTTTAATGATATTTTCAGCAATAATAAATACTGTTAGGATTTCAACACATGTCTGCGTGTTGCACCCCCCCCCCCCCAAAAAAAAACGTCTAGTTTCTTAAATGCCATCAAAATCACTAAATCAGCAAATGGGACGGAACTACTGGTAGTATATTGATATTCTAAGCGTAGCTTAGATGTGGCACAAGGCCGAAAGTATGGGTATCTAATGAGGATTGAACTCACTTTTCAGTCGTAACTGATGTAGCAAAACAAGCTTGCTAACTATTACACTACGCCGAGGTGCCCAGCTACTGGCAGTATATACCGGCTAGTGATGAAGACTGAAGTCGACGTCCACAGCTGAGGATTGCCTCTGTGAAATCTACGGCTGCCTGTCTGTGACCAAGGAGAGCCTTTAAGCAGGAGGAAATCAGTTGGAGCCTGGTATCCAGGTGTTGCATAGAGCCCTGGTGGGGGTGCTCTCACTTCATCTTTTCTCAGACGCCGATCGCTAATATTTTTACTTCAGTATTGAAAGCCTTCAGACACAGAGAATTTTAACTTAACTATTTTTACTACCCATGTCAACATGTAAAAATTCTAATAATTCAGTGGAGGTCGCCCCTACCCACTCACCGGGAATACGTCTGCATCGCTTGACGGGTAAGAAGCAACTCCCCGAACTTTTACCTATCTATATTTTTCCACGCTAACTCCGCCAATCAAAATTGACTTCTCTATTATGGCTCACATGTGACTCCGAATGTCAACCTCCGGAATTCGGATCCGAGATACACTTCCCCTTAAAAATAATAATATCTGCTAAACTGTTATTTAACACGGGGTGGGTGGACTCCGTCAGATCTACTTTGCTCAAAACACTTTACTTATGTGAAGAGAGATGGTTAAGTTGTTCAGCAACGCTACACATGATAACAATAATAATACATACTCTTCGATTACATATCGGGTTACTTTTATTTTAAGTTTATGAGAAAAGGCTCAAAAGGGCCAATAGATAATTTTTGGATATATGAAATTATGAATGCCATAAGAATTGCTTTATTTGCTGAAGTACGGCCGGCCGGCTGACTTTTGAAGACGTCTTTTGAAGCATATTTAGCACATTTTTCAAAGTCTCATATAGAAATAAAGTGTCACTGCCAACACTTGGGTTTGAACATGGATCGCTAGAGTGCAAAAATAGTCGACCTCATTTTGAATTAATTAGATCATGTGATGGGTAAAAGAAAAAACATATATATGGAAATTAGAGGTGTCTGGCTGAGTATTGTTTGAAGGTGTTACTTGTGAGTATTGTTCAAAGATATTGTTTTTTTTTAATTACAATTGTGTTTTGGTCTAGCTAAAGTTTGCCGAATAAGGAGTTTGAACTATATGTTAAGTTTTTCATTACCTTTGAACCTTTTTTTATTTTATTTTCAGTTTGTCTTTCTTTGTGTATTGTCTTTTGCACTTTTCAGCACCCACTGGGCCAAAGTATGTGATATCCTGCAACTATCCCCAGTTAATTGTTAGGTTGGTGCAAAAATAATGACGTAATAATGTCGTTTTTTAACGTATTTTTAACGTAAAAAAAACGACATTATTACGTCATTATTTTTGCACCAACCTAATACTTTCTGACTTGAGGAAAGTAAACCTATCTCTCTGAAGTTCAGGTTAAAGATGATGTCCACCGATTTCAAGGCCAAACTTGGACAGCGATGCGTGGCCGTAGATTCCATTGGGTGAATCCTCAACTATGGCCATCGACTTCGGTCTAGAAAGCCCTCCGCACAAATATGCCATGGGTAGATTGCCAGTAATTCAGTTCAACGTGTGGATTTAGCCCACAGTCTGTCCTTGTTGTTTGTACTCTCTCCAAAACCTCGTTGTTGCTAACATGTTCGGCCCATAGAATCCTTAGTATCCTTCTGTAGAAACACGCCTCTGTTGCCCCGAGTCTTTTTTCATCTGAGGAGATCGTCCAACATTTCCTCCGGTAAAAGAGGATAGATATCACGTAGTAGTTTGTTATACTTTTTTTTTTTACCAATGAAACCCTCCAGTCTCGTAATACTTATTTTTTAAGCGTTTCACGCCAAGCAAGGCGGGAACCCACTAGCATGAAAGAGAGAGTTGAAGCTAGAACAAATAGGAGTGACAGAAGAAAGGATAAAGAGAAGAATAGGGAATAGATCAGTGCATCTGGAGATGTCGATTGACATTACATTCGAATAGTTGGGGATTATATCAGGGAAACAGGAAGAGGGGAGGGAGTTCCACAGGCTTTAGCTGTGAGATATGACGCTATTGGGTTAAAAGAGACGTCTACATTTAACAGTTTCGACAGTGAAAGGGTATGAGCGAGATGACAGCCTAGTAGAACGATTAATTTCATGTAGTCTGGGAACCAGCGGAATCAGCTTATCGGAGCAGTTACCATGAATGTATTTGTAAAAAAAAAGACAGAGGGAGTCGACGGCACGTCTGTGAGAGAGCGACTGAAGCCGAGATGCCAGATCAGGGCCAGTTACACTGCATATCTGTCTCTGGATTTTATCAAAGACCTTGAGACAAAGAGACGGGGCCCCAGACCATATATGGCAGCAATACTCCATGCAAGGGCGAATGGTTGCTTTGTAGATTTGAAGGATCGACTCCGGCGAGAAAAATTTCCTGGCGCAGCATAGGGAGCCAACTTTCCTTACCTTGCCTAGCTTTTGGAATGCGTCTTTGGTCACCCCAATACGTCTTCGGATCTCAGCGCCGCATTTTCTGTCCTCTGTCAGAAAACTTCCCAGATAATGGAATTTCGACACCGGCTTGATTTTAGTACCCCCTACCTGTAAATCTCATTTCGGGCTCATTTTTTTTTGCTTATGACCATGCATTTTGTCTTCTAGTAGTTTATGCTTAGTCCATTCTTCTTTCTTTCCTTCACTACCTTTTAATATGTATATAATCTGTAGATTTGAACCTTTATGAAAAAAAAAAAAAAGTCGGGAGACAGTGGATCATCAGGCATAATCATCAGTTTGAACAACACCGGTAAGATGAACCGTGTTTTCGTGCTGGCACAACCATTGTCTGTTTCCAAATTCAATGACAATCGCCGGCTGGGATCATCTCTACGTAAAGAAGTCACCGCCTTGACAAATAGCGCATGTTGAGACACGAACCGGAGTCTCATATTCAGAACATTAACGTCCTTACCATTCGGTCAAACATCATACTGAAGTAATTCTGTAACTAATAGTCAGTTATGTGCCATATGCGATTCACGCTTAGCCGATCATGTATCTTTCGATATATGACTGACGAGGCAGATTTCTTTACAGCAGTAGTTTGCCATTTCTTTCTGCAGTAGACCAGTTGCAATCCAAGGCTACAGAACACCGTCTGTCCTGCTATTTACTCATATCTGGGGGAAGAAGGGGAGGATTCATATATTTCCCAAGTTTATTAGCACGTAAGTGAATGTAATAGATTTGACTGGAATTCGAACTCGGCTCTCCGATTCCTCAATCCGAGCCGCTGTGTCATTACTTCACCGTATAACTAATAACAACATCCATTCCGATTGTGCTGCCATTAATATTACAAGTATTTAAATAAACGCTTTCGTGTGTTGGCTTTTTCCAGTTCTATATTCCAATATTCTACTGAGTTCTTGACAGTAATTTTCAATCTGACTTTGACGGTTGTAACTCAGACGATGTCAAAATCAATCACATACAGACATTTCTTTGTCAGTGGCCACTACGTTAACCGGCCAACATTAATTACATTTATGTCGGAGAGAAAATCATTGCTCATTTAACTTGAAGATCAAATACACTAACTTTTATCACGTGTTCAAATTACCAGAAACTCTCGCGTTATAAAATTGAGCAATAAAAGATCCTTTAACTTCAGCTGCCAAATATTACCAAGAAGGCTATGGGTCAGATCTGGCAAAAGGCTCAAATAAAACTACGTGCCTTATATGAAAATTTCCACGTTGGTTAAGTTAGCACAACGTTTCGACCGATACAATATACGGCTTACATCAGATGGATATAAGTTCCGTAGATCTTAACAGTATATAAAATTCAGTATAATTAAAATAAGGTTTAACATTTATGTTTAGATGAATTAAATCAAAGTTGATTTTACTGTTCGCTCACGGAGATCAATGCAGCAAGCAAAGCTCAATTGTCCGTGTAGTGGAAAAAGTTACGACTTCTTGCAGAAGGAATGTACAGATTTGACGTCGAGTTCTGGTCGATAAAATTCAAAATAAATGAATTCCGCACGATGTGGAGTTTCAAATAATAATAAAAAAATATTTATAGTATGAGCAATAGTGTGTGTCTGTCTGTGTGTGTGTGCGCGCGCGCATGCGCTGCGTCGGTTGGTGAAAGTAAGTCGTCGTCTTGAATAGGCGAGTCTAGACGCTACCCTATTCTAGAGCGAAAAACAGAAAGACAGTGATTTACTGCCCTTTTTACCCCGGATTCCCGCGCGACCTAGCGGCGTTAAGCGAAATCCACGGAAAACAAGAAGTAATTGCATTTCCTTTTTCATTAAATTCTTTGTTTTCTTTGACAAATTCGGTGTCGATATCATCTAAACAAAATTTTAGCAATGTATTTTAAATAATCAATGTAATGCTTAATTAATTCGCCATGATACCTTTTTACTACAAACGCTATCTTGTCAGATAGAAGTGTTTGAGCAGACATGCTTGATTTCTTTAAACAGTGAAATTAACATCCATTCATCAAGATCATCAATATATAAGATATTGACACAGAATTCTCAATCATTTATGTGCATTTTTTAAAGTATGTCAACCTCACATGTATTGTCATGCGTTGTTTTCTCTTGTCTCTCTTTCCCTCTATTCGACCCGTGTGTATCAAATTCTCTAAGCCCTCCTTCCTCATGATGTGACCCAGAAAATTCAGCTGCCTCTTCGTAATGGCACCTGATAAAGACCCTATATAGTCTTAAAATGAACGATTTGTTTGTTTAATGTCCTATCAATACCTTATGGGTCATTGAATGCCGAAATTTATTTTTCCTGGAAGGTTAGAATTAATAGAAATATAAGATATTTTATTCTACAATCACAATTGAATACATGGTAGATGATACTCAGATTATATATGCTCGCGTAGGAATAATTAAAAAAGACGATGATATGTATGATTTAAGTTGATGTTTTGCTGAATTTATACATTGGAGTACAGTTCGATTTCTTTAATTGTAGTATATTATATAGATTAATACCATGAAAGAATACGTTCATGTTAATTGTTTGATTTTGTTTAGCGGCATATCAGCACCTCTATGGGTTAATTAATGCCGAAATATAAATAAATTTGAATATAGTTATATGGATTTAACAACAGATATCATGTACTCTTGGTCATTTTGCTATAAAAAAATTATTGTTCGTAACAATGTGCATTTTTTAAAGTATGTCAACCTCACCGCAGCATAAGACCGCTTCAACAGCGACTTCGTTTGTACTCCCTGCTATCATTTAACCAGCACATAGAAACTCTCCTGCCCCCGCCAATCAGCATAGCTGATGCTAGACTCCAGAAGAACAACACACTGTGCCTTCTTGGCTTCACATTTTTAACTGACTTGAAATGGAACGACTACATTGAATCAATAGCAGTATCTACTGCAAGAAAAGTTGGATCACTATGTCGTGCCAGAAGCTTTTTCTCATCAGAGTCTATCTCGCACATTTAAAAATCTACCATTCATCCGTGCATTGAATATTGTTGCCATACCTAGTTGGGTTGATCCTGCTATTTATCTCGAGGTTTTTGAAAAAATCCAAAGAAGGATCTACAATGTAATCGATCCTGATTTGGAAACTAGACTTCAGTCATTTGCTCACCAACCTGACGTTGCTTCACTATCATTTCTACAAATATTTTCGAACGAGCATTTTTACCTGGTGCTCCGAATACATGAATGTAAGCTACTAGATTGGCATCCGTCTAAATCACACCCTTTTGCTGTTGAAATAGCAAAATGTAAATACCACATATTCGAATAGTTTCTTTTCTCGCGCTTCCCGCCTGTGGAAATCCCTTCCGTTTACTTGCTTCCCTGATGATAACAATCTTCAAAAATTTATATCCAACGTCAGTCGCCATCTTCTATATTCTCGAATCCCGTCCATCTTTTATCCTTTCCTAAATCCCCCTCCCCTATAACCAGTCTTTTCTCTCACTTTCACTCTCGGTAATGCTTTGCGTGCTAGTGGCATTGCCGCCTTGTATGGGATGAATTGACTAAAAGAAAATTGGGAACCGCCTTCCAAGATCGAATCGACTGAATGCTTTGATCCAATAAAGGAAAATTATCGGTCTACAAAATCATACATCTCTGGTAAAAAAATTCCATTCGAGAAATATTTCAAACCTCATCAGGAGTACGACAACGAAGAAATGAGAGACTGTTGGGGCCAGGAATAATAACACAAAGAGATGAATTGAGTTAAACAAATCTATTAACTGAAACAGTAATACAAACATATACAACCGAGAGTGTTACAGTAAGAATGTTCGGTCCAAAAGGTAGTACCTGCTCCTTTTTATAGAGTCCATGCGTGCGTGGAGAAATTACGATAACAGAGACCCAGCCTATTTATTCAATTCCTAGAATATGTTCTGAGCATTGACAAACACAGATGTGAAGAGATAGGCAGTGAATTTAATTTATTCCATAACACACGTCAAACAAATCTACCGTTAGATGACAACGACGCTGCTTTGCCCAACAAGGCCAATGTGTTGCTGAAAAGGCAGATATGCTGATGACATTCATAGTTTTGGATAAGAATCATCTTGAACAGAATATCAACATCTACCAAGTCTTCTAAAAAATAGGACTCAAGATAAACCTTTCCAAAACAGATAATATTATCTGAAATAAGAATGAAAGCAGTAATGGTAAATACACCGAACCCATCATAAAAATTCATTAGAGGAGAAAAGAAAATTTCACGTAGAAAGCTAGAGATAGTTTCACCCAACCCCGTAACTTGCTACAAAACCGAAACATTAACCTGAAACTCGTGTCATGTCATCAAATAGCCTTGTCAGAACGAGACTTTCATATAGTTGACATTCATAGCGCCAAATTCGTTCATAAATATCTAAATTGTCCGATGTATACAAAAAAAAATTCTCAGATTGGTGGCTAAAATGTCTTTGGCCGTGCAAAGATTATGGGTCTCGGCGAAGACCATAGGGTTAATTTGCAGTGTAACACCCGCACTCAGTTTGCGTTAAAAAATTCCAGAATACTTACATTTATGTGTACATGCTTCGTTGGAATCTGGCTTGATAAAATCTACCGTTTTGGAGTTATCGACAGTGAAATTTGGATTCATTCGCGTCGCGGGACGGCATTACTGGCATTGTTTGTATACATTCGCTGCAAAAGAGCTATCAGTGTAGATATCATTGCGCAAACTGAGTGTGCTTACGTAAATAGTTCTCGTGTGCAGTAATTGAGACAAATTTACACAAGGAGCATCAGTTGTGAGCTTAGCTTTGCTTAATCTTCCATGTTTAACTTTCTGCAGCGAATGTATGCAAACACCGCGAGTAATGGCTGCCGATTGAATCCCAAATTTCACTGTCGATAACTTCAAAACGGTAGATTTAATCAATTTATCAAGCCATTTTCGAACAGAGCATATACAATTACACATAAATGTAAATATTTTGGAATTTTTTTAATGCAAACTGAGTGCGGGTGTTACACTACAAATTAACCGACCATACTTCTTCGTACATTGTTGTCTGGCTTTAAAAATTACAAATAAAAAAAAAACTGTTTCAAATAAGAAAAACGACATACCAGAGCTAAAATCAACAAAAACTAAAAAGGATATGGCCTATAACTTGAAGAGAAAATCATGCTGACGTTCCGCACTATTTCAAATAAAAATGTTAGGTAGGAAAACTCCCCTCAATACTGGAAAGACCGATAACAGGTCCCGTACTTGAGAAAGCTATTTTCTGGAAAACTGTTTCCAGAGAAAGATTTTATAAATTTCAACCGACAGCAGTGCTGGCTGCTGGATCATTGAATACCAAATGTTTCCTTATAAGGAAAAGCCTAATATTATCATTCCCATTAATATTGCTTCAAGAACAATTGTAGCCACAACAGCAAATGTACGCTAAAATAGTTTCGCAAATAAAAAATAATGCTGCTTCAGTTCTTTGCGAACTTTTCGTTATTTGGACTTTCAATATCTTAGGCAGGTAGACTTTAATTTCATTAAAAAAAAAATGATGGAGATATGTATACAGTAATGTGTGCCTAATAAAATGAGTTTTATAATATTAGATTATATCGGATTTTAAAAAGGTGCTTATACATGTATATTTGAGATAAAGGTATATATTTTTATATATCAAGAACATTATTGGGGAAATTTTATGACAAAATGTAAAAGTTTACTCGTTTGAGTTTCCTCTTTCAGTCTGATGAAATCCTGAAGGACGAAACTCATCCACTTTGTCATATAATTCCCTCATATATATATATATATATATATATATATATATATATATATATATATATATATATATATGCGTGTGTGTGTGCGGGTATGTGTGTGTGCGTGTGTGTATGCTAGTATAAAATGTATGTGTACGTAAAGAATCTACGCCTCTCGCACTTTCGTCCTTCTTATTAACTTACAAAACATTTCACTTTGTTCAAGTGAGGCGGATCACAAAAAGTTATAAACAAAGATTTAAATGAAATAGAAAAGAGAAACTAAAAACAATGACCTTATCTATGATTTGGGAATATATTCCAGATTTCGAAATATACACACTTAATATAAGTTGATTTATTTGAATAAAAATATGTAAGTTTCATTAATTTAAAATTTATTATTTTTTAATATATTATTTAAAGGGAAGGAAAACGCGGATTTTTCCGCTTATTTCTCTCATATCCTTTCTTTCTCTTATTCATTAAGACACTTTTTTCTTTCTTTAGTTTTCTTTCTTTCTTTTTTCTTTCTTTCTTTTCATAGAATTAGGTAGTGTCTGTGACAGATTTCTTTTTTCGCTAGAGTTACTAAAGATTCGTATTTTATTCGGATGTAGCCATAGGGCGTTAGGCACAAAAACCATAGCAAAATACGACTACTAGCTAAAAATAATTTAATAATTGACGAGTTTCAGATAATATCTTTTAAAAATGTATTATTTCCCTAGTAATCCTTGCTTACACAAATATCAATTTTTATTGTCTATCTTAAGCAGTCTGTAAAAACATTTTTTTCTATTATCTTTATTCGTATTAATTTTATTATCTTTATTCGATATTATAGCTGTTCCCTTTATTGCATTATATATTCAAATCTTTGTTTACTTCACTAGTTTCGCTCATTTTTCAAGAAATTTCCCAATTCTCCTCCCAAAAGAAGGCGTAGTTCGCAGAGGAATCTACCGGTATACAGCGGAAGATGGAATACTTCCTATCAAAATTGGAACTATTGTTTAGTCTGGTCACAAAAGAAAAAGAATTTAGACATAGTATTAGGTTGGTGCAAAAATAATGACGTAATAATGTCGTTTTTTGACGTATTTTTAACGTCAAAAAAAGGCATTATTACGTCATTATTTTTGCACCAACCTAATACTAAATTCATTTTTAATTCTTTCAAGAAATCTCCCATTTCTCCTCCCTAATGAATGCGAAGAATCTACCGGAATTCAGCAGAAGAGTGATTTATTCCCTGCCAAACTTGAACAATTGTTTAGCCTGGTCACAAAAGTAAAAAATGAGTTTAAGCGTAGTGCTAAATCCATTTTTAATTCTTTTAAGAAATATCCCAATTCTCCTCCCAAAAGAAGGCGTAGTTCGGAGATGAATCTATCGGAATTCAACAGAAGAGTGATTACTTCCCAGCCAAACTTGAACAATTGTTTAGCCTGATCACAAAGTAAAAGTAATTTAAGTGGAGTACTAGATTATTTAAAAAAATTCTTTAACCCCAGGCAAGGCGATAGTGCCAAGAGAATACTGAGAAAACATTGCTGAGGAGGAAGGACAATAAAATAACATAATTTAGGGAGAGAGAATTTATCTCATTATTTTATTGTTGAAATTGCTAAGTGTATGGTAAGTTCTATTCCGGTGGCTTCTCTTCTCACATTTCTCGTCTGTGGAACTCTTTTGCTTTAATGCCAAGTATGTTCTGCAAAAATCCAGATGTTGTCTGCTATTTCAGTTCTGTCTCCATGATCTTTTTTTTTTATTATTCTTTCTTATGAACAACGTTTCTTTCCAATTTCCTTCACTCGCAGGAAACCCTTTCTTCTTAGTAACTTTATTGCCTTACTTGGAGTGAAATAATTAAAACAATTGCTTCTTCGTGATCTTGAAAGCGTATTACGTCTTTCTCCTTACTAGTTTTGGAAGACACTCCTTCTATTTTGTTTATATTTTGATATAAAGAGAAAAAGTATTTATTCGTAATATTTGAACTCACAGAAGTATCTAAAATGGAGGGCTCTAATTTAATGCCTATCATACAGAGTTTAATGTTTACAGGATGACGAGTCTTTTGTATGATTAGAACACTTGATAATTTTACTTGGCACACGAGCTGTTAAATTTCATATGTCAGTAAATTTTTTTCATTGTCCGTTTTATTGTTGTTTAAAAAACGAATATTTTTCGTTATGTATATAAAGCTACAACTCAAGGATATATTATTAAACGGGCTTATGAACATTATTTCGAGTGTTTAAATTGGTTATTTTGTGCCTGATCTTGAGGAAAAATGTAATAATGTAATGTTTTTCTCGACAATGAAAGCAGAAGATTACAAATCAAACGCACATAATAAAAAAAGAAGACACTTCCAAGATAGAACGAATATATCGTAGTAATTATTTAGGCAGGGAGGACGGACCTGTTATTTTAGAATTTGTGTCAATACAGTGCCAGATAAAAAGAAACAGAACAGTGGCAACAGATGTTTCTTTCTTTTTGTGTGCCATGTATTTCCAGGAAGTAAGCAATCATGGCTACATCCCTTGCAACTTTCAACAAGTGCCTTCCCAGACTACGTTCTGTCATTTATATGTCTTAAGCACGCTACGTTTCTCATGCATTGTTTTCCCTTGTCTCTCTTTCCCTCTATTCGACCCGTGTGTATCAAATTCTCTAAGCCCCCCTTCCTCATGATGCGACCCAGAAAATTCAGCTGCCTCTTCGTAATGGCACCTGATAAAGACCCTATATAGACTTAAAATGAACGATTTGTTTCTTTAATGTCCTATCAACACCTTATGCGTCATTTAATGCCGAAATTTATTTTTCCTGGAAGATTAGAATTAATAGAAATATGAGATATTTTATTCTACAATCACAATTGAATACATGGTAGATGATACTCAGATTATATATGCTCGCGTAGGAATAATTAAAAAAGACGATGATATGTATGATTTAAGTTGATGTTTTGCTGAATTTATATATTGGAGTACAGTTCGATTTCTTTAATTGTAGTATATTATATGGATTAATACCATGAAAGAGTACGTTCATTTTAATTGTTTGATTTTGTTTAGCGGCATGGGTTATTTAATGCCGAAATATAAATAAATTTGAATATAGTTATATGGATTTAACAACAGATATAATGTACTGTTGTTCATTTTGCTATAAAAAATTATTGTTGGTAACTCTGCTTTAAAAATTTATTCTTGCTAATTTTATTCTAAATATGTATCGTTGGTAATTTTATATATATATATATATTGTCGGTATTTTTATTATAAAAATGTATTTTTTACTTTCATATTGTTTGGGGGTTTACAATTTACCCATAGATGGGACCCTAACAGGTAATACCACCCCGGGTCAAGGTGGACCTGGAATAACAGCAATTAAAAGTTTGTTCCACGCTCGTCAAATCCTTCCGCTCAATGGCAACATATCAGAAGACTTCAATGTATCTTTTTTCACAGCAATGCCAAAGAATCCAAGTGAAAATGAATGTGATCCTCAACTAAAGATCAACGTAATAAGATGCTTATTCTAATTTTAATAAATAAAACTCTTAGCAGAATTAAACTTGAAATAGCGCAAGCACTATACGGGTTTGTTAAAGATACTGAAACAAAAAATGCTACATACATGATCAGAAGTCTATCTGAATGAGTTATACAAATGCAATAAGAGCTATATATATGTTTCAAAGATTACGGAAAAGCGTTCGATAAGATACAACACAAACTGATCAGCTAGATTGACATATATGAGAAAGGTTCTAGAATACCCTACAATGATTATAGGCACAAGGCGCTTGCTGATAGAAAAAAGAGATTGATTTATTTGTTTTTGTTTTTTACGGCTTATCAGCCTTTTGCATATTACATAAACAGGAAAATAGTTGTAGATTATCAGATTGGTTTTGGAGAAAATAAGGGTTTACTGATACACGTTAACTAATTAACCCATATCTGGGGGCGGAAGAGGTGGATTCATAACTTTCTCAAGAGCATTTGTGCGTAATTATAGTGATTTTCCAAGCGTAGCTTAGATGTGGTGCAAGGCCGAAAGTATGAAGTACCCAGTGAGGATCGACATCACTACTCTGTCGTAATTGTTCTAGCAAGACAAGCCTGCTAACCATTACACCGCCTCGAGGTGTTCTAGTTATTTTCCAAGCATAGTTTAGATGTGGCACAAGGCCGAAAGTATGGGGTACACAGTGAGGATCGAACTCACTAGTCAGTCGTAATTGTTATAGCGAGACAAGTTTGCTGAACATTAAACCGCCTCGAGGTGCCCTATTTGTGCGTAATTATATATAACGAACCCAACTGGAATTGGAATCTGATTTCTAATCCAGAGTCATTATCCATTACAAGTACAACACCAGCACATTCAAAGCTACAGCGCCTGGTCTTCCCAAGAGGTTGTCCATCTTGGTACTGACTAGGCTTGACGTTGCTTAACTTCTGCAATCATACGAGAATCAGTGTTTCATCGCGATATGGTTGTAATCCCAGAAAACAAGTGAAGAGCAATAAACTAAACAGAAAAAAATAAATAAATAAAACAAACGATTCGTATTCTCACCTTTACAACGAGAGGATACGAATAGAACTAAAAGGCCTAACCGTACTTATTTTTGGTGGAGATAATTTTACCACCGAATGGTACACGGATACGCTGATGGTGGAGTCAGAAAAATACACACACAAATACAAAAAATAAAAGTAAAAAAAAATCCTTAAGAATGTAGCAAAGGAAAGCGAGAAGAAAGGACTAACAATTAAACATAAGTAGATAGTTGTCAGCATGAGATTCGGGCAAAAGTGTGTGCTTCGAATTCGAGAAATATACTGGTATCGTGATTTAATCATTTCGACTGTGTAGTAACAGATGGCGAAAAGTGTGACACAGATATCTGAGACTAAATTTGAATATGAAAAAGGCCTTATAGAAGCTAAGGAAAGTAATAAGATATTGTAAAATTTCGTTAGAAACAATGAAATCAGTGCTGAACTAAGTCACATCTCTCCTCCTATAGATCATTGAATGCTGGACAATTTCCTCACAAATTATTAAGCGACCTTTATCCACAGACGGATGTATTTATTTATTTTTCTTCTTACGGTGTAATGCAAAATGAAATCAAACACCTCAGGTGCTCCAACACACACACACACACACACACACACGCACACACACACACACACATCACTCGGTATCTGTCTATATTTCTTAAATGAGGTATTATGTACACTATTTAAATTATTCGGACTATTGTCCTTGTCTTTGTTGCCATATTTATCACAACGTTCCGGCCGATGAAGAAGGCCGGAGAATACAACGCCCGAAACGTTATGATAAATATCGCAACAAAGACGAGGAAAATAGTCCTAATAATGTAAATGGTGTAATCATATCACTCATACAACCAAGATGAAAACAAACGCAGGAATAGCCCCGAAAGAAGAAAGGCCATAACGTAGACATTACGTTGGAAAATGTAAGCTTCCGTTAACGGTCACTTTATTCAGGATCAAAGAATAAAGGCTCTCCCTCATGCGTTTTGTCCTCGAGCTAATAGAACTAAAACGTCGCCCTGTGGGTAATGGTTAAAATAAATGGTACCGGGGATCCGTACTTTCTTTCTGCGACAACGAAACGTCCCGCAAGGACTACAGTGAACAGTGGGTTATTTTCTGGGTTATTACATCTAGTAACCTTTGGATGACTCTCTTGACTACTGCCGAGAACCTCGCATAACAGACAGTGATGCAGTACACCAACAAACACTCAACAGAAATTCTGTAGAAGTCCGTCGGAAGGGTCTAAAAATGGAACTAGGGAACACATATATTTAGTATCCGAAATAGAGATTTGAAATTTCCAGGACATATAATAAGGAAAGATGAGAATTTGGACCTAACAAGACATATTCTAGGGAGGGGCTACTTAGGAAAACAGCAACAAACCTACATGATGAGTTTAGGTGAATCTCTACCTATAAAAGGCAGGATGTGTGTGTGTGTGTGTGTGTGTGTGTGTGTGTGTGTGTGTGTAACGAATGCACGGCCGTAATTTTCGACGGATTTGCACCAAAATTTACATGCACATACTCCAAGTTAGCAAAGAATTCAAGACCGACTTTACATTCCCCAACTCCCACCGTTAGTGGAAATAATCGATTTTTTCATACTTCTACAGCAGTTTTCATTTTGTTTCCGGCCATTTTCTACTGCCCAGAGTGAGAGCCAATAGCTGGCTGCCACGAATAAGCAGGAAGATTCTATTGGCCAGATTGAGAGCCAAAAGCTGACTGACGCGAATGTTAACTAGCATGCTAGCATGCAAAAAAAAATCGATAGCTGCATTCGTCACAAGTGGGAAAAATTTAAATCTGCATGGCACTTTACTCCAATTGGCTCATTCGCTTGATTCTGATTCCGCAGAACAGGGTTGGGTGTGAAAAGGTATTTGTTGTTAACATTCTTTTTTCATTCGTTTTTTCCAGCTACGAGTCCTTTTTTTTTTAAAACTGGTCGTTTGGTGTTCATTTTGTTTAGTTCTTTTTTCGTAACAGATTTAATGTTTAGTATAGAGCTTAGAAAAAAATCGCAGAGTGAGAGAGGCAAGAAGTAGCAACACCAGCACGGCAGAGGGCACTCCTTTAAAGGCAAGGAAGGGCAAAAATATTTTAAGTCAAGTGATAGTGATTGCTGTATGAGTCGTACGATTTTTGAATCAAGCACAGGCAACGCCGGGTCATGCTGCTAGTGGACAGTAAAATTTAGAAAAAGTGGGATAATGATGAGTTAAATATTGATTAAAACAAGGAAAGGGAGTTTTGGAGAGCCATGACCACCAAGTCACTGAAGAGTTACGTCACGTAAAAGAGAAAGGATGTCTTTAATCGATCGCTATAAACGTATCTATCAGAATGAAGGGTATCTTTCAGTGAAATAACTTATGTACAAACCATCACAAGACACTTTTGGCACGTTGAATCATTTGAAGAGCCTTCTTCATAAACATATTTTTTGCCTTCGGTTTGAAGTTTTTCTAATTTTTTAATTTATTAGAATTTGATTATTTTTTTTAATATGCACTTCGATAAGTTAAATATTAAGACGCCATAGAAATCGATCTTTATGAATGAAGTTTGAGAAATACAATATATCCTCTTAATGCCATATACAAATAAATATGATAAAATATTAGGTCGGTGCAAAAACAATGACGTAATAATATCGTTTTTTGACGTATTTTTAACGTCAAAAAACGACATTATTACGTCATTATTTTTGTACCAACCTAATATTTATGAACGAATAAAACATTTCCTAATCCAAGCATTATAAATTAGGCTTTGTTCTGTCTTAAAAAAATATATGAAAATTTGTTGCGTTTAACAGTATTGAATTTTCATACTGCCATATCTTCCAGACATATGTTTAACAAAGTCGACTTCTTTCAATAATGACAGATATTAATGACAGCGTCATTATAAGAGTACACTTAATTATCTCGATGCTTCAAAGGCCCGCAGGACCTGCAGACTGAAATGAGTCGATGAAAGGAGAAAAAATAAAAAAAATGAAATTTACTTATTTTCTCCCCACCTTATATTTATTTTCTGCCCTCCAGCTGGAATTCCATATAATTTTCGTTATTTTTCCACACTGTTTTTATAGCGCAGTCTTTGCTACCGTCATCTATTATATTCTTGGTTTATCAAGGGACGCTGATGGCATGGAGAGACACTAAACCACACACACACAATATACAGGTAAATGTGTATATATATATATATATATATATATATATATATATATATAATCATAGGCCCAGCAACGAACAAATAATATTATGTGCAAATGTCTTATTTAATGAGTAAATGGATTTTGGTCTATTCAAATTTTGTACGAAGAAAAAAGATCATCAAAAGGTAAAGTCAATAATGTATCCGGAGGGAAAGTGCCAATTATTTCACCCCCCCCCCATTATCTCCCGAATAACATCTTAAAAATAGACTAGGAAAGACAGAACTTGATATTATTCTAAGAATGAAATTTAGCAAGCTGTGGTCGTGGTCGTGGTGGGGAGACTTTTCTTTGTAAAGGTAAGGCTGTTATTATCTCCCTTGGAAGTTTTAATTTTTACTTTGAACTTAACAGGATTTCTGAAATTAGTGACTAACAAATTGTCCATACACTTTTAGGACACTTCACAGACATTTTAAAGATTACACACATACACGCACACGGAGATCACAAACACATGCCCATACTCACAGGAAGATTACATACAATATTTTATATTACAATCCCCTGTTGGAAAGCACAAGAATTATTAAACAATCCCCTTAAATACTACACACACACACACACACACACACACACACATATATATATAGGTGTGTGTGTGTGTTTGTGTATGTATATATGTATATGTACCGTCACAGATTCGTTAAAACGTGAGCATACTATGAGGAAAATACCCCAAACATAATAAAAAACAAAGATTTATTGCCACATTTTTATGTTATTATTTAAAGAAAACACTAAAGGCTTTTTGATTATTAAATTATATGTTTAGAAGCTTTTTTGAATGTTCAAAATTTTAGTTAAAAATCTTATTTTTCTTTTCTTAGCGGTTTGACCAAAAATTTGTATAGGAATTTTTTTTAGCAGTGAAAATCATTTTGAATTGGAAATTCTTCTACGAATCAAATAATTATTGGATTTCAAGGAAACTTTCACGACTTCATCTCAAATGGATTAAATTATTTTTAGTAATGTTTCTTTTTCAGAAAATCTTAGTAAAAACATTTTTTACTTATGTATGTTTAAAATATAGATATCAATAACTATACTTCTGCAAGAATCAAAGGACATTTAGAAAGAAATATGTGAAAAAGTTCCGATTTTTACGACCAGATCCACAGCTGGAAACATGATAGGAAAAAAAACGTATATTTCAATGTTTTCCCTTTTTCCTTAAAGAAGACAAAGCACTCTTTTACTAGTATAATCGTTTCTTTAGCACACAAAGAACTGTATTGATCGATCTAATAGATATAATGAATTGTGGAGTTTTACAGATAATTTATGAACACCCTATATATATATATATATATATATATATATATATATGTATGTATGTATGTAATTATATATATGTATGTATGTATGTAATTATATATATGTATGTATATATATATATATATATATATATATATATATATATGAAAAACTATAGATTTAAGGTATGATATATTAATATGTTGAAGTGATTAATATCAGGGATAAAATGTATGTAAATATAAAAGTGGACATTTGAAGTCCAGTTTGTTTCATGGTTTAACGCAATCGTCAGCCCATCCATTGCATTTAAGTATGAAACATTCTGTTGCCGCTGGCTGTTGCCTTCAATATCCACTGATATATATATATATATATATATATATATATATATATATATATATATATATGATTAATCCCCAAAACATCAGAAATACGACAATCGGATTCTAGCTTTCCTCTAGATCGCGTTTTTTCGCAGAAATCTCTAGATTATTGAAGGTATTATATCTCATTCATTGAAGATGAGTTTTTGTTTACGCTTTTTTTTTCTCTCTGGCAGCTTAGGCATTTTTTTCTGTTTTCTGTATTTTCTTTTTATGATATCCCATGTATGTGTGTGTAAAAGTTGATGTAGTCATATATTGTTCTTCACGTGTTTCCCATAGTGTATTTTTCAGTAGCTTTCTTTTTTAGGTGGGGGGTTGCATTTTGTCGCAATTATATATGAAGCAACCCTTTTACCGTTATAATGAAGTGCTTCACTTCCAAGGTGAGAAAGTCATGTTGTAATAAGCAGGAATTCTACATGCACAGATATTTTTTAAAGTGTCAGCGATAGAGAGAGAGAGGGGGGGAGAATATAATGTTCAAGATATTAAATGTGATCTTGTTAAGCAAGGTCATTCTCTGTGACTTGATATTCTTACACTATTTGTAACATCAGCAGATTTCTTGTGCTTATCTATAATTTTGCATTTCGAATTGGCATCGAATATATTTAGAATCACATTAGTAATCAATCGATGTCGTAGTAATTCGCTCCTGATCGCATTACGGTTGGTGGATAAACTGGTGGAAAAACCTGAATCCGCGAGGGAATAAATTACATCAGTTCCGCTTATTAAGATTGATCACGTGTTTAATGGGGAGAACACTAAGTGGATCCTGTCAAGGCTGAGTACAGACATGTCATCTTCTTGCTACTGTTGCTTTTTCATTAAATTTAGGGAGTGCAGGTGTTGGGATGTGCAGCGACGCCAGAGAGAACAATTTCTGTATGCCATCAGTATGGCTGATGCTAAACTCCAGGGGAGCAACACTCTGTTCCTTTTTAGAATCACCTTTTCTATTGATATGAAATTAAGTTGTATTGAATGTCTGCAGGTAGGAAATTTAGATCACTTTTTTGTACTTGACAGTTCTTCACGCCAGAAAACGAATAATGATGCCATGTCTGGTCTGGTCTGGTCTGGTCCGGTCTGGTCCAGGGCTCCTACTATATATCTCAAGAATTATTATATTCTAACCTAAGGAAGGTTACTGCATAGAATAATCAAACGAAGGTTGGTAATGAACGATAATACTTAGGACAAGAACAACACATATAAGATTCGCCAGCGACGCATAAAAGAAGTAGTCAACTGCTACAAGTTAGTTAAGTGAATTCCATAATGAATCTCCAACTACGGGATATCTACCAACCGCCCCACGCGGTCAGATGTGACACAAGACCGAATTTAATGTGGGGTACCCGACACTGTAGGCACGGCCAAAAATTCACTCTAGGCCCCGTATAAAACAGTGTCGGGTAGCTGTTTCCCGAGACGATAATCTGCCCTTCGACATAGCCTCGTCTGGGGATTCTCTTTGTTCGGAGGCAGAGAGTTTGACCATCACAGCTGGTGTCGTATCTCTAACTCTAGGATATCTACCAACCGCCCCAAGCGGTCAGATGTGTCACAAGGCCGAATTTAATGTGGGGTATGCGAGACCGTAGGCTCGGCCAAAAATTCCCCGTAGACACGGTATAAAACGGGGTAGAGTAGCTGTTTCCTGAGATGAGACTCTGCCCTTCCACATCTAGGGATCCTTTCTGCCAGGAGGCAGAGAGTTTAACCAGCACAGCTGGAGACGAATCTCCAACTCTAAACCAACATAGAGTATTTACTACTATATTTATATTAATGGGGACATACACATTATTCCCCGTAGGTATGCTAGGTGGCTTCCCTTTGTCTTTTCTACAAATATTTTCATGTCAGTTGTTGTGATCAGAGTTTATCCTTAGTGTTTTCACTGTATGAATTTAAGCGTGCTATAAGATTAACAAGTAGTTCTCACCCTTTGACCATTGAACTACCTAGATGCAATCGTCAGATCTATTCTTATAGTTTCTTCGTTCGCATTTTACTCAAGTTTCATTAAATCCCCCCCGAATTCTTCCTTCCCTGCCACAAAAAATCTTCTAAAATTTAAATGTAACGTCAATTGCCAAATCCTGAATCGTGTTCTGTTATTTTCATGTTCCACAATCAAATCTTTTTATTCACTTTTACGCCTTATAACCCCACTGCGACCTAGCAGCATTGACGACTTGTAACCCCACTGCGACCTAGCGGCATTATCGCCTTGTAACCCCACTCCGACCTAGCGGCATTATCGCCTTGTAACCCCACTGCGACCTAGCGGGATTGTCGCCTTGTAACACCACTGCGACCTAGCGGCATTGTCGCCTTGTAACCCCCTGCGACCTAGCGACATTGTCGCTTTGTAACCCCCTGCGACCTAGTAGCATTGTCGCCTTGTAACCCCACTGCGTCCTAGAGGCATTGTCGCCTTGTAACCTCCTGCGACCTAACGGCATTGTCGCCATGTAACCCCCTGCGACCTAGAGGCATTGTCGCCTTGTAACCCTCTGCGACCTAGCGACATTGTCGCCATGTAACCCCCTGGGACCTAGCGGCATTGTCGCCATATAACTCCCTGTGACCTACCGGCATTGTCGCCTTGTAACCCCCTGCGACCTAGCGGCATTGTCGCCCTGTAACCCCCTGCGACCTAGCGGCATTGTCACCCTGAAGCCCGCTGCGACCTAGCGGCATTGTCACCCTGTAACCCGCTGCGACTTAGCGGCATTGTCGCCTTGTTCTTTTTTAGGTTATAGCGATTAAAAATGTTCTAGTCCTGTAGAGCCTGGGTTTGTGATTCATTACCTTATAAAAGTACAACTTTTTGCTCATATTTCTATCTGTCTATCTATCTATCTATCTGTCTATCTATCTATCTATCTATCTATCTATCTATCTATCTATCTATATATATATATATATATATATATATATATATATATACACACACACACGTGTGTATGTGTGTGTGTATTATTACTTCAAATGTTATTTTGAAAGGATATCTGTGCTTGAATCGGTACCCAGTTTTTTTACCAGTGTGTAGAGGATCAGAGGGATAAATTGTCGTCTAAATTACGCAAAAATAAAAACACTGAAATCTCATTTAAACAGATATATTTAAAAAAAAAAGATGAAACGAGGCATAACGTTACCATCACTAGTGATCACTCCAAACACTTCCGTAATCATCATTAGACTCATCCAACTCTTTCTGAATCCTCTGCACCGTGCTCATTTGAAACCAAATATTCTGTGATGTACGAATTGGAGCTCCTGGTGTGAATTCCAAGAAGAAAATCTTGCCGCTTCCATATTTCTGGTGGATTGAACCGTGTCATTGTGCTCTTTTTTTCAGTGGCCAACTGACTCTACTACACCTTGCTGTCGAAAAAATCAAAAAGAAACAAGACGCATGCGCGAAATTAAAAATATAAAATGGCGACCATTTACCCATCACAATCTATATAACGTATACCGGCCTGCGTATTCGAGAAATCTTAATATAATCAGCTCTCGAAGTGTAAGATACTGCATATTCCATTTATTTCTCGGGTTAGCAGACCTGTAGATATAATATACAATGTTTAAAAATAACAGGTTTTATATTTAAACACAAGAAATCCATTAAAAATAACCTTTACTTCAAGCGTTATTTTCTTGTGTTTAAATATACAATCTGTTATTTAATATATACGCCTCGAGGTGGTGTAATGGTTAGCAAGCTTGTCTCGCTATAACAATTACGACTGAGCAGTGAGTTCGATCCTATACTTTCGGCCTTGTGCGACATCTAAGCTACGCTTGGAAAATCGCTATGTGTGTGTGTCTATGGTTGTATGTATATATGTGTGTGTGTGTGTATGAATAGCAATTTCTGTCTGTCTGTCTGGACAAAGCTGCCGCTTAAACCCTTTAACTAATATTAATGTAATTATAATGGCAGCGCTAGGGCCCAAGATCTGAGCTCGTCACTGCGTCTACGCGAAACGCTGTTTATCATTGTTTAAGCAATTGAGATAATTGGTTTCGCCAACTATTTAGAAATTAAGATACGCATGTTACAATATCATAATTCTTATAGTGCTTAAAATCCCAGACAGATATTTTTTTTAAATTTAGTGGACAACATCTGAACGAATCTTTATTTGACTCATTAATTTCACCTTTCTTTGAATATGATCTCCATGTTGTGCATAAGTTGCAAAAATTAATTCATTTACATTGCAAAAAAATAAAATAAAATAATAATACAAAGAAATTGGCTCGACATATTCGGGCATTTAAACTTAGAATAAAATTGAAATTGAGCGTATTTGTGGATATAAACTTTTCCTAAGCTCATATTTCAACCTACCCTTAAAAGGCATATCTTGGTTGTGGTTGTTCTTCTTGTATGTAGAAGGATGCTTTTGTTTTATATACTGTCTGTGTAAAAATCTAGCTGTGGTCATAGACACCCTTCTTAAAAAATCCAAACGTTCTTAATCGGCATGAGCCACGTACCCTTCCTCGTTGAGGTTTACTTTTAATTACGGCGGTTTAATGAGGCGATATCAATTCGAATCGCGACAAAAAGTGAAACACAAATCAAAAATTTAGAAAGAATTGATTTTTAAAACTTTTCACTTCATTAACTTCTATATATAATCTATAGAGTTTTTTTTTATCAGACGAATTCATTTAGTCTTTTTCTTTTTCTTTGCATCAATTTTGTAAGAAGGTATTCCACACAGTGATATTAGAAGATCTGTCAGGAATTAACAATGTGGAATACCAACTTATAATATTGATGGAAAGAAAAAAAGGTTGTAAATGAATTCGGCAGATAAAAACAAATTTAAGATTCCCTGCAGCCCTCTTCCGTGCGCAAGTGTAGTCCTACCAATATACAATCTTCGATTTGGGCAGATATATTTCCTCTAACGAGGCAATGGTGCGCATCCTCGGCTTCGAAATCCACAAGCGGCATCCAACAGAGATGATTCTTTCTGTTCATCTTGAAAATGGCCACTGTGTATATTTCACAGAGGATACTGTTCGAAACGTGTTTGAGAATACACCAGAAACCATTTTGAGAGCTTTCTTCATATTATGATAAAGTTACCTGTTTGCCCGAACACGGCTGTATGCTGAGGTTCCCGTCTACCACACCTGGGCACGCAATAGATTGAGCGGGCGCAACCGAGGAGCACAAGTTGAGGGCTGGGAAGAATATATTGTCTTCAGAAGCGGGGCGATCAGGTGTTTGTACACTGTGCATCACAATCAGTAGGAGTGCTTCTTTCTGCATCTGCTGCTGCTGCTGCACACTGCCAGAAGTCCCACATCATTTGCAGACCAACGAAGAAATAATGGAGAATTCTATACGACCTACAGAGAATCATGCGCCAAACATGGAGGAGGTAGCAGTCAACAGAGCCGCAAGTGAAATGCGCTAGCTATTTTTCATCAAAGTTTTCGGCGACCTATAAAATCAGCATGCCAGCGGACATCGTATGAAGGATTCAAACGCAAACCTCAGCGGATATTTTCACGTTCAATAATGTCATTTGCATTAGTGGACCTATGCATCCGAGTGCAAACGGTAGGAATTGCCACATTTGGCCTATCTCAACCTGATCAGGTAGCAAATAATCTCACAGTTGAATACATCTCGGAGATCAGAGATGGCACCGAGGAAATGATGGCGTATATAGCTTATAACGAATATATAACACGATTATTTCAAGCACTGGAGGTGAAAGAGGAGAACTATTGTTTATCGAGGCCCTAGGATGAACTGGAAAAGCATTCATCATTAACCTACTTCTGTGTAAATTGCATCAATTGAAAAATATTGCTCTTGAAGTGGCGTCAAGTGGAATAACGACAAGCCTGCTAAGTGACGGCCACACGGCTCATTCGTGCTTCAAACTTCCTTTGGTCCTGTCCAAAAAGAGAAGTCCACCTGCAACATCAGTCGTGCTTCTATAAAAGTTACACTTCTCAGTGATTGCAAATAGTTCATGTGGGACGAGGAAGCAATGAGCCATAAGGGTTACTGCTAGGCTCTTGTCTCGGCACTTACGGATCTTACGGTTATTTCCAGGATCTTTGTCACGGATCTTAGACTCAGCACACAACTCAGGAGAGGTTCAACAGTCTGGACTGCAGGAAATTTTAGGCAAACCCTTCCAGTGATTCCGAAATGGACAAGAGCTGACGAGGTAAACGCCGGTATAAAATATTTCTACTTGTGGAGCAATGTGAAAAAGCTGAGTCCAACCAACATGAGAGTGCAGCTCAGTGACGATGAGGAAGCTGGTATTTTTTGTAAGCAAATATTGGTTATTGGTAATGGTACTTAGGTTGGTGAGCAGAATGACTGGGCCATTTTTCCTTTTGGACATATGGTATCTGGGTAAAAGAAACTAATGGCTAGGGTGTTTCCTAACCTGAGGAATCAGACCACAACTGGCTGAGAAACTGTGTCATTTTAGCTCCAAAGAATGTGGCTGTTCCTGATTTGAACATCAAACTTCTGGAACTGCTTCCAGGTTAGCACCACAGCTACAAATCCTTTGAATGTGTAATAAACGCTGTTGAAGCTGTGAATTATCTAGTTAAATTTTTGAATAGTCTAACACTAGCAGGCCACCCATGTTACAATTTGCAACTCAAGATTTGAGCACTAGCGATGCTACTAAGAAACCTGGATTCACCGAAGCTTTGCAATAACACACAACTTACAGTTAAAATGTCAACAGTTTTACAGGCGACAATTCCGAGTGGCAAAGCCAGTGGCGAAGATGAATTCATTCCTAGAATTTCATTTATTCCGTTGGATATGGCTTTCTAGTTCAAGCAGCTGCAATTCTCGGTGAAACTGAATTTTGCAATCAGCATTAGCAATGCTCAGGGGCAGTCTTTGCATGTGGTAGGCCTTAACCTTGCAGAACCGGTTTTCTCTCATGGCAAACTTTATGTGGGAGGTTCAAGACTTGGCAATCGTAATCATTTGTTTATTTATAACCCACACGGAAAGATAAAAAAATGTTCATTATCAAAATTCTCTGCAAACATGATAAGAAACACCTAACCATTACGTGTTTATGATTTATCTGTACTATTTGTCAGAGTTTTAAATCTTTGTTAATCTATATGTTATTCTATTTGTAAATTTATATACAAACCTATATGGAGGTCTGTTGTGAAAATATATGTCAGTCTATTTCTAGATCTATTGTAAATTTATTTTAAAACTAGCCCCCCTCCTAAGGGCTATATTCTCTGTGAACGCACATAATCCTCTTTCAGTGACATTATTTGAATTGTTAATTTCCGATAATTGAATAAAGGATATGCGAACAAAACTGAATTTTGCAATCAGCATTAGCAATGCTCAGGGGCAGTCTTTGCATGTGGTAGGCCTTAACCTTGCAGAACCGGTTTTCTCTCATGGCAAACTTTATGTGGGAGGTTCAAGACTTGGCAATCGTAATCATTTGTTTATTTATAACCCACACGGAAAGATAAAAAAATGTTCATTATCAAAATTCTCTGCAAACATGATAAGAAACACCTAACCATTACGTGTTTATGATTTATCTGTACTATTTGTCAGAGTTTTAAATCTTTGTTAATCTATATGTTATTCTATTTGTAAATTTATATACAAACCTATATGGAGGTCTGTTGTGAAAATATATGTCAGTCTATTTCTAGATCTATTGTAAATTTATTTTAAAACTAGCCCCCCTCCTAAGGGCTATATTCTCTGTGAACGCACATAATCCTCTTTCAGTGACATTATTTGAATTGTTAATTTCCGATAATTGAATAAAGGATATGCGAACAGCAACTGAGGATAACAACCGCTTTCACGTGAATTCCTTGATACGTCAGCTCGTACATATATATATATATATATATATATATATATATATATATATATATATATATATATACACACACACACACACACACACACACATATATATATATATATATATATATATATATATATATAAATATATATATATATATATATAAATATATATATATATGTGTGTGTGTATTGTAAAACTGCATTCAGAGTAGTATAAGTCCTAGAATTATTTGAAGTATAACCGTTAATGCCCACGTAATAACCATTCAAATATTACCCATAATGAATCACTGGCCTAAATATATAAATATTCGAGCCAAAACACAATGCACATATACTGACGATTGTGATTCAGCATGAAACGCAACTAGGTGTTAACCTCACTGTCCAATTATAATCTCCACGAATAATTTTTCGGTAGCCGTAGAAAATTGATTAAGAAAAATACCAATATTTTCCTTTAAATATTTTTGATTTTCCATTTTTCATATGGACAATAATTACGAAAAAGTTCATGTACGAAAATCTAGTTTAAATTATAATATAATAATTAATAATAAGTTGCTGAACCAATAAGTCAAGTGACAAATTTTAATTGTATTAATCCTATCTATCTATCTATTTATTAGGTTGGTACAAAAATAATGACGTAATAATTGTCGTTTTTTGACCTTAAAAATACGCCAGAAAACGACATTATTACGTCATTATTTTTGCACCAACCTAATATCTATCTATCTTTATATATATATATATATATATATAAGTTAAGTGACAAATTTTATTTTATTATTTGGATTAATCCTATCTATCTATCTATCTATCTATCTATATATATATATATATATATATATATATATATATGTGTGTGTGTGTGTGTCAAATCTATCTATCTATCTATCTCTATATATATATGTGTGTGTGTGTGTTTGTGTCAAATCTATCTATCTATCTATATATGTATATATATATATATATATATATATATATATGTGTGTGTGTGTGTGTGTTGCAAAGCGGTGCAATTGTTTTTAAAGGTATATAAATTATTTTGGAATAAGCGTAACGATAACACCTCTAATCTCTTCGTCGAGTCGGCCTTAAAAAACAATAAGACATTTTGGAAATCAATATCCACTAACATCACCTCTAATATTATCCTAGCCTGTATTAATCTATACAGCGAATAATTGCTCTTATTATTTTAAGAATGTCCGCTGTTGTGAACACATGATTAAATTTGAAATGATTATCTCTTATAATGCTATTCAGCAGCATCCATTAACTCACTTATACCGATAACAAATGGAGGCGAATAACAATTGTGATAAGCCGCATTACGCGATTGATATTATTACGCATTAGTTGAAAGATGAACCAAGTGAATTTCTCATATTCAGCCTGAAAAGTGTGAAAGATGCTTAAGGTTAGATGCTGATTGTCTACAAATGCACTTAAAACTAAAAGAACATTCCATCAGTTGCATGTCCGTTGCAACAGTAAAAAAAATAAAAAATACTTTTTGTGTAGGATTACTACAGTGACATGTGTTTTTCGTTACATTTCTTTCCAAATCATTATTCGATGAAAAGATAACAGCGAAAGAAAAATTGAGCGGAAATTGTTATGGTGTACAGCATGTTATTTCAAATTTTGAAATGGAAAAGTGAACCTATATTTGAGATCGATTCCTGGGAGTCAATCCCATTCCAGATATCGGGTAAGTCGTATATACAATTTATCTTTAAAGAACAGCTTTGAACAGCTTCAGAAAATATCTAAATTTACGTAAGTTGGACCAGACCAAAAATGAAGTATTGCAGCCATATTTGAATTGGAACAACTCCATCATTACATTCTATGCTTGAATCAGTATCTATAAAAAGCATACCCGCTCGACCCGGTGTCTAGGATCAAAGTGTAGTATCTGTGCTTTGTGAGCTGCCGGGTCGGGTGTCTGTCGAACTCTCTGCTTGCAGGGAGGAACCCTGACGAAGCTCCAGCGAAGGGTAGGGTTGCGTTGGGGGAGGTTGACGGAAATGCCCCCCCCTGGGGGGTTTGGATGGTTATTTATTTTTGGCTGAGCCTACGGGCTCGGAGATACCCACATTAAAAAGGCCTTGTGCCACATTCAATCCTCGTGGGTGGATTGATAAATACCATCTATAAAAAGAATACCCGGTGGCTAGGATCAAAGTGTAGTATCTGTGCTTTGTGAGCTGCCGGGTCGGGTGTCTGTCGAACTCTCTGCTTGCAGGGAGGAACCCTGACGAAGCTCCGCCGAAGGGTAGGGTTTCGTTGGGGGAGGTTGACGGAACTGGCTCCCCTCGGGGGGTCTGGATGGTTATTTATTTTTGGCTGGGCCTACGGGCTCGGAGATACCCACATTAAAAAGGCCTTGTGCCACATTCAATCCTCGTGGGTGGATTGATAAATACCATCTATAAAAAGAATACCCGGTGGCTAGGATCAAAGTGTAGTATCTGTGCTTTGTGAGCTGCCGGGTCGGGTGTCTGTCGAACTCTCTGCTTGCAGGGAGGAACCCTGACGAAGCTCCGCCGAAGGGTAGGGTTGCGTTGGGGGAGGTTGACGGAACTGGCCCCCCTCGGGGGGTTTGGATTGTTATTTATTTTTGGCTGAGCCTACGGGCTCGGAGATACCCACATTAAAAAGGCCTTGTGCCACATTCAATCCTCGTGGGTGGATTGATAAATACCATCTATAAAAAGAATACCCGCTCGGCCCGGTGGCTAGGATCAAAGTGTAGTATCTGTGCTTTGTGAGCTGCCGGGTCGGGTGTCTGTCGAACTCTCTGCTTGCAGAGAGGAACCCTGACGTAGCTCCGCCGAAGGGTAGTGTTGCGTTGGGGGAGGTTGACGGAACTGCCCCCCCCCCTCGGGGGGTTTGGATGGTTATTTATTTTTGGCTGAGCCTACGGGCTCGGAGATACCCACATTAAAAAGGCCTTGTGCCACATTCAGTCCTCGTGGGTGGATTGATAAATACCACCTTCTATGCTTGAATCAGTATCTATAAAAAGAATACCCGCCCGGCCTGGTGGCTAGGATCAAAGTGTAGTATCTGTGCTTTGTGAGCTGCCGGGTCGGGTGTCTGTCGAACTCTCTGCTTGCAGGAAGGAACCCTGACGAAGCTCCACCGAAGGGTAGGGTTGCGTTGGGGGAGGTTGACGGAACTGCCCCCCCCTCGGGGGGTTTGGATGGTTATTTATTTTTGGCTGAGCCTACGGGCTCGGAGATACCCACATTAAAAAGGCCTTGTGCCACATTCAATCCTCGTGGGTGGATTGATAAATACCATCTATAAAAAGAATACCCGGTGGCTAGGATCAAAGTGTAGTATCTGTGCTTTGTGAGCTGCCGGGTCGGGTGTCTGTCGAACTCTCTGCTTGCAGGGAGGAACCCTGACGAAGCTCCGCCGAAGGGTAGGGTTGCGTTGGGGGAGGTTGACGGAACTGGCCCCCCTCGGGGGGTTTGGATGGTTATTTATTTTTGGCTGAGCCTACGGGCTCGGAGATACCCACATTAAAAAGGCCTTGTGCCACATTCAATCCTCGTGGGTGGATTGATAAATACCATCTATAAAAAGAATACCCGCTCGGCCCGGTGGCTAGGATCAAAGTGTAGTATCTGTGCTTTGTGAGCTGCCGGGTCGGGTGTCTGTCGAACTCTCTGCTTACAGGGAGGAACCCTGACGAAGCTCCGCCGAAGGGTAGGGTTGCGTTGGGGGAGGTTGTCGGAACTGCCCCCCCCTCGGGGGGTTTGGATGGTTATTTATTTTTAGCTGAGCCTACGGGCTCGGAGATACCCACATTAAAAAGGCCTTGTGCCACATTCAATCCTCGTGGGTGGATTGATAAATACCATCTATAAAAAGAATACCCGGTGGCTAGGATCAAAGTGTAGTATCTGTGCTTTGTGAGCTGCCGGGTCGGGTGTCTGTCGAACTCTCTGCTTGCAGGGAGGAACCCTGACGAAGCTCCGCCGAAGGGTAGGGTTTCGTTGGGGGAGGTTGACGGAACTGGCTCCCCTCGGGGGGTCTGGATGGTTATTTATTTTTGGCTGGGCCTACGGGCTCGGAGATACCCACATTAAAAAGGCCTTGTGCCACATTCAATCCTCGTGGGTGGATTGATAAATACCATCTATAAAAAGAATACCCGGTGGCTAGGATCAAAGTGTAGTATCTGTGCTTTGTGAGCTGCCGGGTCGGGTGTCTGTCGAACTCTCTGCTTGCAGGGAGGAACCCTGACGAAGCTCCGCCGAAGGGTAGGGTTGCGTTGGGGGAGGTTGACGGAACTGGCCCCCCTCGGGGGGTTTGGATGGTTATTTATTTTTGGCTGAGCCTACGGGCTCGGAGATACCCACATTAAAAAGGCCTTGTGCCACATTCAATCCTCGTGGGTGGATTGATAAATACCATCTATAAAAAGAATACCCGCTCGGCCCGGTGGCTAGGATCAAAGTGTAGTATCTGTGCTTTGTGAGCTGCCGGGTCGGGTGTCTGTCGAACTCTCTGCTTACAGGGAGGAACCCTGACGAAGCTCCGCCGAAGGGTAGGGTTGCGTTGGGGGAGGTTGTCGGAACTGCCCCCCCTCGGGGGGTTTGGATGGTTATTTATTTTTAGCTGAGCCTACGGGCTCGGAGATACCCACATTAAAAAGGCCTTGTGCCACATTCAATCCTCGTGGGTGGATTGATAAATACCATCTATAAAAAGAATACCCGGTGGCTAGGATCAAAGTGTAGTATCTGTGCTTTGTGAGCTGCCGGGTCGGGTGTCTGTCGAACTCTCTGCTTGCAGGGAGGAACCCTGACGAAGCTCCGCCGAAGGGTAGGGTTGCGTTGGGGGAGGTTGACGGAACTGGCCCCACTCGGGGGGTTTGGATTGTTATTTATTTTTGGCTGAGCCTACGGGCTCGGAGATACCCACATTAAAAAGGCCTTGTGCCACATTCAATCCTCGTGGGTGGATTGATAAATACCATCTATAAAAAGAATACCCGCTCGGCCCGGTGGCTAGGATCAAAGTGTAGTATCTGTGCTTTGTGAGCTGCCGGGTCGGGTGTCTGTCGAACTCTCTGCTTGCAGGGAGGAACCCTGACGAAGCTCCGCCGAAGGGTAGGGTTTCGTTGGGGGAGGTTGACGGAACTGGCTCCCCTCGGGGGGTCTGGATGGTTATTTATTTTTGGCTGGGCCTACGGGCTCGGAGATACCCACATTAAAAAGGCCTTGTGCCACATTCAATCCTCGTGGGTGGATTGATAAATACCATCTATAAAAAGAATACCCGCTCGGCCCGGTGGCTAGGATCAAAGTGTAGTATCTGTGCTTTGTGAGCTGCCGGGTCGGGTGTCTGTCGAACTCTCTGCTTGCAGGGAGGAACCCTGACGAAGCTCCGCCGAAGGGTAGTGTTGCGTTGGGGGAGGTTGACGGAACTGCCCCCCCCTCGGGGGGTTTGGATTGTTATTTATTTTTGGCTGAGCCTACGGGCTCGGAGATACCCACATTAAAAAGGCCTTGTGCCACATTCAATCCTCGTGGGTGGATTGATAAATACCATCTATAAAAAGAATACCCGCTCGGCCCGGTGGCTAGGATCAAAGTGTAGTATCTGTGCTTTGTGAGCTGCCGGGTCGGGTGTCTGTCGAACTCTCTGCTTGCAGGGAGGAACCCTGACGAAGCTCCGCCGAAGGGTAGGGTTTCGTTGGGGGAGGTTGACGGAACTGGCTCCCCTCGGGGGGTCTGGATGGTTATTTATTTTTGGCTGGGCCTACGGGCTCGGAGATACCCACATTAAAAAGGCCTTGTGCCACATTCAATCCTCGTGGGTGGATTGATAAATACCACCTTCTATGCTTGAATCAGTATCTATAAAAAGAATACCCGCCCGGCCTGGTGGCTAGGATCAAAGTGTAGTATCTGTGCTTTGTGAGCTGCCGGGTCGGGTGTCTGTCGAACTCTCTGCTTGCAGGAAGGAACCCTGACGAAGCTCCACCGAAGGGTAGGGTTGCGTTGGGGGAGGTTGACGGAACTGCCCCCCCCCCTCGGGGGGTTTGGATGGTTATTTATTTTTGGCTGAGCCTACGGGCTCGGAGATACCCACATTAAAAAGGCCTTGTGCCACATTCAATCCTCGTGGGTGGATTGATAAATACCATCTATAAAAAGAATACCCGCTCGGCCCGGTGGCTAGGATCAAAGTGTAGTATCTGTGCTTTGTGAGCTGCCGGGTCGGGTGTCTGTCGAACTCTCTGCTTACAGGGAGGAACCCTGACGAAGCTCCGCCGAAGGGTAGGGTTGCGTTGGGGGAGGTTGTCGGAACTGCCCCCCCTCGGGGGGTTTGGATGGTTATTTATTTTTAGCTGAGCCTACGGGCTCGGAGATACCCACATTAAAAAGGCCTTGTGCCACATTCAATCCTCGTGGGTGGATTGATAAATACCATCTATAAAAAGAATACCCGGTGGCTAGGATCAAAGTGTAGTATCTGTGCTTTGTGAGCTGCCGGGTCGGGTGTCTGTCGAACTCTCTGCTTGCAGGGAGGAACCCTGACGAAGCTCCGCCGAAGGGTAGGGTTGCGTTGGGGGAGGTTGACGGAACTGGCCCCACTCGGGGGGTTTGGATTGTTATTTATTTTTGGCTGAGCCTACGGGCTCGGAGATACCCACATTAAAAAGGCCTTGTGCCACATTCAATCCTCGTGGGTGGATTGATAAATACCATCTATAAAAAGAATACCCGCTCGGCCCGGTGGCTAGGATCAAAGTGTAGTATCTGTGCTTTGTGAGCTGCCGGGTCGGGTGTCTGTCGAACTCTCTGCTTGCAGGGAGGAACCCTGACGAAGCTCCGCCGAAGGGTAGGGTTTCGTTGGGGGAGGTTGACGGAACTGGCTCCCCTCGGGGGGTCTGGATGGTTATTTATTTTTGGCTGGGCCTACGGGCTCGGAGATACCCACATTAAAAAGGCCTTGTGCCACATTCAATCCTCGTGGGTGGATTGATAAATACCATCTATAAAAAGAATACCCGCTCGGCCCGGTGGCTAGGATCAAAGTGTAGTATCTGTGCTTTGTGAGCTGCCGGGTCGGGTGTCTGTCGAACTCTCTGCTTGCAGGGAGGAACCCTGACGAAGCTCCGCCGAAGGGTAGTGTTGCGTTGGGGGAGGTTGACGGAACTGCCCCCCCCTCGGGGGGTTTGGATTGTTATTTATTTTTGGCTGAGCCTACGGGCTCGGAGATACCCACATTAAAAAGGCCTTGTGCCACATTCAATCCTCGTGGGTGGATTGATAAATACCATCTATAAAAAGAATACCCGCTCGGCCCGGTGGCTAGGATCAAAGTGTAGTATCTGTGCTTTGTGAGCTGCCGGGTCGGGTGTCTGTCGAACTCTCTGCTTGCAGGGAGGAACCCTGACGAAGCTCCGCCGAAGGGTAGGGTTTCGTTGGGGGAGGTTGACGGAACTGGCTCCCCTCGGGGGGTCTGGATGGTTATTTATTTTTGGCTGGGCCTACGGGCTCGGAGATACCCACATTAAAAAGGCCTTGTGCCACATTCAATCCTCGTGGGTGGATTGATAAATACCACCTTCTATGCTTGAATCAGTATCTATAAAAAGAATACCCGCCCGGCCTGGTGGCTAGGATCAAAGTGTAGTATCTGTGCTTTGTGAGCTGCCGGGTCGGGTGTCTGTCGAACTCTCTGCTTGCAGGAAGGAACCCTGACGAAGCTCCACCGAAGGGTAGGGTTGCGTTGGGGGAGGTTGACGGAACTGCCCCCCCCCCTCGGGGGGTTTGGATGGTTATTTATTTTTGGCTGAGCCTACGGGCTCGGAGATACCCACATTAAAAAGGCCTTGTGCCACATTCAATCCTCGTGGGTGGATTGATAAATACCATCTATAAAAAGAATACCCGGTGGCTAGGATCAAAGTGTAGTATCTGTGCTTTGTGAGCTGCCGGGTCGGGTGTCTGTCGAACTCTCTGCTTACAGGGAGGAACCCTGACGAAGCTCCGCCGAAGGGTAGGGTTGCGTTGGGGGAGGTTGACGGAACTGGCCCCCCTCGGGGGGTTTGGATTGTTATTTATTTTTGGCTGAGCCTACGGGCTCGGAGATACCCACATTAAAAAGGCCTTGTGCCACATTCAATCCTCGTGGGTGGATTGATAAATACCATCTATAAAAAGAATACCCGCTCGGCCCGGTGGCTAGGATCAAAGTGTAGTATCTGTGCTTTGTGAGCTGCCGGGTCGGGTGTCTGTCGAACTCTCTGCTTGCAGGGAGGAACCCTGACGAAGCTCCGCCGAAGGGTAGGGTTTCGTTGGGGGAGGTTGACGGAACTGGCTCCCCTCGGGGGGTCTGGATGGTTATTTATTTTTGGCTGGGCCTACGGGCTCGGAGATACCCACATTAAAAAGGCCTTGTGCCACATTCAATCCTCGTGGGTGGATTGATAAATACCATCTATAAAAAGAATACCCGCTCGGCCCGGTGGCTAGGATCAAAGTGTAGTATCTGTGCTTTGTGAGCTGCCGGGTCGGGTGTCTGTCGAACTCTCTGCTTGCAGGGAGGAACCCTGACGAAGCTCCGCCGAAGGGTAGGGTTGCGTTGGGGGAGGTTGACGGAACTGGCCCCCCTCGGGGGGTTTGGATTGTTATTTATTTTTGGCTGAGCCTACGGGCTCGGAGATACCCACATTAAAAAGGCCTTGTGCCACATTCAATCCTCGTGGGTGGATTGATAAATACCATCTATAAAAAGAATACCCGCTCGGCCCGGTGGCTAGGATCAAAGTGTAGTATCTGTGCTTTGTGAGCTGCCGGGTCGGGTGTCTGTCGAATTCTCTGCTTGCAGGGAGGAACCCTGACGAAGCTCCGCCGAAGGGTAGGGTTTCGTTGGGGGAGGTTGACGGAACTGGCTCCCCTCGGGGGGTCTGGATGGTTATTTATTTTTGGCTGGGCCTACGGGCTCGGAGATACCCACATTAAAAAGGCCTTGTGCCACATTCAATCCTCGTGGGTGGATTGATAAATACCATCTATAAAAAGAATACCCGCTCGGCCCGGTGGCTAGGATCAAAGTGTAGTATCTGTGCTTTGTGAGCTGCCGGGTCGGGTGTCTGTCGAACTCTCTGCTTACAGGGAGGAACCCTGACGAAGCTCCGCCGAAGGGTAGGGTTGCGTTGGGGGAGGTTGTCGGAACTGCCCCCCCCCTCGGGGGGTTTGGATGGTTATTTATTTTTGGCTGAGCCTACGGGCTCGGAGATACCCACATTAAAAAGGCCTCGTGGGTGGATTGATAAATACCTTCTATGCTTGAATCATATCAAAATCGTTTAAGTGGCTTTCTGGGTAAAGAATTATTTTCCACACTACAACCCCTTTTCCCATGGACGAAACGTCGCTAGCCTTACGGTACTCTTGCGTTAATTTCATATACAAATGTTCAAACGAGCTACATTCCTTAATTCGACCAGTCCCGGCATTCAAAAGAAGAATCCGAAATGCCAACTAAGCTCACCATCATTTCCTCTTTATTTCACTGGAAATAAAGATGCTTCCCCGATCACTATATTCTTAACCCCTTCAAATTTAGAGTCAACATTTATCTACTCGACATATCCTCATAATATACTCTTCTTACTCATTCCTTTAGCGGGTCACTGGTCCTGTTTAAACGTTTAAATGCATGAAATTGCAGGATGGGGATTTGGAGGGAATACTAAATGGATAATTATTGTGGGTCTCGCCCCTTGTACACAAGATGGACTCGTCCAAAGTATACTTATACTACGGAGAGATATCGTGACAAAAAGGTCGACACAGGATGTCCATCCAGAGTTATACGAGAGTCCGGAAAGAGAGATAATTACGGCTTCACTTACAGAGACTTGTACAAATATTTTTCTACTAACCCGCATTCCCGGATTACTAATCTTCATTTCAACTTTGTATTCTTACGTTTAATACACATATTTTTCTAGTTCAATCACTGGTGTTTATTTATTTGTGCAGGATTCCATCCCCGGAATCCACAACAATAACAATTATTACAACTTTCAGAAGAGTAAGTTGAATGATTGAAAAGAAAATTAAATACGAAACCCGTTAAAATTTATGATTTAAAATAATAAAGATTAAATTAAGAATAGTTTCGAGGAGGCTCGACCCCAGATTTAACTAGACAAGATTTTTAAAAAGTGATCAAAACCAAGAATTTTTACCCTATCCTCTTTCCGCCGATAAGAAAAAAGACTATTAATGAATTTCTTGGGTCCGGAGAAACTAGAATTTGGACGTTTCTTTACAGTACTTTTAAGGTGTACAGCATGTTATATCAAATTTTGAAATGGAAAAGTGAACCTATATTTGAGTTCGATTACTGGGACTCAAGTTCATTCCAGATCTCGGGCAAGTCGTATATACAATTTATCTTTAAAGAACAGCTTTGAACAGCTTCAGTAAATATTTAAATTTACGAAAGTTGGACCAGAACAAAAATGGAGTACTGCAGCCATATTTGAGCAGGAACAAGTCTCTCATTATATGGAAAATATGTGATGCCACGGAAATTAATGATCTAAATTTTTTAGAGAAATAAACAAAACATATGTTTTCTGCTAAGACACATAATAAGGGATTTGTTCACGTCGATCTTGACTCCTAGATTGCCAAATTATGATGGTGGAATGTTTGAAGAATGGTTAGGGTTATAGATATAAAACCTGTTAAAATAGTAGTAGCACTAGGTCTGAAGATCGCACTGAGGCGTGAAACTAGTAGTTTTCCAGAGGTTTTGATGACTATCTCTACAGTGTTTATATGTATAAATTATCTATCCTTTATATCCATTTCTATAAGGTTATGAAAAGTTCGGAACAGTTCCATCCTCGACCGATTTAATCAAAGTGATTGTTTTCTTGATTAAACTTCTACATATTATATTTTAGGAAAATGTTTATCAATTAATGCAAGGGATTTTTGTTCTAACTTTTTTCTCGCCATTTGTTTGTATGGTGGTGTATACCAAATGATTTTTCTATTTCTACTGTTTTTAAGCTGTCCATGTGTGTGTGTTTAATTGTAAAAATAGATTTTCCAAGTATTCTTGTTACAATATGTAGTTTTAATAGGGCGATGAAAGAAATTTCGATCAATAATAATTAAAAAAAAAAAAAACAATAATAAAAATAAAATTTATGCTATATAATTAGGAATTTAGATCAAATACTGACATGACCGGAATAAATGTAAACAATCGAAATTTTCGGGCAAAATTTTATGCTAAAACAGTCCACCTTCCTTTTATTTCTAGTTGACAGAGGTCACAGTCGTGTCCGAAAATTCAGATTTTTAATATTGTTCTTTGAATTATGCTTCCATTTCGTCTAAACGCCTAAAGATATATAATAAATATTATTATTTCTCTTATCAGTATTATTATTGTTGATTTTTATATCTCGAATTTCTTTCATCGACATAATATATCTACACAGACATGGGCACACGCACACCAGCACACATATGATGACTTAATGGTGGAAAAAGTATTCATGCAAAAATAGTTTTCTACAAAATCCCCATTCTTTGTCAATTAAGTGCTGAAAAGATCTTGATCCGATGTACTTCCCAAATTTTCCAGAGATTTCGATAGGTGACAACTTCTTTTGGTGCGAACCTTTAAGCTATACCACGTATAACATATATATATATATATATATATATATATATATATATATATATATATATATATATATATGTATGTATATATATATATATATATATATATGTATGTATATATATATATATATATATATATATATATATGTATATATATATATATATATATGTATGTATATATATATATATATATATATATATATATATATATGTATGTATATATATATATATATATGTATGTATATATATATATATATATATATATATATGTATGTATATATATATATATATATATATATATATATATATATATATATATATATATATATATATATTACCATGTTTCAAAAACCGAAGGTAAAAACATCAAATTTAATTATATAATTAAATTAAAAACATTAGTTCTGTTTCATCTTCAAGGGGATTTTGGAATAACTATTATTATTGTTTCAAAATTCGCTTGACGATGACATAGAACTAGTGCTTTTAATTTAATTATATAATTAAATTTGCAGTTTTTAGCTTCGGTTTTTGAAACATGGTAATTCCTGTGTAGCGAAGAAACCATATTTTAAATCAGTTAATTTATAATATTTATGCTCACTAAATTTACATTGAGCACTGTTTTGTAAAAATAAAAAAAAAATCAATAAGAACACCGGATTATATATCTTACTGTCCTTTCTTTTTATTATAATACATACATACATACATATATCTATATCTATCTATCTATCTATCTATATATATATATATATATATATATATATATATATATATATATATAAAATCTTTATAGATTCATTTATGTAGTCTTGCCAACTGTATTAGACACACACACAGACGCTACATAATTTACTGCACTGAGATTGAGTTAGTGTCATTTTCGGTAAGAGATACAGATGACATTTGACATTTGAATGCAACATTTATGATAGACTCCTAATTAGAATCCCACTTTTTTCCGGTGTCATTTTATTCTGGTTCGCGCCTGAATTCCTCATTCTGATTGCATAATTCGTTTACTTGAAGTTGTTCATATATTTTAGGTTTAGATGACGCCAGTATATCACCGGAAGCGAAAATGCATTTGATATTTCGATGTATCAAATGCACATATTTTCCCCATTAGGAGACTATGAGAAAGATAGCATTTGGAAAAATTGAATGCATTTCTCGTGCCGGCGGGTGTTTACGGAGTGCTTAAAAATTGCCACTGAAAGAATGTGCAGCAAACACTCTATTGACAATACTTAGTGACGTGCATTTTTTCCATCAGATTTAAAATGGGTTATTGAAGATGAAGATAGCTTTTTCTTTTCACCAGTTTTTCAATATATATTAAATGAAAATTAAACATAAAAACACACACTAAACGTAAAGTTTAAAATACAAATTTAAAAATGAAATATCTTGAAGCTTTTATTTTTGCGTTAATTTTAAGATAATAGATTAAATTTGCTGTTTCCAATCAGCAAAATACTTTGCTTTACTTAAAACCTAATTTAAATTTACAAGAAATATTTTTTCCTTATTTTACTAAGATACATGATCATCACATTTTTTTAGTCGCCTTTCATCGCAATGTAATTCTCTTTATTAAAAATCTTCCAAAAATAAAATATGCTTTTCTGAAACTTTAATTGCGGATGTTATTTGACTTAAAGTATAATAAATCTGATTTGAAACAAAAATGATTTAGTTTAAGTTTAAAATATCACAGAAATGCATTTTTTTAACCAGATAGAAGTTTTATGCTTAAACGTTAGTCGTCGTGCTAAATTTCCCATATTAATCTTTAGCCCTTCTGCTGACAGCTTTTTTAAACACAATTTCGGCCGTGCTTAAAAGGATTAAAAATATTTAGTAGAATAATCAAACATATTTTTGTCGTTCCTCTTTATAATAACATAAAAATTCTGACGATGAAACTTTACGGCCT
>OZ010573.1:50672579-50810079 GCA_963932145.1 Acanthosepion lycidas | reverse complement strand
TTTATAATAAGTATAACTCGATAACAATAAGTATAACCCGATATGAGTTGTCCCCCTTTCATTAATGCCTCTTAATTGTGTTTTCAAATTGATTTCGGGCAAAAACAATTGTGTTTTTCCGATTTCTGGCTCTTTCAGAACCACCGCAAGGTAATTTTACGTAGTCCCGTGAAGATTTGTTGAAATCGGTTGAAAAATGTAAGAAATCCAATCCAATATATAAACGTGTACACACACACACACAATCTGCGTTTTATAATAAGTAAGATGAATTATTATGTGAAATTATTTAAATTTCCAAAATGTCTATTATATATACGTGTGTGAATTTTCACAAAAGATAAAGTCAAATATTTGAAGCTATGTAATATAAGTTTCTGAGTTTATTGTAGAATACATTTATTTATTAACCTCATTAACGATTTATTTAATTTTTAAGAAGGAACTGTGTTTTCTGTACTGATTCGGAATTGAAATATTGAAATAGAAGCTGTTGAATTCTCAGTTATATTAGTTCTCGAGGGAGATTCAATGAGTTAAACTATATATTTCTGAAATGCATCAGTCTGTTCACTCCACTACAATCAGAGAACTCATACAGTTGTCAATGATATAAAAGTTTAAAAGATATTCTCGATATTAAAAGATATATTTTCCTACCATTTTTAATTATTTACGTTTTTTATCCTTATTCGATTATCTCTTTTTGTTTCTCGTCAGAAATGCGGCATTTCTCAGTAAGAAAAATTATTTTCACTTTCTATACGATTATTTCTCCTGTAATGAGATTACAGATTTAAATATTTCCAAAGTCGGCTAATCAACTTGACGTACTTATATCAGTCTACCAAGCTTGTTTTGTTTTGTTTTGTTTTACGGCATATCAACCACAATGGGTTATTTAATGCCGAAAAATTTTTTATTGCTGGTAATATTTTTATAAAATTGTATTGCTGGTAATATTTTTTCTTGAAAAATGTATTTCTAGAAATAATTTATTCCTAGTAATAATTTTTCCTCAATAAATTTATTGCTGGTATTAAAACCGATTTTTACACTTTCATAGACTTTTGACCCCATTTTGGAGGTTTAATTGTTGCCCATAGCTGGGATCCTAACAGGTGCTACCATCCCGGGTCAGGGTGGACCCGGGAACACCAGCAATTACGAGTGCTTGTTTTGGTCGTACATCGTAAAACAGTAAGAAAAAAATAAGCCTTTGACTCACTGAATATATATATATATATATATATATATATATATATATATATATATATATATATATATATATATATATATATATGTATTGATCTAAGTTTGTGACCCTCTGTTTCACGCCTTTTAACGATCGTGAGGGCGGGAAACCCAGGGTAACAAACTCAAAACTATCAAACTATATATGTTACCTCTATCACTGGTATTGAGCGCTTTCCAATAAGTTTCGCGCATATATAATATATAAATAATACATATAAAAATTATACACACACACACACGCGTGCACACATACAGACACAAACACACACACACATATATATATATATATATATATATATATATATATATATATATATATATATATATATCGTCAGAACCAGCTGCCATCCGAGAATCAGCATCATTATCCAGTCTCCTTATTTTCTTTCTCCTTTGTCGTTGCGACGGTGACGGAGACGGTTGTGATACCCAGAATTGTGAGCGAGAGTCACAGGGGAGTGTTAACCAGTGAACTCGCCTGAGCTGGTCAGGGCCTCTTGAAAACATGTCATAGATCCTCTTCATGTTGATCGTTGTACTCGAATGTCTCGGTCTCCTCTCGGACGGTCCTACACCAGAAAAGGTCGATTTGCAGCAACAATTTCCCATATGTCAGCGGTGATTTTGACCTGAGTCAGGGATGTTTTTCAACTGATCCGTGAAACGTCGATTTGGGCCATCGCATAGCCTCTTGCAGCTGGCGAGATCTCCAAACAGGATGATACATCGGTGTCAAGTGGGACACATTCTGGATACGTGATCTACCCAGTGCAAGCAATGTTGAAGGATGGCAACCTCGATTCTGGAAAGAGATGTTCGTGAGAGGACCTCGTTGTTCTGATGAGGTTCTCCCAGCTGATGCGAAGGATCTTCTGAGCTTCGTTGGCTGTAAGTGTTCTAAACGTTTCATGACTTGACGATACAAAGCCCAGGACTGGCAAACATACAGAAATGTGGAGAGTATGACGGCTCGAAAGAACATAATTTTTGTTTTTATTTGGTGAAGCCTCTGATTGCTGAAGACTAGATATAATATTTTCAATGAATTCAAACGCCCGATCAGAGATACCTCGAGAATAACGATGGAAACATTCATTCTTTTTACTACTACAACGTTTTCAAGACGTCTAACATGGATCCTATTGAACAAAGGTTACATAAAAATACATACCAAAGTTACTATGCTACGTAAACTTCAAAGAACGACTAAAATTAATCTAGGCCTTGAGTAGAAAAAGCAAACAAAAATCAACAAAACTTACACTCAAAATAATAAACATATTTCATATGAATAGGCGAAACGTGGAAAAAGCAAATGCACAATATTAAGAAAAATAATGAGCCGAAAGTGCTTAGAGATGGGAAAATGTATATTCAAATACGTACTTGAAATTTAAAAAAAAATGTTTATAAAATGTGAAAAAGTAAAAAACAAAATAATCAACAAGAAACTTTATTTGGTCTTTAATCTGACATGAATAAATGGAAAATTGCTACCGAGATGCCCTACAGAAATGAATGCCTTGATGGAGAAAATGAACTTTTTTCTGTAGTTTTCATTTGTTTTATTTATTTTTTTATTTTTATTTTTTATTTTTTTAACATGAATTTTGGCCAGACCTTGTGTTGGTCAAACAGTCTATTTAAGTAATTATTTAAGATAAGAACTGGATGGATTCATGCTACTCTGAATTCCCTTGGTCATTTTGACAGTTTTATTGGTTCCTGGAAAGGGGATGTGGATAGCGCTTTTTGTTTTGTTTTACGGCAAATCAACCCCAATTACTTTTGCTGGTAATATTTTTATAAAATTTCACCCTCTTCCACCTCGCCCAGACCACGTTCTGTCATCTACTCGCTTAACCTCGCCAGTTATGCCATGCGTTGCTTTCTCTTGTCTCTCTTTCCCACTAATCGACCTGTGAGTATCAGATTCTCCAGGCCCTCCTTTCTCATTACGTCTCTCAGAAACTTCGCCTGTCTCTTCCTGATGTTTGTATAAGCCTCCTCCTTGTTTGCATTCTCTCAAAGACCTCATCGTTGCTCACACGCTCGGTCCATGATATTCTTTGCATCGTTTTGTAGAACTACATCTCAGTCGCCTCGAGTCTCTTCTTCATCTTTGAGGAAACCGTCTAACATTCACTACCGTAAAAAATGACAGATATCTTGTAACAGCTCAGTACTCGATTCTTTGTTATCAAAGAGATCCTCCTGTCTGGCATAAGTTTGGGTTATTTGGTTCTTAGGGAGTGAGTACGATGTGTATATATTACTATGTGTGTGTTTGTTATCATTTGGCTCATTAGGGAGTGAGTGAGTAAGCGAGTATGATGTGTGCAAGTGTGTATATTCGTGGGAGTGTGTGTATAAGTGTGAGGCTACAACACCTCGGTAAGCACGTCTGTCTTTTGTGGGTGAGAAATGTGGGTAGGTCCTGATTTTTGGGCTTATATATTAATACTATCTATATTGTTAAATTTATGATTTAGCCCTGCTGGATAGGGTGTTTTTAAACGTTGTATCCAATTATTTTCATGAAAGCCTAAAATCTTTCTAATGTTATCTACTCTGAACTTTTCTATTGCCTCAAATATTGTTAATTAGGCATGGGTTTTAAAATCGTATTTTTCTAGGCGGAAATGTTGTTCTACTGGTAATAATTTGTCACTGGGAATCGACTTAATTCGATTGCTATCATTATTAATTCTGTAGTGAAAGGGCCATTCAGATTTTCCTATATATTGCTTCTGGTATAGTGTGCATTCTAGTGGGTAAATTATGTTATGGATTCTACAGTTAGAGTCGTGGTAGATTTAATAAAAGGAATAAACAACTCAATTATATATATATATATATATATATATATATATATATATATATATATATATATAATTGAGTTGTATATTCATTTTCGTAAGTACATATGTGCCTGTCCATATTTCTGAGATGAGGTATTGGAACTATTTACATTGTTCAGACTGTTGCCCTCTTCTTTATTTTCATTTTCCCAACGTTCGAACTGAACCCTTTATATCGTAAAAATGGACGAAATAAAGGGTTCCGATCGAAATTCCAATTACCTGAAGAAAACCGGAGCGTACAACGGCCGAATCGCCGTGCACTTAATAATAAGAATGAGAACATCTGTCCGAACAACGTAAATGATGTACATCAGAGTCTATTTTAAATAGGATTTTTAATACACATAAACATAATATTTTCGGTTTATTTATTTTTACCAGGCTTTTTCATGCTGAGAAAATATAAAAAAGTAACCGTCTTAATTTTTTTTAAATTTCCAGCATCCCCAGTGCTGTCTTTCTATTTCCCGTTTTTCAAATGGAATGTTAGTTCGAAATAATTTAATTATTTTTCTCTGTGAATCCATTCACCTTCTAGAATATTTTGATTTTAATCTATGTATGGAGGTGACCTCCATACATAGATTGTAATTTCTGCGTCTGCTCCACGTTGTGATTATATTATATACCATACATACTCTTCGTACATCATATATATATATATATATATATATGAGGTTATAATGTCGTTTTCTCACATAGCAACATATATGCGAAAACGACATTATTTTTGCACCAACCTAATATATATATATATATATATATATATAGAGAGAGAGAGAGAGAGAGAGACCTATTGAGCCAGAGAAACCTACCCAGGTTTCACCTAAGCGAATCGTCAGGGAAAACTGGCTATCCCTGACGAGAGCTTAGGTGAAACCTGGGTAGGTTTGTCTGGCTCACTAGGTTTATGTAGGTCTGCTCTACGGTTGTATTGAGCTCTTTTGTTAGTTAGTTGTTTACTCGTGTCGGGGTTTTTTCTTTGGGCTTCAAACCTGTATCTGTGCGATTTTTTGGGGACAGACTTTCATGTTTTTAGCTCTTTCTTTTTTTAAAACCTTTTTTTCCCTCGTGATTGATTTCATTTTTGGCAAATCAAAAATTCGAGGGTCCTTCGAAACGAGTATAGTTACCTATATATATATATATATATATATATATATATATATATATATATATATATATATATATATATATATATATATATATGCATAAGAGAATGTAATCGAAATCTCTAAAGTTCTTTTGTTTCTTATATAATCTTTATTCTATTTATCTGATTTCCGTGTAGATTTTGATAAGAAATTGTCCGGTATTCCAAACAGATTATCCTGTAGAGTGTCTGATACGTTGCAAGTAAAGCGACAAAGATGAATGGCTTCAGACGTACCACACCCTCTCATATGTTAACTCATCACTTATCGGAATTTGTGCATAGATGGTCACGCCAAAAACAACCAAGATAATCCGTTGATCTCAGACAAATATTAGCACACAACACTATATAACACTCACAAGAAAAAACTCAAAATACTAAATGATGATATACAAAAATGGGGAAAAAAAGAAAGCTTAACCAATTCGCCATTGATTAGGGCTCGCTGGCACTTTGCCAAAAAAAGTTGTAAAAGAGTAATAGGATGTTAATTTAAGGAATCACTAGTTTCGGTAGAATTTTTAAAGGCAAGAATTACAGAGGGTTTCCAAAAAGATGGAAAGCAAGATGCAGTAAGATTAGTTGTAGGTTTTTAAGAGAAGAGGAGCCTGTTCTTAGAACAATTGTAGGGATAAAGTCAAGTATTTTACCACAGGTGACAATATTTTAAAGCCAATATAAAATAATTAAAATGCTTATATAATAATAATAATATTAATAATAATAATAATAATAATAATAATAATAATGAATATAATAATAATAATAATAATAAGAAGAAGAAGAAGAAGAAGAAGAAGAAGAAGAAATAAGAAGATGAAACATTATTCAGTAATAAAGAAATCAACAAATTCAAAAGGGAATTTCAAGATGGCGAAAAAGTGAAAATAAACCATAATACACCTACCGCAGCAGCAAAGCACCTAAAAATGAAAACAAAAGCAAATGCGATTTACAAAATGCAGAAACGATAGTAAGATAAGCCTCTTTATGGACAAATTTCTTCCCGTACCCATCTGCGGTTACATAGTGAAGGATTAAACGCTGAAATTGTCCATATGTTCTCCTTTCAGGCTGGGGTCGCTCAGGAATTTTTTGTATTGAAATTTGGGTGCTACGTTAGGCTTCTTCAATTTCCGCAGTTTCACTCTTAGTCTACATATAACAGGGTGATGATCGCTTCCGCAGTCGGCACTTGGGTATGATTTGCAGTGAATCATTGCATTCCTGAATCTTTTGGTGATAGTTATATAGTCAATTTGGTTTTTAGTTTCTCCTCCTGATCTCCTCCATGTCCATAGTCGTCTCGGATATTCTTGGAACCATGTGTTGGCTATTACTTGTTCATTGGCTGTGCACCATTTTTCTCCACGTTCGTTGCGGGTTCCTAGTCCAAATTTTCCTGCTATATCCCCTTCCCTCTCCTTGCCTAATTTAGCATTTAGGTCTCCCGTGAAAACTATGACTTCTTGCGATTTGCAAAGAACCTTGGCACTGTCTAGCTTGGAGCAGAAAGATTTGATTTCCTCTTACTTACTTTGTGCTGCTGGTGCATACACTCATATGATAGATAGGTTGAAAGGCTTTCCTTTCAGCTTGTCTATCAGAATTCTTTTGGATAGTTGCTAGTATCCCAGAACGTATTTCTTAAATGTTTTATCTAGTATTAATCATACTCCTTTGTCGTTTTTCTCTCCACCTGCATGAATAATCCTCTGCTTGTCGCTGACAAAAGCACGGTTGTTTGGCCATCTGGTTTCACATACACCTAGGATGTTGATTTTAAGCTTGTTCATCTCTTGTTTCACATTATCTAACTGGACGCAGTTATTCAAGGTCCCGAGAGATATTTTATGTTTGATGAGTGCAGTCGCAAGATTAGGATCAAGTGACACCTGTCGTTCCTTTCCGGGCGAGGGATAGGTTACGAGTAAGTGTATTCCCTTTACGCCGTGAATATAAAACCCAGCTTGACAGACTGGGCCAATAGCTGCATTAGAAAATATACAATTTTTACGGGAGGTTAACTTGAAAAAAAAATAGTATGGACATTACCCAGAGCCGATTACAGACATATGACCTGTTAAAATTGTATGCGCATTTACAATACACACAGACGGAACAATCAAAACTAATCGCCCAAATATCATGATCGAAAACACAAAAAAATAAAAAAAAAGTCCCTGAGGATTTTAATGTATCTTTGGAGATATTAAAAAAAAAACTATCATAGAAAAGGACCTTGAAATCGAAATCTTAAAATTGTGGCAGGTGAGGACATTAACAATTCCAGCCATAGCCGGCGTCCTCGGATTGACTGAAAAATGTTCCGATAGGATCCCTGGTAGCGCATACCTTAAAGAAATATATCAAATTGTACTCACTAGTAAGTCTCACACGTTGCGAAGGGCATTATCTATGTAAAATGTGGGTGATCCTAGGTTTTTTATTGCTTTTGCTTCTTTTTTTTTTAAAAAAAATAATACTCAGTGAAAAATGTCATGATGACATTTCTGAACTTAGGTCTTTGGTTGGGACCATGAAAGAAGTGAGTATACCCCAAAAAACAAATGAAATAATAATAATAATAATAATAATAATAATAATAATAATAATAATAATAATATGCATACATTTTTGATAAGTTCTTTTCTGGTGAGGATGACATTTCAATATGTCTGAAGTGTAGCTTCCCCAAAATGCACGGATGTAGTCACTACATTCTTCTTGAATATATATCGACATCACCCACTTCGTATAAAACCTGAGACGGTCAAAAATACTTGTACAAAAACATAAAAAAAAAAAGATGGATTTGGAAAGTTTATCCAGAATTTTGATTTGGAAATTTGACAGATTGGAATATTTGAAAAATATTCTAAAACTTTTAGCAAGCAAACCTCTTAAGATCAGTTACAGAAAACATATTTACATGAGATTTTGATCTCTAAGCATTTTGGCATTCATCATAATCGATTAGTTCCGGATAAAAATGTAAGCATAGAATCTTTCCGAAATAATAATAAACGCATAACGAGGAAGGGGAGCTTGGATAATTTGACATTCACAGATCTTATCGGTGGCATACAGGAGAAAGTGAGGCGGCGGTCGAAATACCTGACGACTTTATGTGAATGAATAGCAGAATCGAGGGTGGGAGGAAGAGCAAAAATATTACTAAGTGCTACAAAGGATATGAAGTTGTGGAGAGATTATCAGCTACCCCTGAAGAGACACGCACGTAGAAGAAGAATAATGATTCGACTCCCATTTCTTTCATTTTTTTTCAGGACCAGATGAAAATATTATACGTACACACACACATATATATATAGATATATATATATATATACATTAAGAAATGGACAAAGTCCGACAATTTATTTATTAAAGACATTTTTATGTTTAACGTTCTTTTTATAGATACAAGTATTTAATTAAATGATCTGTTTATAATAATAAACAGTATTAAATAACATTTACCGGCCTGAATGTCGAGAAATTTTCAAAGGACGAATATTTCCTATGAAAATTTCTCGGACATTCAGGCCGGTAAATGTTATTTAATACTGTTTATTATAAACAGAGAATTTACTTAAATACTTGTATCTATAAAAAGAACGTTAAACATAAAAATGTCTTTAATATATATATATATATATATATATATATATATATATATATATATATGAAGAAATATAGTCTTAGGTTGTGCTATATTTATGGGATAAAGTGCTCAGTATCAGAGATAGGGATTGTGTAAATATAAAAGTGAACATAGCAGTCAACACTTAGAGGCGACAGTCTGTTTCATGCTAGATGCAATAATCAGGCCATGATTGCATCTAGCATGAAATTGACTGTCGCCTCTAAGTGTTGACTTCTATATATGCTTATATCAGGAATATATGCTTATATCTCGTATATATTGTGTTCAAAAATTCCCTACTCGGTAGCGTGCGTAGTTTACGATTCATGTTAAATCGGCCGAGTTCTGATCCTGGCTTGAAGCAATGCCGTATCTAGCGACACTGAAGTCCTGTGATACAGGGAAACAGTCTGTCTTTGGATGGCGATATACGCTCCCGTTCGTGGGTTGAGCACTTTGGAAGAAAAGGCTTTTGATGGCTGCTGCTATTATAATGTCAAACAATTCACAATAAATACAACACTCTGGCAGCTGGTAATGCCTATATCACGTATATATTTCATCAAAATTTCACTTTCTCTATAGCGTACGCCGATATCCTAGGAGTAAGAGTATCTGACTGTTTCAGATCGGTTGAGATTCGGCTTGAAGCAATAGAGTGTCTAGCCACGCTGCGTAATAGTCTGCCTCTGGATATATATATATATATATATATATATATATATATATATATATATGAATATAATTGTAATATATTGGAGATATAGTACTAGTGATAATGAAACAGTATCCAATGTAATAAGACAGAGATATTAACTATGTATTAATAAATATATTATCCGTCACCGTTATCACGACTCAAAGTTTCATGCAAAATGCAATCTTCAGGTGCTGAGTAGAATGTAGAATATATCTGAAGATTGCGTTGTGCATGATACTCCGAGTCGTCCTACTGGTGAGGGATAATACGTGTATATATATATATATATATATATATATATATATATATATATATATATATATATATATATATATATATATATATATATATGGAATAAGCGAAGCTATGTAAAATTATATATTCGACTCCATCTGTCATCAGAATACATTCTGCAGTTGCTTCAAGCTTTAATTAATTAACGTCAAAGTATTGGAGATTATATTGTAGATGGCTCAGTAAATTGATTCCATACTTGCAGGGTCAATATGATTTGCATAATAAATAAAAAAAATATGAAATAAATGTCTCGTACAGAACGGATAAATTCTTTCTTCTTTTCTCCTTTTACTTCTGCGCTTCTGTTAGGCTTGGGGGAGCGAGGAATTTGGGAAGTCGAATCACGAAAACAAATCTGCGCTTCATTTTCTGAATAATGAAAATCTGTTCAGCGTTAAGAAATAATGATAAAATCGATGAAGAATACATCAAAATCAGCGTAAAACCAAGAAAGATTTAATGAGGATATCAGAGGAATTAGAGACAGAAAAATATAAATAATGCATAGCTTTACCTATATGAGTACGACTGTATTCACGAGTTAAAAATGCTTTTACGTATGTTCAGCTGTATAAATACATATAAAAGAGATATAATTACACACACACTGACACACACAAATATTTATGTGTGTGTGTGTATATATATATATATATATATATATATATATATATATATATATATATATATACACACACATATACATACATATATGCACACACTCACACACATGTGTGTACACGCACACACACATATCTATAAAAGGAATTTCTAAAGATGTGATGAATTTATTTTTTTTTTAATAATCTTACAGATTTTATTACTGAAATGCTAAGACAATATTACTTTCTCCGTGTGTGTGTATATGTGTGTGTCTGTGTTTGTTTGTGAGTGCTTGTTCACGTGTGTATGCTGACTGTTAATTAACTGTGGGCGGTACACTGATACATCATATATACGCACCTATATACATGTATATTTTATTACATAAAAGTAATTTTTAGTGGATACCCATATTTGAGTAGACGTTTTGTTTATTTATTAATAAGTATATGTATTTCTTTTCGTCTACTGCAAGAAATCTTATTAATGAAGGATATGCGTTCCCCGTTTGAACCGACGTCCTTTAGATTTCACGAAATGCAAATCCTTTCCAGACTCTCGAAATAGAAATATATTTTCAGTTTCGTAACCTAACGTAAACAAAGCAATGCTATATCACTCTTAAGGACCACAAACACGATTTTGAGGAAGACCCCACTACTAGAATGATAAACCCAACCAGACCCCACATAGGAAAGTTAAGCAAGAGAATCCGAGAAAGGATCACTAGGCAAATCAAAAACTACCTTGGATTAACACTCTGGATTAATACCAAAGAAGTCATCAATTGGTTTACCAACATCAACATTAAGCCTGATTGCACCCTAATACAGTTCGATATTGTGGATTATTTTCAGTCACTATCAAGAGGTCGCTTCACGACTGCCCTGGAGTTTGCTACTGTATATTCTGACCTAACTAAGGAAGAAATGAACATTATTCTTAGTGCAAAAAAATCTGGATTAAAAATACTAAAGACAATTTTGACATCACCATGGGAACTTAGACTCTGCAGAGTCTTCTAACATTGTCGGTCTATTTATACTATACAATCTAACCGCGCACCGTGAATTAGACATTAAGGACATCGGCCTATACAGGGAGGAGGGGCTCATGGTAGTGAGGAACTCCGCAAATTTTAAAATAGATAAAATGAGAAATATAATATATAGTGAATTCAGAAAACTAAATTTAAAAACTACAGTCAATACTAAATTAAAAAGGGAAACTTCCTCAACGTAACTCTAGACTTAATGAACAACAGACAGAAAACCTAACGCTATGTACACCTTAAGTCAAACCACCTTCGATCTATAATTAATCATATACCCACATCAATAGAGAAAAGAATCAGCATGAACTCCGCTAATAAGGAAATATTCCAACAACACAATAATTTTTATAACACAGCCCTGAAAAATAGTCGATACAAAAACGCTAACATAAATTATAGAAACAATAATACAAACCAGAAGAAAAACAGGAAAAGAAAAATAATTTGGTATACCCCTCCGTTCAACCAAATGGTTAGTATTAAGCTAGGACATAAGTTACTACCTTTAATTGAAAAAAAAAACTTTCCTACTAATAGCAGACTTAGCGAGATCTTTAATAAAAACACCTTAAATTTAAGTTACAGTTGCACTGAAAATCTAGAAAGAATCAGAAATAAACATAATAATAAATTCCTGGAAAAAACACGCATGCCAAAATAGTATTAATAAAAATCCTAAAATAAAATTAGCCAAAAATAATGAAAAATTACTTGATTGTAGAAATCCTGACGATTGCACGTTAGAAAATAAATGCCGCACAAAATCTGTGGTATACCAATGCACTATCTCATCCACTGAGAGTCATAACACTGAAAGGATATACATTGTTCAACGAAGAATGAATTTAAAATTAGATGAAGACAACACAACACCTCCTTCAATAATATTAGAAATAGAAATCAGACATCTCTATGCAAAAAAATTTGGCATTTAAAAGAAGTGAATAAAACACCAAAAGTAAAATTGAAAATAATAAATAGTACAAGAACTTGTAGAACCTGGTATGACCCATGCCCTTTATGCCTACATGAAAAACTACACATAAATAAGTTTCTAAATAATGAAAATTTATTAAACTATAGACATGAGTTAACGGTTTTTTCCCACATCAACAAATTTTCGCATTAAATAATTAGCATAAAAAAATTAAATTTCATAGTCTAATAAAAGGTTTAAAAGCTGAACCCAATCATAAGATAGAAAAATCCTTTATGAAGTCGTCACAAAAACAAATTGTAGTTCAGTGCGACGGGTTTATGTACGAAACAGCCCTTTAGAAAAAAAATGAATAAATAAAATAAAATTCTTTAGACATTTAACGACATATTATGGTGCTATCTGTCGTCCTGACTGACCAGACGATGTGCGTACATGAATGCCATCTTTCACTTTGAGATGGACACCCCGGCCCTTTTTCTTTCTTTTGACCTCTTTCCGAAGGAGACTGATATGTGGATACAAATTAACTCTCATACTCTTATCAAAATAGTCGCCCCAGGCGTTTCTATAGTAATTAATTTTGCGAATGAACCTGCTTATAAAGATGCTTAAATTTCAAGATTGGTTATTCCTAAATTTTCGCTCGAAGATGAAACAGGACTTGATACTTTAATTCAATTTAATTTCAATAATTATATTGAGGTTTTCGGCTCTTGAAACATGAGAATTTTATGTGGCGAAGGATTCATATTTAATATATATATATATATATATATATATATATATATATATATATATATATATATTTATATATATATATATATAATATTCAATATATATTGAGTTGAAGTCATAAAATAGTGTTCACAATATTTAGCTTTCGGTATTAATAATATATATATATATATATATATATATATACACACGACTCTCACGTCGTATTAGAAAGAACGGTGTTGGACGGCGGCTTGGATTGAGGAATCGGAGAACCAAGTTCGAATTCCAGTCGAACTCAAAACTTGCGAAGGGCCGTTTGAGGACCTTGTGGCACGTAGTGCACCAGGTCTGTATTCGGCCCATCAAAATGTGTGGATGGTTCTGCACAAAACCTTCACCACTATATTCAAATCTCATGTGATGTTGTCGGGCCGTCGCTTCCTAAGATCTGATCTGCTTGACCCTCACACATCGAATTCGACGGGAGAGTCGAGTATATATATATATATATATATATATATATATATATATATATATATATATATATATATATATATATAGTTCAGTGATGCGACTACAGAGGGGCACGAAAGAAAGAGAGACCCTGAGAAATTAAAACTATATTTTAATATGTGTTTTGGGTATATAATCTAGCCAACTTTACCAATATTTTAGTGTAAAGATTCACCTCGTGATGTTTAGTATCCAGCCTGTTATCATGGGCTTTCTCAAGCTGGTAGTGTATCGGTAATGATGTCGGTGTGTTCTGCTGGAATTCGCAAGGAGCGCTGATTAAACTGGAATCTATCTTAAAAGGTTCGACCTATTTGAATTACGATCGTTCTACTTTACTACCACAACTGTGAATTGGTATGTCTGGTCATAACTGCTCAACGTCTGGATCGTGAGTGTTTTCCAATGTGGTGTCCCACAATTTCCGCCCCAGCTGCCGGCTTGTAAACTTTTCCTAGCTCGTCTCAAGTTCAGTGATAGGGCAGCCACATGTACAATATACTTTTCTTTGAGTCCATTTGTGTCAATGAAAGTTTTCTTTAAAATTGCCCAAGATGTCTTCCATGGGGAAATTGTCTTTGGCTACCCCTCAACCTGCTAAGAAAAAAGAAAATCTTTTGATCTTGACACAAAAATGATTGTGATTAAACAGTACGAATGTTTTTTTTTTTGTATGTCTAGCAAATATTAAACCAACTGCATTGTCTGTATTAAACCTGACGAGCGTAAAAATAAGACACAAAAAATGTATACGGAGATGATAGAAATATTATCAAACAAAATAAACCGTAAATATTATAAGAAATAAAATAATACAAAAGATTGTAAAGTTAATTAGAGACCGGATTACAACAAGATTAATTTACAACCGACAAGGACTATTTGGGAAGGATTTATTCTTCTAGGGATGGTTAAATAATTTTGATAAAATCAGCGTTATTTCCTGGTAGATATTACTAAAGGCAATGGGGTTTTGTCTGGGTCAGTAGCTTTCTTAAGATCAAAATTTTTTATAAGTCTTTCGACTTACAGTGCTGTAATAAAAATGCTACAGCGATGGTTGCACGGTGAAGTAATGGATATCAGATCGGATCAAGGAGCTGAGTTCGAATTCCAGTCGAATCCATTACATTCACTTACGTACTAATACCCTTATGGAACGTATGAATACTTTTACTATAAGTAAATAGCAGGACAGACCTGGTTCTATAGACTTGGATGGCAACTGGTCTACCGCAGAAAGAAATGTCAACCTTCTACGGGAAAAAAATCTGCCTCTTCAGCCATGTATTGAAAGATACACGATCACCTCAGCGTGTATCACGCATTGCACATAATTGACTGACTGGGATTGTGCTCTATGAGATGGGAAGGAAATGACACCTGTTATCTAATGTTGCCTTAGAGTCAAAGATTTAGGCTAAGAGCTTTGCCTTATCTGACGAGGAAGAGATGTTTTCGGGGCCATTTATAATAGTGGGCACAAACGCTTTGCCTCTTTGCAGAATTTGGCTGGAGATCTACTAGATCTCTTGGTATCCAGTTTGTTTGATTTCAGCCTTGGTCGGGACCGCCTGTGCATAGCTAGGCTTTTCCTTTCCTAGAACATTCTTACAGCGAATGCGGTTAGTCCTGAATGCAGTAAGTTTCCAATTACACCGCTCCTTGTGATAGATATTGAAGTAGTGCTTGCAGCGAACTAAGGCTGCAGCGAATTCAACTGTAAACCAGGGCTGGCTGCTTCCTGCTGTAATATTTTCGAGGTTTAAAACTCTCCATTCCATTAACGATCCATTCTGAGACGTGAGTAGTAGTTTTGGAGGCAGCATGTTCGAAGAATTTGAGAGATGAGATTCTGCCATGTAAGATCTAAAGCTCTGCCAGTCTACATTCTAGTAGAAAAATCGTTCTATGGAACGGAAAAACAGGAGATGCTTTTGGTTTGGCATCAATATGGACACCGACCAGACACGTGCCTGACGTGCCCAGCGGAGTAAAACTTGCGAGAAGCATTTTGCAGACCAGGGTATGAAAAAGAGGTGAGGAAGGTTCGCCTGAAATCCTGTCCCATCAAGATATATTTATGCGTATGTCTGCGTAAGAAGTGAGAGAAAACGCGTGTGAGATTATTTATAATATATATATATATATATATATATATATATTGATAGAGATTTATGGTAACATTTCAATGGCAATTGTGAAATTGACAAGCTTTACCTATTTTCCGTGGTTAGATTTAAACGATTTTAAAATTTCATACCTGTGAAATATTGTGAAGGATGATGCACGAAATGTTCATTTTGATTTGGGCGTAGTTTCTCTTCTCCATTCTCCTTTTATCCATCATCCTCCACTCTCTCTTGCTCTACCTCCTCCTCATCTCATTACTGCTTCTCAACGTCCCCCTCCTCCTGAAAAATGTAGATTAACTGAAGCATATAGGACCAGGTCCTCGACAGGCTATTTCTGATTGGGCATACTTTCTCTTATCCTTTCTCTTTTTCTTCCTCCTCTTCCCATCCTCATCCTCCACATCCTGGAAATTGTAGACTAAGTGGAGCGGAGAGAGCCAATGGTTGGCCAGGCTTGTGGTTACTATAATGGTTTCAATAGTATGTAGGTTTTAGGTTGGTGGTACTGCCCGCTGTAAACCTATCTTTTTTTTTCAATTTAGATGTCTTCTTGTTGAGAGCTAAGGATAGAGGATCTGGTCTGCACTGGCATTTAACCTATCTCTCGTACAAGGGAGAAGAAGAAGATTCATGTCTTTCTCAGGTGTATCTGTGCGAAATCGAATGCTATCTTACCGACTGGAATATTATGTAGGTTCACCGATCACACATTTCCCACAGTTAACCGCTACGGTATACACATGTATTGACATATTTAAAACGAGCGAAAGAAGATAGAGAGAAGAAGGAAGAGAAGAAGAAAAAAGAAACTAAAAAAAAAACAATCGACAATAGATAATATAATCGGAAAAAGAAAGATCAAAGTACAAATGTGATATGTTCCGGAAAGGGATATATTTGAACGAAGTAGCTAAGTGGTTTAGGCTACTATAACCAAGTAGAATACGGTAGCAGTAATCGACTGATACGCGTCGTAGTCGCAGGTATGAAGTGTAGATAAATGGCGTAGTCCAGTGGGCGTCGTTATAGACTTAAGTCTTAGACTAAGGCTCTCTTTGACTCTGTCCTACTTACACGTCCGTCGGTATTTATGACAGACACCAGCCAATCATATTCCAGTGAGGGTGAACACAGGTGTACACATATTCCATTACAGTGTAACCCGGATATAAGAGACCCCGATATAAGATAAACCCGGATATAAGAGAGAGTTTCCCTGGACCAAAATTAGAGCCTGTGTTAATGTATATAAAATAGACCAAACCCGGATATAAGAGAAACCCAGATATAAGAGACTTCTTCTCCGGTCCCGACAAGTCTTATATCCGGGTTACACTGTATATCAAAATGAAATCGGGGAAAGAATTAGACCAAAAAAGAAACGAAAGAAGGAAAGAGATAAAAAGAAAGAAACGAAAGAAGAAATAAAAGCAAGAAAATGAAAAGAAAAAAATGAGAGAAAAGAAAAAAGAGTGGAAGAGTAAATAAGAGAAGAAAGAAACAAAAAATAGGAAATACCAGTAAGAAAATATAAAAATGAAGAAATTAGAGAAAGGGGTAAAAAGAAAGAAGAAACAAAAGCAAGAAAAAGAAAAAAAATGCGAGTAAAAAAAAGAATGAATAAATGATAGTAAAAAGAAAATGAAAGAAGAAATGAGAAGAATAAAACGAAAAGAAAGAATTAATAAGAGAAAAGAAGGAGAAAATTGAAGATAGAAAAAGAATGGAAAGCTGCTAATAAAAGAAAAGGAACAAATGAGAGAAATGAAAAGAAGAGAAAGAAGAAAGAAATGAGTGTAAACGAAAGATGAGAGAATAAAAAGAAAAGTTGAAAGGAATGAGAGAGAGAGAGAGAGAGAGAGAGGAAAAGATAGAAATAAATGAGAGAAAGAAAAGGGAAAAGAAAGAGGAAATGTAAGAAAAGAAAAGAATTGATAGAAAAAAAAGAAATAATAAATGACAGCAAAGAAAAAGAGAGAAAACAAAGAAAGGAAGAGAAAAGAAAAAAAAGAAAGAAAATTAGAGAACAAAAAGAAAAGAAGGGAGAAATCAAAGAATGACAGAAAAGAGAAAGAAATGCAAAAAGAAAAAAGCAAGGAAAGTATGAAAAAGAAAAATAAACCCGAGAAAGAAAATGCAAAGAACGAAAAAGAAAATCAACGGAAAGAAATGAAAGAAGAGAAAAAAAAAATATGGAAGCATTGAAAAGAAGAAAATGAAGAGAAATAATTTAGAGACAGAACACAGTTGTGAAATGATGAAAAGGAAAATAAAGGAGAAAAAGAAAAAAAAAGAAAAGGAAGATGTAATAACAAAAGAAAGAAACAATATAACAACGGTATAAAGAAATAAAATTAATAGAAATGAAATGAAAGAATTCAGTGTTCAGTGATTCTTGCAGACACAAACGGTAATTAAAGTTGCAATTTTTCGTTTCCATTCTAAGCCTTGTGTTATTCACGGAATTAATTACTTACACTGATTCTTTATATCCATTGTTTCAGATAACCTTATAATTAAGTTAATTAAGCTTATGTCAAAGAAAAAAAAAGACTTCTGCAATATACGTAATTTTATGTATTTTATGTCAGATCATATCATTCCAAATTATCAGCAAGATATTCATTATAGACACAAGCTATTAAAGTCATAATTAAATGATAGGGATATTACTTGTCTCAAATGTCAGAAACAAATGTCTTATCATTAATATTCATTAAACCGGACGCAGTACTTTACCAAGCCAAATTTACGGTTTGGATTCATTCAGTCTGTTTAATGGCATATCATCTCTTTATGGGTCATTTAATGCTGAAATTTAATTTCCTTAGGAAATTTGGTAATTTTATACTATTAAAATCTACACTATTTACATTGTTCGGATTATTGTCCTCATCTTTGACGGCATATTTATTACACCGTTTCGGCCGTTGTACGCTCCAGCCTTCTTCAGGTGGTTGGAATGTCGAACTGAACCCTTTATTTCATTCACTGGGGTAGACAGTTCTAGTTCCACGTGCCATGTTCAATGCATGTCAGTTGTCAGTTATCTCCTGTTAATCAAGAACAGTGGATAATGGCGTTAGTTAGATCCAGTGACAGGCCCCAAAGATTTTGAGTTCAATGCCCGTTTAAAGCAGTGTAGAACTTGGAGAAGGGAATTAACAGGAGATAACTGACGACTGACATCCATTAAACATGGCACGTGGAACGGCATGGCATTACTTGAAATCAGAGAGGCCTTAAAAAAAAAGAGCGGGGATCTGAAATTTCTGGCATTCAAAATCCAACAGTAACTATTTTACATCTGGTACGATCATGCAAATTCATGACATATTATTATTATTATTATTATTAATGATAATAATGATGGTGATGATGATGATGATGATGATTGTTACTATGCTTATAATAATTGAAATCCGAGAAGTGACCAAATAGATAGAGGCAACAACATTGCAAGAAACTTGGAAGCCCTTGTACAGAAAATATTCAAAATACTTCTCATCAGGATATATATATATATATATATATATATATATATATATATATATATATATATATATATATATATATATATTAGGTATTTCTTAACACCAGAATATATTCAAACAAAATGCATATATATATATATATATATATATATATATATATATATATATATGTATATAGTTGTATATTTTGGCAGCAATCCTTCCTTTATGCATGTTTCATTAAAAAGGACAGACAAGGTACTACGGTTAGGCTTTTTATTTAATTTTTCTTCTGTTCTGACAAGAGTTTTCTTTTCTGGACCAAGGGTGTGTAATAACGGTCCAAATGTTTTATATTTCCGAGCGCTTTCGGCTATACATTTAGCCATTATCTGGGATGATTCGATTTTTCCGCTTAATTGAGTGTGTGCGTTCAGTGTATGTATTAGTGTGTAGTAGAGATGTTTTTAATTTCCGAATACGATTAGCACATTGTGGCTTTGTTCGTAGTTAATATTATTAAGAGTTGGCTTTTTCTTTTTTATTATAAAAGGGTCCATTATTTTTAGTCTTTTTTTGCAGGTGGATGCAGTTAATATATTTTGTGTTTTCTACTAGTATCTTCCTAATGGAGTCTGGTAAATTTGTGTCTGTGTTTAAATGGGTTCTAATGGAGCTGTGATCAGATAGGAGTAACATAAGGCAGCTGGATAAGCATGTGGTTGTGTAAGCGATGTAATTATCTAAGAGTCCGGTTTGATCAGGAACACAGTTCTTTAAGGGGCATTTGAGCTCATAGATAATATTGTGACGTCGTCCCCTGGTCGCCGCGCCAACCGTGACGTTCTATCCTAGTCTACCACGGCACCAACTGTGACGTCCCTAAACAGCACCAATTGTGACGTCCTCGCCGCGGCGCCAGCCGTTCGCTCCTCGCTGCTCCGTTCGGGTGTCGCTGCTCCAAATGTGACGTTCTAACCTTTTGGTGATTCGGGTGGGAATCTGATTAGATTTGATATCAGCCTCGTTGTTCCCAACTCGCTTCCAACGCCTGGTTACCAAGGTAACTGCACTGATCCCCCAGTCAGCCTACCCACGTTGTGAATTGATCTTAGGCAGACGAGATCAAACAGTGGTTGGGGCCGTACTGCAAACCGAGTTCAACGGGGGTGATACCACACAAATATGCATAAAAGACAATAAAATGAAAACTCAAAAGTTCAAAGTATCAAAGAAAAAGGTAACAAACTTTATGTCTAGTTGTTCGATACATAGGACTGCATCTATCTCCCGACCCGTTCTACGGATTGTGGCACGTCGTTTTCCGCTAGGCAAGTTTTAACACTTCAAGTTGTCTGCTCTCTAATAAATTGGTGTTTCGGTGGGTCTTTGGACGAAAGTCAAAAGAAAAAACTTATTTCGGTGATCTGGATCTAAGTCGCTCTTCAAAATAATTGTTCTTGGGTTGAATCGGGGGTCCGGAATGTGCGTGAATCTTGGTCAGCAATCTGCGAGGCTTGCTTCAACTGGAGACTGACTCTGGGAACTGCTGGGACTCAACTCAACTCTGCTCGTTGTGGCTTCGTTTATATGGGCGCCGACCAAAACCGGGGTGAGTTTGTCGGCGCCGGGGGGTTCCTCGATAATTCTAAATACATATCCACCTCTCTGGTTAGGAATTTCCACCTTTTTCCATTTTTGGGAACCTTTCCTCACTCCCACCTTCTCATCATACTTCAGAGTGCGTGAACTGCCCTCCCCACATCTTCGTAGCAACCTCTCCTACTCATCCTCCAGATGGGCGGCAACAGCCTCCCTCATGCGTCACGTGATCACCACTCGACCAATGATCTCTTAGTCGGGCGTGGACGAATCTGCGGCTTTGTTTCAGGAAGAAAAAAATATCTTGCTTAACTAAAAAAAAATTTATCTCTTCTCTTTCCCTTTTCTTCCTCTTAATCGCCATTATCATTTCTCTGGTCGCGAACGGACAATATGACAATGGCGGTCATAACTCTTGTTCTACACGTGGTTTACGTCAGGTATTTTATCGCTAATTATCAGAATGTGTGGTCTTCCTAACACGGTCTCAAAAAGACACATCTCTAAAGTTTCAGTCAGTCTGTCGCCTCGAAGAAAGAAAATAAAAAACACTTCTAGGTTCCCATTCATTTTCCTTCGGTACATATTTCTGATAACATAATTTTATATCTGTCCAAAGTCCATTTAGTTGCCTGTTTTTCGTCACTTATCGAAATAACATTTTCATTTGAATTTTTTTTTCTTTGGCCAGCCGGTCTGTAGTTGATAATAAGATGTCTTCCCGTACCAATAGTTTGTTTTCATATCCTTAGATAACACAGCCGATGCCAAAACATATCTGATTCTTTCCTTCTTTCCCTTTCTTTTTACTCAGAATTTCCCTGTCATTGTAATGACACTCTTTCGCCATTTGTTACTTATCAAAATATCCTTTTATCCATTGTCTCTTAGCCGTGTGTGTGTTCTTGCTTATCAAATGCCTGTTCTTTTCCTCTTTTCTTTCTTTTCCCTTTCTGCCTCGTTAAATGGTGCCACAATATTTGTTCTTTGTAATTTTGACTTAGCTGCTGTGTTGTTATTTTTGATATGTGATTTGTGTGTTGTTATTTTGATGTTATATATATATATATATATATATATATATATATATATATATATATATGCATGCATTACACAAAATATTCCGTAAAATGTCATGATGCCGTTTTTGACTGTAGGTCTCTTTTTGGGACCCGAAAACAAATGAGTGTACAACGGAAAATAATAATAATAATAATAATAATAATAATAATAATAATACATCGTGATCAATGATCACAAAAGCAGAATATTCTTTCTTATTGACATGACAGTTTCTGAAGATTGTAATGTATATTTGAAAATCTATAAAATAAATGTGACATATGAGAGAATCAATAAAAGCAGTTGTAGTTGGAGCCGTCGGTTTGATTGAAAATGGTTCCAATAGACTCATTGAAGAGATTTCTCTTAGCCCATACCTTACAGAAATGCAAACAATTGTATTCACAAGTATAACTCACACATTACCAAAACCTTTATCCATGTGTTATGTGATCTTAGATTGTTTTTTTTTTATTTTACAAACATTGATCAGTGGAGAATATCATGGTGATATTTCTTACTTTAGGTCCCTTGTGGGAACCGGGAGGAAATGTGTATATAACAGAAATCAAAGGAATAATAATAATAATAATAATAATAATAATAATAATAATAATAAAAATAAAATTAAAAAAAATTAATTATTAATAAAAGACGTAGACAAAACCCGTACCCATCTGTGGCTACGTAGTGCATGGTTGAAAGCTGAAACTGAAGTTTTGTCCTTGCTGCACAGGACAAAGGCATGCTAAATAGGAATTATCAAGCACATATATTAAAATACTGTTAGCCTAAAATGCAGATTCTGTGATAAATATTCAGAAACGATTGATCATTTTGTATCAGGTTGCACGATATTGGCACCCACTGAATATAAAACCCGGCATGACAGGGTGGGCCAATATCTGCACTGGAAAATCTGCAACTTCTACAGAAAGGAAACTGAAAGAAAATGGTATGAACACCACCCAGACACGGTTACGGAGATATGACCTGTTACAATTCTATGGGACTACAAAATACACACTGACGGAACAATCAAACTAACCGCCCAGATATTGTTATTAAAGACTACAAAAAAAAAAGTGCCGCCTTATTGATATGGCAGTCCCTTCTGACTGCAATGTATCTTTGAAGATATTCAAAAAGCTGTCAAAATACAAGGACCTTGAAATAGAAATCTCAAAAATGTGGCATATGGGAACATCATCAATCCTTGTTGTAGTTGGAGCCCTAGAAATGGTTGGAAAAGATTGCAGTAGACTAATTGAAGGGATACCTGGAAGTCCATGCCTCAAGGAGATACAAAAAATTGTTCTGACAAGTACAGCCCACACTTTACGAAGGGCTTTATCTATGTATTTTTTTTTTTTTTTTGTCAGTGAAAAGTGTCATGATGCCATTTCTAACATTAGGTCCCTGGGCGGGACCCGGAAAGAAATGTGTAACCGCCAGAAATCAAAGAAAATAATAATATTAGGTTGGTGCAAAAATAATGACGTAATAATGTCGTTTTTGACGTATTTTTTAACGCCAAAAAACGACATTATTACCTCATTATTTTTGCACCAACCTAATAATAATAATAATAATAATAATTATAATAATTTGCTGATGCTACACGTTGTGCGGCTCCTATGGCTTCTAATTTGAATTAATTGAAGGTGCTAATATGTACATTAGGGAATTAAGATGAGATACAGCAAATAATCCGTTCAGTACCATAGAATATGCTTCGCGGTTGCTTGGAATATGTAAATCTATACTAGGCGAATGAGTAGGAGTAGTGGCAGGCCATCATGACGTGATATACAGTTTTTTTTTTTTTCATTTATTTAAGTTTGAAGGATGAAGCAGCCAAGATAACTTAAAAGTTACATATTCACCCAGTGCGAGACAGTCTGAAGGTATTTTCAAACTGGTTCCTATCTCTAAGGTAATGTTCTGCGTCTACAAAAGCATCAGACATTTGTCTGTGAGGCAGGTGACTGGTACACCGTTATCAGGATTGGTGTCATGATTACTATATTGGTCTCCGCGTATTTGTACACCAGCGTCAATTTGATGATGTGCTATCCCCTCGCTGAACAACAACAACAACAACAACAACAAATAATAATAATAATAATAATAATAATAATAATAATAATAATAATAATAATAACAATAATAATAATAATAATTATAATAATAAAATCCGACATCAAAACTAATGAGAAAGAAATTTCTCACCGACTGTCACATAAGATGTAAATACATGAAAAGAAATGATAATATTTTGGTTCCTTTCTAAATGTGGCAATAGAACAACTGAGAATTATTTTTCTAAAAACAAGAAAACTTACTCCAGTACAACTGTAGTATGTGATTCAGAGATCTCAACGGTTGAACTAGAGGATGAAGAGGGCTACCCATGACGGACATGCTACAGAAGGCGTCACTCGACATTAGAGCAGATACAGCGGAGGTCAGTTGTAGTTTTATTACTGGATTCAGCATCTCTCATTCCATGTGTGCTGCAGAAGAAGGTTATGAAATCAAATGTGTGCATCACTTTCTGGCAAGCTGATTTCCACCTTAAACAATTTCAAGTCATCTGTACTTTCTTCCAGTCTGAGTTTGTTTCAGCCCCAATCAAATCTTGCCAAGCCAAACGGCGATAGGGAATGGATGACGGAGGCAGGTTTTGATGAACCTGGAAGTTTCTAGTCCTGAACCTGTGCGTTGGTGGCGAATTTAGTCATGATCACCATCATCATAATGGAAGCAATTAGCAAAGAAAAACATTAAATTAATGGATACGAGAAAAAGCCGACGACCACAGGATTCAGACTAAACAATACTAGAGGTCCGAATCTGATTTAATGTATATGAGTAACCTCCGAGCGAATAGGAGTTAAAATTTGGTGGCCCTAATGTGTTCTTGATTCACTCTAGAACTAAGCGTTATACTCTTTGTCACATCAGAATATCATGAGAGATAAGTACCTCAGCTGGTAGACGTAGAAATTCACCAATTGCGAAATCAGTCTTCAAGGAATATGTGTGCTGACTTAGACAGGAATTTAACACGGCGAGAGTGAAGGGAAAATTCCTAACATATTTGTGAGTGGAAAACCGAACGTCCGAAGAAAGTTCCCGGGAGCCTCTCACCCTCCACGGATGACGTCAATTTAAAGGAGACCAGGAGCAAGAAAACACTGTTCTAGGTATAAAGAATTCGGTGTCGTATTCTTATCAAACGTGACAATCCTAACATAACATCCAAATAGTACCTGCTATTTTTCTTTTTACAATCAAAGGAGAGAGACGATATCCTTATATGTACATCGTATTTCTGATGCCTTTGTATCCACAGAACCGAAGATGAAAGGCAACTAATCAAAATAAAGGAATTACTTTATCACGCCTCGAGTTTATTTAACTCAGCGTATATAGAGAGTCTTTATGACAGCACAAAACAGCAAAAACGAGACGGCTTTGCATTAGAAAATCTAAAATTTATTATCCAGAGGGATTCTAGATCTTAAGAAGTAAAACCAATGCCTGGATGATTTAAGAGACATAGCATCGATTTTTATTTTTGCCAAAAGAACACTTCGAAACTGCAAGAAAGTCACTAGAAACTGAAGCCCAAATTATTCGAATCAGAATGGATAACCTCAGAGCTTATTTATGCAAGTCAAATACGTTTACAAATGTCCCCTGTGTGAAGGCAAGTATTGAACGGTTGATGAATGTAACACATTGACTAGAGTTATTGAATTAAATTATTATATAAAGAAACATTGATGAATTGAGGTTTGTGAAAAGGTAGGATTAATTTAAATTTTGAATTCCAGATGCCTCAAACGAAACATGATAGATCGAGTTATCTTTAACGAAGTCAAAAGTTTTGGCAAGATTCAAATTAGAAATAATATCGAGGAGAGTCCGAATGTAGTTTGCAATCAAATTTGATCTACGTGAGTTATCAGATAGTATTAGGTTGGTGCAAACATATTGACGTAATAATGTCATTATTGGGCGTATTTTTTAACGTCAAAAAACGACATTATTACGTCAGTATTTTTGCACCAACCTAATATTTAGATTTCTACTACTACTGTTACTACTACTAATAATAATAAAAATAAAAGTAATAATAATAATAAAAAATGTAGGGTAAGATAAGAAGAAACATTTCGTAGTTTATATATTAAATATATTCGAGATTTCTGCAATAAATCAAAGTATCCAACAATAACCTCGGAAACATTACAAAGCAGGTACCTTCAAACATTTTTTTCTCGTTTGTGACAACTCAATATATATAATAATATATATATATATATATATATATATATATATATATATATATATATATATATATGTATATATGTATAATGAAATGGACAAAGTTCGACAATTATTTTAAGACATTTTTATGTTTATACATTCTTTTTATAGATACAAATATTAAAGTAAATTCTCTGTTTATAATCCAAATCAGTAAAGGGACGTATAGGTTCGAATCCTGTCGGTGGACGAATATTTTCTGTGAAAATTTCTTGGACGGTAAATGTTGTTTAATACTGGTTATTATAAACAGAGCATTTACTTAAATATTTGTATGTATAAAAAGAATGTATAAACATAAAAATGACTTAAAATACACACACACACACACACACACACATATATATATATATATATATATAAATGCCTATATATATATATATATATATATACATAGAGAGAGAGAAAAAGTGTCAGATAGACGTAAAATATATATGTGTATACATCTAAACATAAGGCATATATATATATATATATATATATATATATATATAGATATATATATATATATATAGATAGAGATATATATATATATATAATAGGTTGGTGCAAAAATAATGTCGTTTTCTCACATAGTAACACATCTGAGAAAACGACATTATTTTTGCACCAACCTAATATGTGAACATACGTAAACATACATATGAAAGTGTTACTTTCTTAAATATATGGTATTTATTTTAATATTCTTTATAACGTACTCTATTTTGAGAATCTTATTTTAAAATAAACATATTCAGTGAGCCAAAATCACATATCAAGACACACACACAAGCACCTACCATTCTGAAACAAACTCACACCTAGACACATTCATAATATACGTATGTTTTGTTTAAAATCGGCTATATTTATGACGACAGAGTGATTAATTACGCAGCTGGATAATGAACCTTCATGAAGATGGTTATTTTCACACCTAAAATGATCTTCATAAGATGATGTTTTTATAGTCAATTCAACCCATGGATAACGCCACTAACACACAAAAGAATATTGAAAGTGCAAGAGAAGGGGGAAAAACATTAGAAGGAACCTAAAACCACGTAATAATATAAATTTCAGTGTTTATGCGAAGACACCAGAATTATAGAATTGAAGCACAATTTAGAAGTAACTGGAAACCCGATCCTAAAAATCACATGTGGGGTATTCTTATTCTCTTTCTCATTCTCTTTCGCGATATATATATATATATATATATATATATATATATATATATATATATATATATATATATATATATATAAAAATGAATTGATTAAAAATATGCTTTTTTTCGCTAATTTCATCACTGTCCACTTCTATGTGCATTAAAAAAAAATATCTGTAAGAACACCGGATTATATATCTTACTATTCTTTCTTATATATATATATATATATATATATATATATATATATATATATATATATATATCGGGTGTAACTGGAAAATTAGCCAAATCATGTAGCAGCATGGGATAATTGTTCATCCCACAAAAATTTTTAATATTTGAAAATCACGAAACTAACAGAGTTTTTTCCCCATATTTTCAGATAAGACGTTTTGCCATTTTCACAAAATATGTCCTCAGAATCAGTGAGAAACCTTTTGAGTTAATCAGCTAGAAAGAGAACAGGATTAACATCGTTTTGTATCACTCTATCCAACTGAGCAATGCTGAGAGGAAAAAGATCATTAACGACTTCACGAATTAACTAATGATTCCAAAATTCATACTTCCATCTTCAAAGTCAATTCAAGAAACATCAAGAGAACGAAGAATAAGATTAAAAAAGAGGGAACAGTAGAGAGAAAAACTGGATCAGGAGGTCACTGCAAGAAGATGGATCATCATTTCAGCTTTTAGCTAAATATATTCTTATTGTTCAAAATAGGGTTCCCTAGTGTTATAAAAACTTCGGAGAATTCCAGTAAGATCTAATCTGACAATTGGACAGTTTTACTGTTACACGATTTGGAAAACTTTGCTGATAAACCTGGTATGTTTATATATTTCTCATAGAAACACATTTAGTGCTTTGTATCTATCAAGTGCTGTAGAACATATGTTTATATAGACGAAATTATGTTATATATTTGTGTGTAGGGGTATATTTTTACTATAACTAATTCAGTGTGTTTATTTTGGAGTGATTATACCTTTTAAATGGAGTACTTACTACTAAACTTTCCGCTTAACTTAATTAGCCGATGGTCATTTGGAATCTTAGTGTACGATATTAAACCTTTTGTCATTTTTTGGTCAGTGGTAATGAACATCTATCTTAATAAAATACTTCACTGTAGCTAGGTCCTAAATGATATCTTATATTAGAAGAGGTCGTTATCTCCCGTTCCCTGAATGATATGAAAATAAATCGTCCTTTCTGCTTGATAAAAGAATCAGCAATATTATTGGTCCTGATCTGGCGCCTCTCTTTTAGTCATTTTCCCATCGCCGTATGGTTGCTTTTTTGTGTCTTCCCTATAAGTAGATTATGCTAATTTTTCGGATGGGATCTTCGCTATGGTTTGTTATTTTATCCCCCTCTCCCAAGAGAGAATGTATTGGACATATGGGGACTAGTTAGAATTTTCATAGAGGCAATGAGGTATTATGTTGGATGTAGTAAGGAAGGTTAGTAAGAATGTGTTGTTTTGGTGTTGGGATTTTTGTGGTATGTCTGGGTCAGTGTTTGTGGCTAGCTAAGTTTAAAGTTAAGTCAGATGAAGACCGTCCTTTTCTCCTTTCCACATTGTGACCTTGTGACACATTTTGTAAATATTTACAAATAAATATTGCTCTTCGCTATGGTACCAAGATGTAACCCCTTTTGTCTTAGTGGCTTTACTGGCTTAGATGGGGCGATACCGATTACAAAGAAATTAAATCCGGGGCTACATTTCTATTTTATGTCTAGCTTTGCTTCTTTTAGAAATATATGCATGGATGTACTACAGTAAAATATATGTATAAGTTAATTCACGCTTCCTATTGTTGTAGGAGAACCGCATGGACTGCAAGCAGAGCAACACTCGATTTTTTTTTTTTTTTTTTTTTGAGACCAAACTCCTTCATGATGAATTTGAATTCAGATTTTCTTCTCCTAGAATGCAAATGAGGCAAATCATGGCTGCAAATTAACCCTTAGATAAGGGGAAGAATATATATTATATTTGTATGAAATTCATTGCAACAAACTTGACCGAAATTCGAACTCAGCTCGCCAAATAAACTTTCCAAACGCTTTTACACAAACTGCAGACACACACACACACACATACACACACACACACGCAAACTGCGCGCGTGCGCACACACACACATATATATATATATTTATACGTATACAATTATGCATAAATGCTTATTGATAGCACATATACATATATGCATATACACATACACACAAGGAAGATGATTTATTGTTTTTAATGCATCAATAAGGACTATAAAAGCTGGAAAACGCTGAAGATTATTGTTTTACAAGAAAACATTTTTCAGGTGATTTATTGCATTCTACTGAAGGATCTCTTTTAAAAATACATAATTCCTCTCTGCTATTGACAGCCAGCCTGACATTACCACGTAATGGCTGAAAAGCATTACAGACTTCTCAGTTTTTTTTGTTTTCTTTTAGATTTATGCTCGACATTTCATTATCCATATATTTTACATTAAATCTAAAAAAAAAACCAAAAAACAACAAAACATATCAGCGATTATCGCCGATTCTTTGCAATATTTTGTTATAATTTCTGATTTAGAATTCCGATAAGAATGGTCAAAACTTTGGATACACCAAGACTTTTAAATTGAATTACGTTATTCTTTGGAGACAAACTTTATTTGTTGTATATGTTCATACAATATACCATAGCAATAATATATATATATATATATATATATATATATATATATATATATATATATATATATATATATATATATATATATATAACCAAGTATAGGACTGGTGTATACGGAATAAATTCCAATAACCAACAAATACTATTTTTAAAAGAGTGCTCAATACAGAGTAGATCAAATATAATTAATTTATCGAAAATTATTACATAAATATGTTATAAAATCACTATTATCAAGTGATGGTGTTGAATTCAAACCATTACTTAATAAGATACCAGTTCTGTTGAAACAAAATGGCTCTTTTAGTAGTGATGTTATAACATTTATGTTAGAATTTTCAAATAAATAATTATATATATATATATATATATATATATATATATATATATATATATATATATATAGTCATCTGCAGACAGACAACCACTAAACAGATGAAAATGTCCACGAGACGCTCCAACGCACATAATCACACAAGCGCATACACCTTATTAACCCAATCCCGCACAGAGAAACTAGAATTAGAATAGATATCCACGCATGAATTATACACCTGAATACTTCTTGACAGAACAGATACAACTGAGGTCTGCTTAGCCAATGAAAAGCTAACAACACAAAAAGTACATGATTTTTATTTTCTCCTCTCTAATTTTCTAATAAAAGAAACGTGTTAAATCTGTAAATGTTTCATATTTCTTTCTTATCCTATCATTCTGTCACATTCTTATCCGTATTTGATCTATATTTTATATCAGTTCACATATATATATATGTAATATATATATATATATATATATATATATATATATATATATATATATATATATATATAATATATATATATGTAATATATATATATATATATGTGAAATATATATATATATATATATGTGTGTGTGTGTGTAAATGTATATATATATGTGTGTGTAAATATATATATATATATACATAAATATATATATACACTAACATATTTGATTGATTGTTAGATAAGTACATCTGAATTGCTATAATAAATGTCATAGGGACAAGTACGTTAACTATATACTTGAGTAACCTTTGCCATATAAGCTCAAACATCACGCAGTTAATTATTGATAATATCGAATCCTATTAGTATATTATAACTCTATACTGAAGCCGCTCTTTTTTTATCGTCAACGTTTCGATGCAAAACCGTTCGTGGAAAGGTTTAATTTTCACAACTTCCCCAATAATCTATTAAATAATCTATAAAAAATACCAGACAATTTTATTTTAAGAACCACTTTCCTTATTAAGCTCGGAAACAGTCTGTTCTTGCGAAGCCATTATGAAGGCGGACGATGAAGACCAGGTAAATTTCCCATGATAACCACGTCGATCAATAAATATTTTAATATAGCTTGTTTAGTCTAAATAAAGGCGCAGGTGCACTGGAAAAATGTCGACTGATAAGATGATTATGTGCAGAAATGTAGGACGGATATAGAGATTTCTTTTTATCATATGTGATTTGAACAGATATTTTGTGGAAAAATCGGATAGAGGACTAGAGAGAAATTTAAATGATTTCAACCTTAAACAAATAAAACGTTCAAAATCAGAAACTATAGAGATAAAGATAAATGTATAACGACAACCTATTCTGACGATTACTAAGGCGGGAACACAGATTTTAATTGAGACGATTTCATAAACAGATTCAAAGATCGTGGCTTGGTTGCGTAGATAGTAATCTGAACCTAATAGAAAAAAAGGCAAAGTTTCTTTATTTTCACTGGTGAGCAAGCCGCTAGACGTAATAAATACTGTTTAAAAACGGGGTGTCCACTCCAATACGGATATCCACTAAAAAATAACTGTTGAAGTAATAAAAATGTCGGATTAAAAAATAATTCATTAATTCTTTAGAAATTGCTTTCTTTACGTTTCGAATAATAAACAGAACACATATTGGCTTTTGAGAAACTCTGAACGAGGGGATAACTTAAGAGAATAATCGAGCGCTTTCTGATTGTAACACTCTCCGTGACCGAGTGTTTAAAAGCACACTTGTTATCACGGTGTGTTGCTTCTATAAAGCGAGATGCAGTTTCGAAACCTCCGGAGGGTAATCGTTTTTCTTTCTTTTATTATGTTTACTCAACCGGTAAACGTAATAGACTCTGTTTAAAATAAGGTGTGTCTATTCAATTATAGTTATCCACTAAAAATAGCGTATGAAGTCATGAAAATATCTAGGATATATACTCGGAAACTAGGTATTTATTCAGACTAGACGATCGATTCAAAATGATACGATGCCATATACAAATGGAGGAATAGTGACCTAGTTGGGTAAACAGGGACCTCGAACCGATAGAAAATGACATTTACATAATCAAATCAAACCATATAATAATTATCAATGGGTATTTATTTGAAAATTTCTTGTGTATTTATTTATAAATTGCCTGCTCCACCTGTAGTAGGAAGGGAAATAAATCAACTAAAGTTAGTAAATTCATGAGTGACTACATCCCTTAATCATTTTTAATAATCTATACAAATATAATATTTATATCCATTTAGATTTCCCGAGCAAAATTGACCGTTTAATTAATCAGTTCCTTTACTCATACGTTTTTAAGATTGCAGTCTTATTTGTTCAAGCCTTTCATGTGAGACACTCAGATACCTTTTGTGTAAGTTATCGTCTTTCTTGAACTTGGTGTTGAAGTAGATCTTGTCGTCGTTGTCGTTCTGCTGCTAAACATTTTCTTACGAGGAATATTTCCATTTTATTGTTATATTAAACATGTAAAGGTTTTAAGATCAAAAAGTCCTGAACAAAAAGCGGTTTATCAAATATCAGGAGTAATGAATGAATCATTGATACTACTGAATGTCTAAAAATATAAAGAGAAAAGATTAATTAAACGATTCATTGCTTTCTATTTTTTTCATTTTTTTCTATCACTGCTTTAGTTAATATCAATACGCTGTTTCAAGATTTGTATTTCATTCAATGTCATTATTAAAAATTTCCAAAAATTACCGTCATTTTTGACGGGTACGCTAGTTCCAATGTATTCGTTGTAGTAAATGAATTTAGTTATTACCAATTGTTGAAGGAATATATTTAGTAAAATCGAGTGCTAATATTAGTTGATAGTGGATGTATTCAGAATATATAAAAATGAATATGCAAGTAATTACCCACATTTAAAAAAATATTTCATTGCCTTAACAAAGAAAATAGAAAAGTGCACGTGGTGTGAATAAAGGCATGTATATAATGACATTCTTTATTCGTAAATACGTGTAGGCAAAATCCTGCTAAATGTTGAACGTTCTGTAACTGGTTAGACATGACTGCCTGTTATCTAATAAGCATCTGTGTTCTGTGTTCAGTTCGTTGCAATGTGTGATTCGCTGAAGACTGAAAAGTTCCACAGAATGGGAACGAGGCATGCTCTATGTCTAAATTTATCCTTTGTCTAAGATATACATGTGATGTACACGTCCCCTTTTCCTTATATGCTGCTATGGTAACGCTATCTAGCAGTCGTTAGCAGATGATCTTTTGTAAACAATTCAGGACCAATACTTAGAGAGACTAACTTCTACGCGAAATGTAAAATAATTCCTCGGCTTCGTAGATAGTTTCTAGAACGGACATAAATAAGTCGAGTTTATATTTGTATTGTTTCAGTAGAGAAGAATAGCTCACTGAGATGAACTTATACACAGATTGGAAGAGAGACGAAAAGCCGGATAGTTTTAAACATGAAACAGGTATTAGGTTGGTGCAAAATAATGTCATTTTCTCACATATGTTACTATGTGAGAAAACGACATTATTTTTGCACCAACCTAATAGGATCGTCATACTTGTATAATTAAAACATATTCAACCGGCCGGGTGAACCGACTCCATCAAACGAACCTGACACATCCAAACGAAAGCTGACCAAAGGTAGCACGGGGCGTATTCCTTCGGAAGTGGATTAAAGGTAGGTAATTCATTTTAGGGTAAATTTATTTTGAGAAACAATCGTGTATATTGGAAAATCTTTGATGTGTAGTGAGCGTGATGAGATTTGAGCGCATTATTATTATTATTATTATTATTATTATTATTATTATTATTATTATTATTATTATTATTATTATGATTCCTTTCTCCAATACAGCTCGGTTTACGGTCATATCATGTTGAAACACCAGTTCTTATCAGATTCCTGAAGTTAAGCAACGTTGGTCAATACCTAGATGGGTGACTGCTCGTTAATATCAGGCGCTGTGAGCATGAATGTGCGGATAGTACAATGGGTAACGACTCGGAAATCAGAGAGCAGAGTTCGAATTCCAGTAATATTCGTTACGTTCACTAATGTGCAATAACTCTTGTGAAAAGTATGAATACACATCTTCTCCTCCCAGATTTGGATTAAATAGTAAGAATTACATCAGAAAATCATTCCTGTTTACAAAGATTTCTGATAATCCAAAATATGTTACGACTTTAAATAAACTTAAAAAGCCATAAAAAAACCCAAATTAGTCAACAATATAATGCATCTCGGTTTAGAATTGTTGCTTTTAATTTTCAAGCCAAACGATCTTTATTCATGACCTTGATTGAACCCTTTTATGCACATGATATCATAGTGCAGTCTTTTAATATTGAGAATAACACGGGTTCAGGATGTTGCATTTTTAACTTCCGTTGGAGCATTGCTCTTAATGCATAAACACAAAAGTTATTAAGAGCTAAATGAAAACAACACACATAGAAAAAGAACATGTAGAAACTTGCATTGTTAATGTCGATATCAAGCTTGTGTAATAACCTTTGTATAGATGCGTTTTCAACCCAACATTTACTGCTTGTTAAAATGCGTGATGACAGTAAACAGAACATTTCGGTGAGATGTGTTTTGTTTTAAAAGGTTAAATCAAATACTTCCTCTGGGAATATTGTGAACCATCTCTTGATGACACTTTCGGCCTAGTGGCACGTAAAAAGTAAACGTAATAAATATCCTATGTCTAAAGAAATGTCTGTCTTTTGAGTGACAATAGAGGTTCCGTGTTTTCGTTTTCAAATCTTGTTGGAGTTTACGGTAAGGGACGTTTCAAAACAACAATAAAATTAATGCTCATCAAGTTTCATCCTGTCAAAATTTACGATGTGTAAATTTTGTTTTAAGAGAGTTTATTGCTGTATTGGCACGTTTGAAAAGAAAAGGAAATATCAATAATTGGCGGGATATAAAAGCAAGAAAATTATTCAGAAAATAATAAGTAAACAGGCAAATAATATAATGTGAGACAAAACATAATTTATTGGTTATATCAGCAGTAGTACAGAATTGGATACAAATTAAGGTTAGCGTGAAAGAGTACTCATGTGACCACACATACACACACACAAATATATGTACAGCATACGATGGATAATTTGTCGTCTAAATGATGCAGACATTAAAATAACACTGACATCTCATTTTAACAGATTTTACCAAAGCTACATGACACTTTCTTGAAATAGTAAAGAGTACATTTATTTCATTGAAATCGAATTGTCTTCAACCACGGCCTCCTGACAACTTCGGAATCTCCTGCAACTCTTCTAGTCGGACTCCTTGTTCAAGTTGGTGAATGCTGCCATAATCCTGGCCATCAATTCATCTTTGGTTTTGCAATGAGTTTTGATGGTCACCTTTGGTTTTACAATGAGTTTTGATGGCTTTTCGCTCGACTGCGTCCCACACATAATAATGAAGGTATTTGCAGTCTGGTGAATTAAGTGGCCAGATGTAAGGCGTGATGTGGTAGTAGAATTTTTCTTACGGCCAGTAAAGTGTTCTCCTGCTTGTGTGGCATGGTGCAGAGTCCAGTAGCTAGATATAGGGATTTTCAGTAGCCATCCTCTTGACCTATGGCAGCACTCCCTCCTCAAATCCCTTGATGTAATCCTTCGTATTGAGTGTGAGAGGTCCTGTGGGAATACGAATGGAGGCTTAAGGTCACCATCCCTAGTGATAACTCTAAACACCAATGATATTGTTGAATATTTGTTTTTGTTTTATTCCTCTGGGTACATCTGTTAGGACAGAAATAGTCCTCCGTTTGACACACAAACACTATGAAATGTTCGCATGGTATCTTCCCTCGCTAATATTTGTGTATTGTTTGTGCGTATGTTTTTCCTAGTATGTGTATGCATATTCCTTCTCCATATATATGTATTGTTTTATTATAAATAAATAGTATATATATATATATATATATATATATATATATATACGTAAATAGTATATATATATATATATATATATATATATATATATATATATATATATATATATATATATGAGCCACAGAGCAGTGTTTCGGTTAGCAAGGTCGATTTTACTGTTTTTAAACTACAATTCTCCATGATTTTTTCTCGTACATTCATATGAAAATGAGAAAATTGGCAGACAAATGCTGATACCTCCTGACGATTAGACTAAACGATTACAAAAAGTTTCCTCTCCGTCCGGGTACTAAATTTAACCTCAATCAGCTAAGTGACAAATTTAATATTTGCATTAGGCCTTGTGAGTGACCTTCTTCAAGCAAATAAAAGGAATAACTTTTCCTTACGTTCTTTTAATGTCTCTTTGTTCGTTTTCTGTATATTTTAGGGAGCCTTGAACCCTTTTCTGGACTGTTGGCAAAAGTAAATTTCTGCCTAAGTGTTATTAAAGCTTTGGTAAGAGAGTTGGTGATGATAGATGTGTTGATGAGAGATGCCTTCCTATTTACTCCTTTTATTTGCCTGAAGAAGGTCACGAGACCGGAAATCCGTGTAGCAGAAATATAATAAATAAAATATCATACAAAAAATCCACGTTATAACCATAATCATTTGTGGTTTCTCTCTTTGTTTTTAAATATACCTTTTTTTCTCACGTTGGAACAACTATAACATTTTCCATATATATATATATATATATATATATATATATATATATATATATATATATATATATATATATAATGTCGAACATTTACAATATTTTCAGGGATAATGGTTATTCGGAGAATGTTGTTGAACGTACGGTGGAACGTTAGGTGAAGCGTTTTTAAAGCTCCTATGGTTTTGTGGCCTGCTCTTTGTCCAGTTTATTTAAAACTACCATGGTTGTGTAAGAATGTCAGGCACTTGCTGATAGGGTATCGGCGTGTGTGAATTCTTGCTTTTCCTCTGTCAAGCTATGTGTTGTACCCATTGTTCACTAAGGATGATTCTCACTTCCTGCAATGTAGTTCCATGATTTATCAATTTAAATGTCGGCGTGAAGCCGACTGTGTGAGGCAAAACAACTTGCTCTTGGATACCCGGACTAGACAACACAGGGTCGAACTAGTAACAGCTATACAACTATAGGCAATCCCTCCAGTGACCGGAAAGCCACCATCTACGAACATAAGTGAAAACTACGTTGGAACAACCAACTGACTTCTCACAAAACGCATAGAAATAAAGCGGACACTAACTTCTATTTATACACGTAACCCTCATAAGAGAGTAACTTGCTTTTCTAAGAAGATAATATTTAGAAGGAATAGTAATAAATGCATGACAGATGTATTTTATATCAGCAACTTAACATACTTAAAGAGTCTACAATCTGCATACCTGCGAACGATGTAATCTTAGTCTTTCATTCCAACAACAAACGTCCACCAATCAACATATGGACACTATCAGATGCAAACGAAACGGACACACACACACACACACACTATAGACCCACTCCGCATGGCATAATTTTGATGTGTGCATATATTTGTGTTCCTATCGCTGTTTATTATTTTCTTAAAAATAACGTTTATATTTGTTACGGTTTTTTGGATATATATATATATATATATATATATATATATATATATATATATATATATATATATATATGACTAGTGAGCCAATCCAGATGACTCAACTTCCTTTATAGTCTACCAATAGAAGCTTAACCAATCAGAAGCCGTAGAACATTGTATTCGTCGTGTATAAAGGCGGCCATCTTTGTTCAGCCTACCGGAAGGACCAGTGAGAACAGGCGAAGATGATAGAAGGAACAACTACGCTCTGCAACCATCAGTGAGAACAGGCGAAGATGATACAAGGAAGAACTACACTCTGCTAAGGATATCCACCGTAGACCTGAACTACGATTTCCTACTATATCCGAATTATTCACTGCCAACCTCTGGATTCTATACTCGAAGACGACCGTCATGAAAATGTCTAACAATATTAACAAGAAATGATGTTGGATATATATATATATATATATATATATATATATATATATATATATATATATATATATATATATATATGAATGAGCAGATATGAATGTACGGGAGAGATTCATGGATGATTGAAGTTTAAAACCAGTAAATTCAACCTTGCTAACCGAACGCTCCTCTGTGGCTGAATTGGTTAAAAGACACGTCAGGATATATGACGGTTCCGCATAGGATACAGGTTCGAATATATATATATACTAAAACGTGATACCTAAGGTTTAAAATACATCTCCAGAAATTAACAATTTTTCTCGAAGATTTTTATTTTCGTTTTATTTTCAAGATAATAGATTAAATTTAGTACATATTTTTTGCTAATTTTCATATTTAAATTTGCTAAAATGCCTGATTGTAGTCATTTTTTTAGTCGTCTTTCATCGCTATGTAATATATTTGAAAGCTTTTTAAAGCTTCCAAAAATAAAATATACTTTTCTGAAAACTTTTTTAAGAAACATTTAAAAAAAAAATGATAATAATAATCTGCTTTGAAAATAATATTATTTACTTTAAGTTCAACAAATGTCAAAAATATATTTTTAACCCGAGATTCGCTGTGTTGACGTGTTTTACAACGTGATGACAGAACTGATGTTGTTCTGCAGAGAATTTATCTGTAAATCTTAATTTAATGAAATCACTTGAGCGCGTTTTTTATATAATAAAAAAATAATAGTAAATTAAGAATTTACGAAATTATTCCCCGTAACCTAATGTTTTATTGAATTCCAGAAATTTTGGCTTTAATTTTACTATAATCATTGTTCTTATTTTCTAATAACGTTGATTATGGTCATCCGTACTTAAAAAATATGATGTATATAAGTGATGATTCATCTTGTTGATAATAGACGTAAATTTGGCCTTTTGTACAAAATATTTATGTTATTTTTGTCTGAGTGTTCACTATCGTTATTATTTACTTTCGAAATAAATAGTCTAATCTGTTAGTTAATTAGATAGAAAAAAAAAACCCGTTGTGAACTAGTATCTGATTTGTATTGTTGAATTCTTTAAGGAAAAGTAGAGGAGAGGATGAATTCTCGTGTGCTCTCTTTCGGAAATGTTTTTGTATCACCGCTATTTTGTATCTGAGTGTGCATTCACACTTAAAATTAAGGTGGCAAGAGTTTCTGCTACTGTTTTTTATACAATGAAGTGCTAACATAAAACATACAAAGAGGTGTTAAAATAAAACATCACTATAACTCTAGATATATGTATACAACCCATACACCCAGTTAAAACGTGAAAATAAAATCATCCTTGATAAATGATAAAAGTATAGCCTAAAACGGTCGGAATGACAGAACATTTGGACAGTTTCTACACTCGCTGTGTCCAGGAAAGATAACACTCGTTCGAACACAAGGCAAAAAATAATTAAAAAATCTTAATCGCAATATCTTGTCTGTCGTCTTTTTTTAAACATATATATATATATATATATATATATATATATATATATATATATATATATATATATACTCACACTCACAGGCACCCCCCACACGCACACACACACATATATATATATATATATATATATATATATATATATTAATGAATATACATATCCCACGTCGATAGCATAATGTTTAGGTGCACCTGAAGATTGCATATCCATATAAAACTCTGAGTCGTGCTATAGATGTGGGTTACTATGCATATCGATTGATATATATTTAATACGTCTCTTATATAACATTGAGCACGGGCCCCTCAAGGTGGTGTAATGGTTAGCAAGCTTGTCTCGCTAGAACAATTACGAATGAGTATTGAGTTCGATCCTCACTGGGTGCCCCTTACTTTCGGCCTTGTGCCCCATCCAAGCTACGTATGTTTTTATCCTGCTCATATCTATCTATCTATCTATATATGTGTGTGTGTGCGTGTGAGAGAGAGTGACTTAGGCTCCATAGTATAAGCAATTAGATTATAAAATGGCGGATATATTCCTTTCCTTTGCCGGCAAATTTAATGAATTCAGGCCCAAAGTGATACGCTACTCTCGGGGCTTATTTCATGACTCAGTTGGAATTAGAGAATATATATTCCGCTTCATGGACCCCTTATTCAATGTGATATTTATTTCTCTTTCACACATAGCGAAAGAATCCATTTATAATTCAACAGGCAACGCCACGAGAAAATATCTACAAAACATGGTTTAAAATCACTTAATTCTACCCAGGGGAACGTAAGACATATTCTCCATTGAAATTTAGCGCCTTGGGATCACGTACGGCTCCATCTTTAACCTGTTTTTATTAGCTGCTGTTTCAATTTCGTATTTCTTTATTGTATTTAACGTAATAAATGCTGCTAAGAAAAGACGGGCAACGTGTTTAGGCGAGAATTCACTTCCATACAAAATAAATGTTTCATATGAAATAATACGTATCAGATGGATGTCTGCTTTTATTTGCATGATAGAAAAGCTGTAGCAGGGATTTCTGCTTGTTGGTGATTGCTTGGTGAGATGTTTGCGCACGTTTAAATTTATTTCAAATAATATTGCCAATAATACTACAACGGGCGCTATTTCTAAATACAGTAATGCGAAAAGACCATTCTATTCTTGATTTAGAGACTAAAGTTTAATTGTTACGCAAATGTCAGAAAAAATAATAATTTAACCAGTTAATGTGATAGATTCAGCAATGTTTACAATGAACCTAAATAAAGCTTAAAACGTTTGGACAGTGATAAAATTTGGACAAGAGTTGATACATACGGACGACCACGGGGTATTGGAACTATCACAAAATTATTTGAATCTGTGCATTCGACGAAGCACTAAAAGATACACGAAACAGTGTAATAAAATGCGCAGAAAATGTGCTCGAAGAAAAAAAAAAGGCGATAACTGCTGGTAAATTTGAAACACAAGAAAGTAACCGTGAAAAAAATAAACATGAAGAATTTAAGAAGCACTCAGAAACTATCACAGACACTATTGGCTTACGGCCGCATCACGTTAAAATACCGGTTCCCTTACGGTCAAGCATTGTCGAGCAATGTTCAAAGAAATTAAAAAGTGAAAAGGTATCGTGATAGAACTTAAAAAAAACAGTGGATTAGAACCGTGCCAATATCAATTTTTTTTTGTGAAGCATTCAAAATACTTTCAGAGAAAGTTAAATATATACAGGAAAGAAAGTAACAGATTATGCGCAACCTTTTCTAAAGTTGTGTATAGCGAAAGTTCGGGTAATTTTTGACTTACACTCGTATATACAGGGTGCGATGGGTGAATTGTCGTCATTATATATTTCTAATTTCCTGTGATGCAAATTGTTTCTTTTCTATTTTATTGACTGTACAGTATATTAGGTTCAGTTGGGCACCGTCTGCGACAAAATGATGCAATTCACTCCGCTAGAAAATTAGAAACGACATTACTTCTTGGCATTCGCTTCCGAGTCTCTAATTTCCGGGTGTTTAGATGTCAGTCTGAGGAGAGTGCAGACGATTCGGTAAGATTTGGGTAAGTGTAATGGTGATTAATAACGTGTTTGGAGTGGTCACTATTGATGTTGACTTTATGCCCCGATTTATCTTATCACAGGGTCTCAGACTCAACACAGAAGACTACATCAAATGCCTTGAGTTAGACCTGGATCGAAAGAGTGGCTGCTGGAACATCCTATGTCTGGCAACAGGAATTTGCAACATGCCACACAAGAACAACACAGTCATGTCTGTCAAACAAGTTCTGCAACCATATCACGCCTTACATCTGGAAACCTAACTCACCAGACTGCAACCCTCCTGATTAGTATGTGGGGGGGGGTCACAGTTGTGCGGTAGACCAAAAAAACTCCTTGTAACAACAAAGATGAACTGAAGGCAAAGGTTATGGCAGCATTCACCAACTTGAACAAGGAAACAGTCTAGATATGCTGCAGGAGATTCCGAAGTCGGAAGCTGTGGTTCAAGCAAATGGCGATTTTATTTAATAAATTTGCACTTTAATATAACAAGAAATTTTTGTGTCATTTTGTTAAATATATCTGTTCAAAGGAGATGTCAGGATTATTTTCATTTTTGCGTAATTGAAGCGACACTTTATCCAGCGCGACCCTTACAAAAAAGTCTGTTAATACATTAGCTGAACTAAACAATTTTTCGACTGTTTAATTGCAAAGATATATTAAGGAATTTTTTCAGCGTCTTGACACTGAACGCGATATGACACAAGGTCGGGTTTAATGATGGGAAACCGAACGAGTAGAACCAAGGCCCAAAATTGCCCATCCCCCGCAACAGTCAGTTCGCAGACATTGGTATGGCTATTGATTCCCCTACTAGTGCAGTAAAAGAGGCATATCTGCAGACAGCTGTTCCCCAGGAACGGACACCTCTCAATATTATTTCTCCGCGAACAGAGACACAAGTGGGTCGCAATCTGCCAGAAGACAGACGCAAATGATAAATGATTACCCAACCCGGCAAGTGGTAGGTAGTAATGTTTTATGAGTATAACCAATTTACATTTTTATTTCTGCTTTAAGCTTCCATTAGAGTTTTACGAGGACCTCACTGTGAACGCCTATAAGAGATAACTATTGTCCAGTATTTCAGTCCGGTGTCATCAAGTAGAATATCGAATTATATAACTCTTTGATATTGTTGTGTTTACGCAGATACTAGCTTATAATTGCAAGTATAGTGAGGATATTTTTTTTTTATTATTCCGTTAGAAATCTATAATTTCAGGATTAATTTACAGTTATAAACAATGAAAACTGATTTTAGGTGGCCTTTAATGGTGTGGCCTTTACATAAACAGATGGGAAAAGACCATCATTCTACCACCAACTATGGGTTAAATAGTAGAACTTGCTTTGGGAAAAATGATTGTTATCTTAAAACATTATTAATAGAATATTCCATTCACAAATAATTATTATTACAATCCATTATGTTTCAGCTTTAAATAACCCACAAAGGGTTGATAAACCGTAAAAAACAAATCAATCAATACTGTATCTATGGTTTTATTTGGTATCAAGTATTAATCGAATGATTTGTAATTCACGCATGAGTCCTGACTGCCATGCTAAAATGTATTCTGACACTGCATGATCGCACTTTTGATGCGATCAAATTTATTTTGAATCATAGCATTTGTAATTCGGTTTGAGAATCGACTTCAAGTAAAACCATTTTCGACTCCAAGAAGGGTTCTTCAGAAAAGGAACCTCAGAAATACACGGGTATAGGTATGTAATTAACACTGAACACTAACAGAATCACGTTCCCAAGCAAATACAAGGGGGAAATTACCAAACGAAGAATATGGTTGATTTGTAAGCTGACACAATGTCCGGACTAAAAAAATAGATTGGTATAGAGCAGAGTTCGAAATAATAAATGGATTAAGTCACTGAGGTGAAAAAAATACTGGTGAATTGAGAAGAATAGAAGAATTAGAAGCGAACGAGGTGGGGGTATACTACGTATATATTAAGCTTTTGTTCACAAAAATAGTAATAAACAGCGAAGAAAGTCGTAAAACGGCGAAAGAGCCAAGAGACATAATGGGGGTGGGGTGACAATTCAAGAACGCTGTCAGCCATATTTCGGATACGCCTGGTTCTGTGGGTCGTAAGAATCAAAAAAGTTCAGGATATAAACACTTATTTCGGGAAAATTTGTTTGACGAACCTGACAGAGGCAATTCCAAAAGAAAAAGATCTTATAGCTATAATTTACAGCAACAACCCCCAGAGAGAGACACAGACATAGAGACAGAGAGAGAGAGGAGGAGAAAAGAGTGAGAGAAAGATAAAGAAAAGAGAGAAAAAGAGAAACAAGAGAGAGAGAGAGAAAGAGAGAAATGGTGAAAGAGATGGAGAAAGAGAGATGAAGCTAGAAGCAGAGAAAGAGGAAATATTGCGAGGCTTGTAGAGGAAGCGCGTAAAAAGAAGAGGTAACGGTTGAAGACGGCCAAAGTATAATTTCTTTTTTATTTTGAGGTTATCATTTTCTGATATTCTGGAACATTTAGTTGAGGATTTAGAACAGTGAACTGTTAAACGTTATTCATTCTCTTTGTGCTAGTAAGTGAGCCAGGACAAATGATTCGTAGATAAAAGAGTAAATTAACGAAAAAGTAAGAATATGGAATCAGTTAATCGAGATAATTTGATATTGAAAAATAGTTAAAAGAAACAAATAGCGCGTAAATTTAGCTAAAATAAGTTACTCCTTAAAACAAATTATCCTTAAAGGTAACCGATTGAAAACAAAAAAAAGAAAAGAAAAGAGAAGCGAAAAAAAAAATTGCGAGTAAAGAAAAGGAAAGCTTACGTGTAAGAATATTTTTTGTAATATTAGGTTGGTGCAAAAATAATGTCATTTTCTCACTTATGTTATTAGGGTGGTGCAAAAATAATGACGTAATAATGTCGTTTTGTGACGTTAAAAATACGTCAAAAAACGACATTATGACGTCATTATTTTTTCACCAACCTAATACTAAGTGAGAAAACGACATTACTTTTGCACCAACCTAATAAAATAAATCTACTCGAAAGACCATTAAAACGCAAAAATTAAGTCGTTGAACATGCGACTGAATGCAACTCGAATAATTTCATTCTCTGAAACTTCTCGTCATCTATATATATACAATTTTACCATACGTATATACAAATCTATATACACGTCTAAGCTTTAAATGTATTTAGTGGTTGTATTTACGAAATATGTTCATCTACACTGGGAACATCCCTATTTTTAGTAGTTTGGGGCCACTCATTAGCCCTATTTATCAACAACCACCTGGTGGCCTTTTCGACAGACTCCAGGATCATTTGAATCGCCCGCTTTCTTTTTTGTCCCAGTATCCCTAGGCTAGTAAGGGTTCGTATCATTGACTGTCCGGCGAACTCCCGACAGCTGATCTTTACAGGGAAACAATGAGTACGCCATCCTTTAGTTCTGCAATCGTCTAAGAGTCCTTGATATTTACTGTACTTTCTCTCAAATGCCTCTTGCATATGTTCCTCCCATGGGACAGTTGTCCATCAAATTAACCCGTTTCCTGGTGTCTGAATAAACGATTTTGTCTGGATGGAGTTTGGAGAACGATATATGTGTAGGGAATTACAATTTTTTCCCGAGATCGACTTGCATCTGTCAATCCGACGCGGACGATAACAGTGAATTTGATCCTGCAACTTTCTTACTCGGCTTTGCACCTGCTTTAACGAAGCGGATAGCTCTTCTTTCTGGGATGAGTTTATTGCTCTGCAAAGCTTCAGCATTAATGAGCGCCATCACCTCTAAAACCTTGTCATCACGCCACCGATAGCGCCCGTCTGCCAGAGCAGTTCTGCACCCGCTCAATATGTATTGCAGTGATCCGCACCCCGAGAACAAGGGGCACTTTGGTGAATTATTTTCTCCCCTAGGCGTAGGTTGGTCGCGCTTGGCAATACGTCATACACAATTTGAACCAGTAATCTAGATCGGCTGAAGTCGGTATTCCACAGATTTGACCTCAACAATTTCCGCCCATGTACACCATCCCACCTGGCCCACACACCCTGCTGGCTATAACCTGCTATTTTTGTCGTCCGCTTTTCCTCCATCCCCGCTCTTACTTCGTCCTGTATCAGATGTTGAGGCTCCTTCACGGTGATTTTTCCGAGTCTGTAGGAAGGAATCGGTTCAAGGCCTGCTCTTCCCTGTGCGACTGAACCCACTATTGCTTTTATCCTCAGGTTATCTTCTGCGATAGCCAGTTCCTTAGTTACCCCACCCCCATCTTCTGTCCGTCTTGACCTCACTTCCTGCGCCTGATACTTTGAGATCTCTGGAGTTTCTATACTGGTAGGTTTCCCTTGTCCGGGAAACCATGAACTACTCGACCAGACCTCTGAATGGCAGCTAGATGGCATTGAATGATCCATATTGTTATGGGCCGGTTCCTTGTACCACAGTGATAGTCCAAGGTAGAACCAATAAGAAGAACTCGAACACGTATATGGAATAACACAGATATATTAAAAACAGAAATATATACAGAGATGTTGAAAATGTTAGTACGAACAATCAGGTTTAGTAGTAATTGTCTGAACGCGACTCTGTTTCCGACTGCCTCTGACTCGACTGACTGACTCGCTTGATCTGACTGACAGTCTCCTGACGAACTTCACTCCAGACTTCAGACTGAACAGTGTTTAGTCACCCCCCACGAGGGCAGCATGTGGCACAAGGCCGGTTTAACGTGGGATCTCCGAGCCCGTGGGCTCGGCAAATAAATATGCCCTTTGAACCCGTATAAACGTGTCCAGGGTCGGTTTACCTCCCCGAAAGAGACTCCGTCCTTCGGCGTAGCCTCGTTCGGGTTCCTTCCCGCCCGAAGGCAGAGAGTTCAACCAATCAGCTGGTCAGCCGGTCGCCCAACTTCAGGCTGAACTCTCTGCTTCCTCTTGAGGCGCAGTATTTATTACGTATGGAATAGTCCATTATGTTATTATGGGTAAGCTCCCATAACACCCCACTTCCGAAAAATTTGCGTAGCAGGGTTTTTAATATCTTTCTTTCTTTGGATCTATTTCCAAAGGTTCAGTAAATTTTCTTTTTCTAGACGATTTTCTTGGTTCTGACATTATTTGCGGTCTTGTTATATCGAATGTGTCGAAAATCGTGTCCAATACCTCTTCATGAGGTGGACCGTTAGCATCCTGTAACGGTCCTTTCCCTATTTGGTTTACGTGTCTTCTGTGTGAGAATTTTTTTCCTTGAACTATGTACATCATATTGACAATTCTTTTCTCAAGTATCCCTTGTTCCCAGGAAGAGGTATTATTTTTGTATGCCTTAAAAAAACTTTTTCACCTGGGAGGAATTTTCTTTTTGGTGTGTAGGACTATGTTACTTGTTTTGTTTTAGTTGGTAGTAATTTACCGAACGCTGATCTGATATTCCTAGCAAACATGCTATCTGCTGGTGATAATGTTGATGGTGTCCGAAATTTTCTCATTTTTTTCTGCTATTTTTGCTTTTGTTTCATTAATAAATTCGTCATTTTTGGCTTCATTTTTTATGTCTTGCAATGTGACTGGGAGGTTTCTGACTGTACAACATAGTACTGTTCTTATGTCTTCTTCATTTCTAAGGGCTGCGATTACCTATCTTCCAATGACTCTGTCTTTGTTGGTATAAATCTGGACAGACCCCCGCGTGCCCGATTTTTTTCGTTGGTAAATATTCCAATCTGAAATTATAGTTCCCCATCTAAGTAGCCTATTTGCCTTGTACACCGGGAGACCTTTTTTTGGACCAAAAATTTTATTAACGGTTTGTGATCCGTCTGCAGAATTAAGTGTCTACGATAGACGTATCTATGGAATCTTGTTACTGCGAAGATAATTGCTAGAGTTACCTTCACAATTTGTGAATAGTTTTTCTCCGCTGGTGGTAGGGTTCGAGAAGCATGTGCGATAGGTTTTATTGTCCCATCTGGCATTTTATGTAATATACACGCTCCAACACCGTAGGCGCTCGCATCACTTGCTACAATAATCTCTAGTTTAGGATCATAGTGTGTCAAAAATAAATCCGATGTTAATTTCTTGATTATTTTTTAAAATGTTTCCTGGCATTTATCTGTCCACTGACAAACTTTTTCATTCTTTAGCAGTTTGTTCAATGGTGCGCGAAGTTTGTGCATTTGAGGTATGAATTCCTGGTAGTAATTCACTAATCCAAGAAAACTTTGTAGTTCTGTTATGTTCTTAGGAACTGGCATCATTTTTTATTGCTGTAGACCTTTCAGGGTCTGGACGTCTAACTTCTTGGTCTATTATATGTCCAAGATATTTAATTTCCTTCATGAAAAAATCACACTTAATTCTTTCACTTTCAATCCGTAGCTTTGAATACTCTTAAACACTTCTTGTGCATGTTGCCAGTGTTGTTCAACGCTTTCGCTATTGATCAATATGTCATCCAGATATGCTATTGTGTATTCTAGTCCTGCCAGCATCGTATCCATTGTCTGTTGGAAAATAGCCGGCGCTACTTTAATTACAAATGGTAGTCTTTGGTATCTGTACAATCCCTTCTGTGTGTTTATGCACAGCAGTTTTGAACTTTCTTCATCGACTGGAATTTGGAGGTAGGCCTCACTTAGATCAATTTTTGAAAAATATTTGCCGCCATCGAATTTAGTGAATACTTCTTCAGGACTAGGTAGCGGATAGTGGTAGTCCTTTATTGCTGAGTTCAAACCTGTAGAAAAATCAGCACAAACTCGAATTTCTCCTGATTTCTTTTTAACGTAGACCGTCGGTGCGTCCCATTTGCTGTACTCTACTTTTTTCAATATGCCCGTATTTTCGAGTCTAGATAATTCTTGGTCAAACTTTTCTATTGACAGAAACGGTACACTTCATTTTTTCTTGAAAATAGGTTGAACGTTATCCTTTATTTTGATATTAGCTGCCATTTTCTTGCATCTTCCGAGACCTGCTGAAAATACTTCGGGGAAAATCGTTTTTAGTTTTCCTTTTAATTTGTCTGCCTCGGTTGATAAGATTTTTACATTCTGGCAGTAGGTGCTAATAGATAGATCCCACAATTCGAATTTTTGCATCCAGTCTGTCCCGAATAGGTTTTTGGTATTTCTTAAGACGTACATTTTTATTTTTTTCGTTAAACGTTACGTTTGTGATTATTTCACCCTCGAATTTTATCTTTCCCCTCGTAACTATTCTCGCCATTTTATCCGTTTTAAACATGACAGGTTTGTTCAGTTTTCTCCATATTTGTAGATTTATGATAGTTAAGTCTGAGCCAGAATCCAGCTGTAACCTAACTTTCTGTTTTGCATTTCAACTTGTACATATTCTCTTATATTAGTCTCATCTGTTTGGTAGTTCCTCGTAATTCTTATTCTGCTTTCTTTTCTATAGCAACAGTGAGAACTTTTGTGACCAATTTTTTACATGATAGTCAATTTTTAGGACGATATGTACAGTCTTTAACCCAATGCCAAGACCCACAACTATAGCATGGACTTGGTGGTAGTTTCTTTTTATGTTGATTATAATTAGAAAATTTTGTTTTACCTGTTCTTGAGGCGGGAAAATCAGTTCGGATTGTTTGTGAGGAGGGAAAATTTGTTTGCTTTGTTTGTGAGGAGGGAAAATTTGTTTGTTTTCGTACTTTGTGTATGTATGCTATGCCAGCTTGTTCTATGTATTTAGAGTCTTTTTTTACACTGACGCATCTCTGGCAGTCTTCGGCTAGTTTTTGAAGTGTTAGATCTTGTTCATTTTCCAATTTAGTAAGTATTCTACGTCTCATTTCTCCGTCTTTGGTTGAAACCAGACCTTGGACATAAATTAAGCATTTGAAGTTGTCAGCGCTGAGTTCTGATAATTTGAAGTCGTCACAATATTTATTAACAATGGATGCGAAAGTTACGTAATCTTCGCTATCCTATTTTGTAAGGTTGATGCATTTACATCTTTTATGAAATAGTGAATTATTATGGCTGAAAATTTCCGTTAGCAATTTTATAGATACTTTGAACGTTAACTCGCTTGTTTTTCTGGGAAGGATATAATCAACGAATTTGGTATATTCGCCTGTGCCTAATTTTCTTAATAAAAGGCGTTCTTTACGTGCATCTGACCAATCTTTGCAGTCAAAATCATATAGATCTTCATACCTTCGGAAGTAATTTGCAAAAGTTTTATCTTCGTCGGGTGCGTACTTGAAATCTTCGATATTACTCCAAATAGCGTCTTGAGAGAGAACTGATTAGTTCTCGGGTTTTTGCTCCTTATTTGCCATTGCACGTATCAATAATTTCTAGATGTTTTTGTTCGTACCTTTGTTGTTGTTCAAACTGGATTTTGATAAGTTCCATAATGGTTGACTTAAGATCTTCTATGTTAACATATCTTTTTGTGTAGCCTGTGCTCGCAAAAAAAACTTTCATTTGTTGTCGGCTAAATTTGATATAAAGAAAAGAAATATATATTTTTTTTTTAGAATTTAATCGTCGTCCACTGTTACATACGACAAATGGCAAAAAAAATATGTCCTCCGAGTAGGGAGAATATTTTTCTTTAAGGGTTTTCCAGATCGCCACTTGTTATGTGTGATGTATATAAATATATATAAAAAGTCCTCCGTGTATAGAGTTCGTATTTCCTTTTTAGGGGTTTCTTTGTCGTCATTTGTTACGTTGACGAGAGATGATTTTGTTGTTTTGTTCTTCACGTGAGAGTTCGAATCTTCGTCGCCACTTGTTATGCCCGACGGATAGCAAAAATATGAAAAGTTATGTCCTCCGCGTAGAGAGTTGGTTTCCTCGTCGCCACTGTTATGCTGTGGCGAACAAATTTTTTTTTCTCTTCCACCGAATGAGTTCGAATCGCTCGTCGCCACTGTTATGGTCAAGTTCCTTGTACTACGGTGATAGTCAAAGGTGGAACCAATAAAGAAGAACTCGAATACGGATATGGAATAACACAGATATTTTACAAATAGGAATATATACAGAGAGGTAGAAAGTGTTTGTACGAACAATCAGGTTTAGTATTAATTGTCTGAACACGATTCTGTTCGGACTGCCTCTGACTCGACTGACTGACTCGCTCGCTCATTATGTTATTATGGGTAAGGTCCCATAACACATATAAAGCTGCGTTGCTTAAGCTCCGGGGTAATAATAACCATCTACGGAGAAAACTGCTAGCTCCCCTTTCCAACGTCTCCACAGTCGAGATGGGAACGCTATATGTCTGGAGTGGCCATAATGCTCGTGGGAGCTCACAGTGATAGGTTAGCCAGGCTTTGAAACGCCCTGGCAATCCAGATTAATCTATTTTCTCCAGCCACGAGTGAAAATCAGTGCGTATAGTTTCGATAGCTGACGTGTCTTTGAGAGCATTGCAAAAAGATTTCCCTAGACTTTTAACAGGCTTATCGGCCAACGTTGGGATGGCTCTCCCTTCTGTTGTGAAATAGTGTTTTACCACCTGGCTTTTTTTTATTACCACCGATCTACATTTGTTTGTCTTGAAATTCATTATTGCCCACTCAATCAGTCTCTCTAAACCGCGTAACAGCCATTTACAGGCTGTAACAGAATGTGTGTTGATTGTAAGATCGTCCGGATGGGTGGTTGACTTACTCCGGTATTGGAAACGGGGCCACGGCATTCCAGGTCAGCGGACTTCACGAGCTTATTCATGACAAGAACAAAAAACGTGGCTGACAATGTACAGCCTGTAATATTATGTTGGTGCAAAAATAATGACGTAATAATGTCGTTTTTTGACGTTAAAAATACGTCAGAAAACGACATTATTACGTCATTATTTTTGCACCAACCTAATATCATCATTTCCTGATGCATACTTCGAGAAACACATTAGATAAGTTTTAGAATAACGTGAAATTAAGAAAATAACTTCCTAAATCGCCTCACGAAAACGCAATCAAACGTTGTTTCAGATGAATTGAAAATTGCTTTTAATAAACAGAGGCCATCAAACCTGAATGATCTGGAATAATGTTGAATAGAAGAAAGATTTATATTACCAGTAAATTGCTACAGACACGGTGGCCGAGATTATATAGCATTGGTTAAAGATAAGTAATTCTGATTTTGAGGAGATATTTAAACATTGCTGTGCAACTGCAATATGTATGCCGCTTATGGATTTCTGCTAAAAGCCTGTTTACTTTGCCGATAAGATAAGCAAACAGTTTTGCCTATTTAAATACCTTTCCGTTAAGCAAATATGTCAACCTGACAACTTTACTGTGCCGACCTTCGCTAATGAATCACTTCCGTATAGTTAATACTGATTGTCAACTCAAAAGCTGTACTGGCAAATGTAAACGGATCAACGCAATTCTGTGCAATTCTGTGCTTTCTAGAAATGACCTAGTCTCATAAGCCACTCAATGTAGTGGGTCAATTTTAAAGATATATGGAATAAAGTGTGTGAGATGTAAGGATCATGAGAATAACCAGGGGGGATGTAAACAGATCAAGGCAATTTTGGGCTTTCTAGAAATGAACTAGTCTCAAGAGCCACTCAATGTAGTGGGTCAATGTTAAAAATGCCATAAGGAATAAAGTGTGTAATATGAAAGAAAAGTTGACATGATGTGAGAATCATGAGAATAAGGAGGGAAATGTAAACAGATCAACGCAAGTCTGTGCTTTCTAGAAATTACCTAGTCTCAAGAGCCACTCAATGTAGTGGGTCAATGTGAAAAAATGTCATAAAGAATAAAGTATGTGATATGAAAGAAAAGTTGACAAGATGTGAAGATCATGAGAATAAGGAGGGGAGATAATGATTAAAACTTGACTGTAGTGTTCAAGGAAGTACCTAGTGGGGAATGTGTCCTACAAAGTAATAGTTTTTAGAACAAATCTGTCTAGGTGGAACTTTTTCCGAACGCCACTCAATGTAGAGGTTTACTGTTAAAAGCTATAATTAATGATTCGGGAGATGAATCAGTGCTTTGTCTACACGTAACAGACAACTTAGTACAGAACAAATTTTAAATTGTGCCTTTAAGGAATCTTCCTAAATTTGAATTCACTCTCTCTCTAATTTGTTACCTTTTTTTTGTAGGTGTTGTATCTTCAAAATATGCCAAAGATTGATAGGCGTAAAATAGTAATTTTACATCTATAAGGTGGTTACGAAAGATCTATTAGCTAAGAAATTGGCCTATTTCAAGTTAAGGGCAAAAGAAGTAGCAGACACACTAAAAACCTGTTTAAAGTAGATTAATAATGTTTCAAAATGATTTCCTTAAGAAACCGTAATATATTAAGAAAAATTAATAAGTGATTGCTTCTGTCTTTTTAGTAGATTGATCCAGTGTTCACTGAAACCTTATCAGTATGGTCACAATCTAATGGCAGCATTTAAAAAGCCATTATTTCGGAAAGGAAACGAGAAGAAAAGCCTATGACATGCCAAACTGCACAACAGGTCTTACAGAGTGATGATGCCATATTTAAATTTTAAAGTTCAAATCGCCGTAAACTCGCGTATGTACGGATGAAGTAAGCAGACATGTACAACAATTCGTGTCTGAAGGCATTTGTCAGGTTTTAGGGTTGTAGCTGGTGATGTTGGGGTCGTATCAATATTAATGGAATTATGAAGGCAAAGATGCACCGTCAGGTTTTGATCCCCCATGCAATAAAATCAGAAAAGCGTTAACTTGGCAATTCTTTAATTTTTTAGCCTGAGAATATCAAACACAATACCAATGCAGTAAAACCTACCTAGTTGGAAAAGAAAGTACATGATAGAAGACTATCCGACATATATCTATCATTAGCACGGACCTCAATATTATTGATTTACTGTAGAATCATCTTGATAGAGAACGGAACAAAACAGAGGCAACATCGAAAGATGAGATTTAAGATGTCTTTCAAGGTACTCGGCGAACTCTTCCTGTAATAATAAGTGTAGCGATTCGTAAGAAATTTTAACTAAGAATGTTCAAGCTGTGTAGAAAAACAAAGCTTGTCATAAAAATATCGCATGTGAAGCTGTTGAAATTGTAATAAGAACTTGTACTGTATGTTCCGTTATGTTTTCGCATGTTTCTATAAATCTTAGAACATACTGTATCGTTTTCACAGCAAGATATAAAGACTCTTCTCTTAGTTCTCTCTCTTTTTCTCTCCACACACACACGCACACACACACACACATACACACACACACACATATATATATATATATATATATATATATATATATATGTGTGTGTGTGTGTGTGCACGCGCGCGTGTATGTGCATGCGCGCTCTAATATTATCGCGAATGACACTAAAATGCATCCGCCAGTGAGGCCTCTGATCGTAAGTATTAAGGAGCATAGAACCACCCCTTAACTGCTGTTCTTCCTAGGTCCATCCTGATCTGGGGTGTTAGCACTTGTTAGTGTCTAATCTATGAGCAAATAGTTAACCCCCCAAACTGGGGTCAAACATTAAGAAATTAGAAAAATACTTTTTATAGTAAAAATACCAGCAATACATTTTCATAGTAAAGAAAGGAATACATTTTTGACAATATATATATATATATATATATATATATATATATATATATATATATATATATATATATATATATATATGTTACCGGCAATGCATTTTTCTAACAGAAGTTACTAATGCTCGCAAGAAAATTTAATTCCTGCATTAAATTATCCATAAGTAATTGATATACAGATAAACAGACAGAATTATGTTACCCGTTTTCTGCATTGAACGAGGTTTCCCACCTAACATATTATCTGAAGTAGAGTGAAACATCAAAATATTGATTATGTAATTATTTTTTCTAAGTTTAATCTATTTTAGTTGTTGATGCTTTTAAAATTTAACAAGTGGTGTGGTTTCAGATATTTTGTACATTTCTTTGCGATTTTGTATATACAGTACACAACGTACAAAGAATGATTGTGTTCACCAAAACACAGGGTACAATTCTGTTGTTTTTTTTTTTTTAATTATGTGTTTCGGTATATCGTCGAACAAACTTAATTTAATTTCTTTTTATATTTCTATCACTGTTATTGTTAAGTATCGTACATTATGATGATAGAAGATCTCCCAGGAAAGGTGAAATTGTCTTGAGGATACAGACAAGCACATGTAAAAAAAAAATATAATTACAAAAAATAAAATTTAGTAAAAAGAAAACTTTAAGATTAATATGTCTGCGTTTTTTTCTCTTTTCTGCGCATGTCTAGTTGCATCAACGTAATCGTCACTTAAGATCAAGGATCTCGTAAAGGTCGAAATGCTTCCAGGAATATGTTTTTCCATTTTGTCAATAATTTCCCTAACATTGACCTGCTATATATATATATATATATATATATATATATATATATATATATATATATATATATATGTTGAAACATATATTGTTAAATATGACAGACAATGAATGTCCATTATGTTTGACTATGAACCGTTCTAAACAGCGTATGGTTGATTTAATTTCGGTGAAAATAACGACAAACATTGTCTAACATTTGGATGTTTGTTTTTTTTATTATGCTGTTCCTTGATCTAAGCTTTCGGGTCACATAAGCCATCTTAAGAGTGGCTATACGGATATTTAAACAAAAATTTTCACCATCAAAGATATTAGGTTGGTGCAAAAATAATGACGTACTAATGTCGTTTTTTGACGAATTTCTAAGGTCAAAAAACGACATTATTACGTCATTATTTTTGCACCAACCTAATAATATTCTGTTATGTTTACATAGATGATCGCTAGGCGACGTTAACGGAAGAACATAATAAAAAAAAAATCAAAATGTGGGGCAATTTTTGTCTTTATTTTCACCCAAAATTAAAGCAACAATACGAACTTTAGAACGTCTCAGGATCAAATACAATAGACATTCATTTTCTATTATATGTAACGATATATGTTTGAATAATAATCTGCTACCTCAATACAATATATATATATATATATATATATATATATATATATATATATATATATATATATATATATATGTGTGTGTGTGTGTGTGTGTGTTTGTTGTACATGGAAATCAACACTACATGGGTTGACTGTTACTTTTGACCAGGTCATATTGTTTATGTCTATAAACGCACTAACTCACGTATTGATCTACTTATCTTATACTAGCCTCATGGCTTGACGTTGCCCGTGCTTGATTCAAAAATCGTACGACTCATACAGCAATCGCTATCACTTGACTTAAAATATTTTTGCCCTTCCTGGCCTTTAAAGAAGTGCCCTTTGTCGTGCTGATGTTGCTACATGCTTTACTTCTTGCCTATCTCACACCTCGAATTTTTTCTAAGCTCTATACTAAACATTAAATCTGTTACGAAAAAAGAACTAAACAAAATGAACACAAAACGATCAGCTTTAAAAAAAAAAAAGGACTCGTAACTGGAAAAACCGAATGAAAAAAAATTTTCACACCCAACCCAGTTCTGCGGAATCAGAATCAACATTGAGTTTAAGCAAGCGAATGAGCCAATTAGAGTAAAGTGCCATACAGATTTAAATTTTTCCCACTTTGACGAATGAAGCTACCGATTTTTTTTAGCATGCTATTTAACATTCGTGTCAGTCAGCTGTTGTCACTCACGCTGGCCAATAGAATATTCCTGCCTATTCGTGGCAGCCAGCTATAGGCTCTCACTCTGGCCAGTAGAAAATGGCCGCAAACAACATGAAAACTGCCGTAGAAGGATGAAAAAAATCGATTATTTCCACTATCGATGGGAGCTGGGAAATGCAAAGTCGGTCTTGGCCTTCTCACTAACTTAGAGCATGTGCATGTAAATTTTGGTGCAAATCCATCGAAAATTGCGGCTGTGCATTCGTTACACACACACACCCACATCCCGTCTTTTATAGACCTTGCTTTAATGTAATTTAGATTGTCTCGCTAGAACAATTACCACTGAGTCGTGAGTTCGGTCCCTACTAGGCGCCCCATATTTTCTGTCTTCTGTCACATCTAACCGACGTTTAGTAAATCTATCTGTGTGTATTCCTTTTTATTTTCTTCCTTTCTTGATTGCTAATATCTAAACATACAGACACATAAAAACTGTGGGGAAAGGTTTTTGTAACGGGTGATAAGTTTTGTGTTGGCTCATAAATTTTCACTCTCTTCTCTTCAGACGTGCCATCGTTTACAATCCCGCTCTAACTGACACGAAGAAGTGACATTAATTTCTTGAGTAATCCTCTTAGTGCAATGTAAGAGCTGCAAAATAATATAATGACCACTTATGTTAGTGATTATTAATGTCTAGCAAAAAAACGAATAATAAAATATCTGATATATCATTTAGTAATAAACTCTTTTTTTTTTACTTTACAGACTTATAAAAAATTGATAAAAAAAAGAAATAAACAAGCAATTAAAAACATATAAACCTCTAAAATCGGTCGTCCAAAAATATTAATTAGAAAGTTCATAGACAGCTGAACATAGAATCTAGCACATCATATTCTTAGATAAAAGAAATTCAATAAAAAACAGCGACAGATAGAAAGACAGGCTCATTTAACAGGTTGGGCGCTTTAATGTAAAGTATTTGTGCAAGAGTTAATAAGAAAAAAAGGGATGAAATCACCCAGCCGCGTTGAAATTTCTCAGTTCGCACTAACGCTTTCGGAAAAATAAAGAAAATTTTAATCAAACTACCCAAAAGACAAAGATTAATCTTTGCAGAATTTACTATATCTTCTTCTGTATTTGTTCCCTATTTAGTAAGTAATGGGGACATGTCTCTCCACAGCTGTTTAGCCATTGAAGCAATGTCTTTCTTCTTATTATCCCTGACAATCCATGATTTGATATCCATTTACACAAGATCGTTAGATGAGTTACACGCTGTTTTCCACTTGCTGTCAACGTGTCATCTGAGTATCAAATTTGTCATGCCGTCTTTCCTAATTTCGTATCCCAGAAATTTCAATTATCTTTTTCTTATACTACGTACAAGTGTAATTTTTGTTAAAAACAACGAAACAACATGATAACATGCGAAGACATGATATTTCAGAAAAGAAACATGGCGCTAGAAGATGCGATATTTGAAAAAGTAAGAGGCTTATATAGCACAAAATCAAATTATATATATATATATATATATATATATATATATATAATCAAATTATAATTATATATATATAAATATATATATATATATATATATATATATATATATATAATCAAATAATAATTACATATATATATATATATATATATATATATATATATATATATATATATATATATATATATATATATAATAATAATAATAATAATAATAATAAAGGCTTAAACACTAATAGTGCATGGTCCTAATTTATTCCATTAGAATCGTAAATACGATCCAATTCATCAGACCTACAAATTCAAAAAGAGGGGAGTCAAAGACGGTTTAAGTGAGAGAAATATGAATGTTCTCGGATGTCTAATACATTAAAGGAAAGGATGCATTTTGTGGTGATATACACACACAATAGACGATCTAATGTTAAAGATCAGAAGATGAGAGTGGGAGAGGAAAAGAAAAGAAAAAGGTGTGGGGGAGAGATGGGGCGGGGGGAGCTAAAACCGAAGGGCATTTATAAAAGGGCCGCTGTGTAATTAAGAAAATTTGACAATTAATATCGACTGCAGTTTACAAATCAACGAATTATCTATCTATCTATCTATCTATCTATCTATCTATATATATATATATATATATATATATATATATATATATATATATATATGTAGCAAAAACATTGTCAACAGGAGTTTTGATAATGCAGATAAAATTGAAAACTCTTGAATTTATATTCAGATTTTCACCAGAAGCCTGAATATAGTTAAAAATAGAGAATAAATAAATCCTTGCCGAAGATCTTTAGTTGGTCTTCAACCAAACTTCCATAAGCGAGAAAGGTGCAGCCCAAATATACCCAATTCTAAATACTTGGTGGGGTATATTAAGGATATAAGCATGAATCGATTCGATCCTGCTTAAAAAAAAAAAATTACAGACGCTAAGTAAAAGCACAGGCTCTTCTGAAAGAAAACCATTCTTCCAGATGTTTACGACTCACGCAGATGCGACAATTGATTTCCACAAGTCCTATTCGGCGTACTTCATTCGAAAAGAAGGTTACAAATCATTTACGTTGCATCGATTTTGGCTAGTGAAAATAGAAAAAAAAATGAAAATAATAGCAAACGAAGCTTAACTTCATGCCACTATGACAGGATAAATCTCAATATATATATATGTATGTATATATATATATATATATATATATATATATATATATATATATATATATATATATATATATATGTATAGATATATATAGTACAATGAGAAAAATTAGCTATTCAAAAAAAATAAATAACCATAACCATTTATTACAAAAATAAATAGCCGTTGAAATACGTTGATCTAGATTAATTTCATCTCCAGATTATAACCTTCCTTTTTTAAATTTTTCATTCTGTTTACTTCGAGCATTTAAAATTTTTATAGTTATTGGTTCGTTTATTTTAATACAATAAGAATATTAATCTCCATTTATTTTAAATATAAAATATAAATCCTGTCTATACTGAATATATTAAAAAAAAATATCAGTAATCTCCGTATAATATATAGACTGCGCCAAACAGATATTTTTATTAAAATTTAAATTATGTATCGTTGAGTCTTGCTAGTGAGTAAAAAAATTATAGTTATTTATATATACTTTATAGCTAGTTCTATTTACATCTGTAGTCAATGTTCGATATATATATATATATATATATATATATTGGGGAAAAGTTGTCTTGCCCTTTACGAAACCCTCCAATCTGCTACTGTGTGGCTTACCACTAGCGTTTACCGCTGGTGGCTCGCTGTCGGGACGACGGCGGAATCGTCACGGTAATGATGCCATCGTCTTGTGTGCAGGGGACAAAGCTTAAAACTTAGTGTCCACTGAAAATCAACTAATACAATTTTTATTCCCATTTAAGAACACTATGAATTTGCAGCCCTCAATATGTACATGATCAGCAGAAATATATTGAAAATATTTTCAAGATCCTTCAATATCATAACTGTTTCATATTCAGTTAAAAAAAAAAGGGACATAAAATATTCCAAAATAAAAAGCGGCCCCATCTGGCAAACTCAATGAGCAAAAAAAGTACATTTTTCAACCCACTAGCTCTATCATAACTACAATATGAATTTCTCTAAACTCAACATCAATTTGTCACAACTATGTCTAAAACAATAACATAATTAATCAATATAAAACAAAAAAAAACTTAAGTTAAGACATGATAGAAGAATTTATTCTATCACATGTAAATATTGCCAGAAAATACATTGGACAATCTTCAAGAGGTTTAATTAAAAGATTATATGAACACAAAGGGGATATTTTACAAAACAACGCATCAAACGGATTAGTTGCTCAACGTAATAAAACTGACCACAATTCTCATATGAACAATGCCACTCTAATTAAAAAAAAAAAATTCACTATGATGAAAATATTCAGAAAGTCATTTAATCGCTAGTTTACTCTCAGTAAATTTGTATCCAAGTAATTCATCGAGTCTAGAAGAAACCTCAACAGAATGCAGAAAGCACTATATTTGGGAGTCACCAGCAGTGCGGATCCACTACCGAGAATTAAATCCCCAGACAGTTACGTTACCAGGCAAACGTCATACAAAGTGTAGCAAGGGGCGTCGGTGACGAAGAGGTAGCGAATCAGACTCGATATAGCGCCGCTGGATCACATATTCCGTGGGGGAACTCATCCGAGTTTCTCTTTTACCCAAAGAACTGTGCCCCCTCCCGTTCGAGCCACGACTACTATCACCAAGCCGCTCCATCCAGAGCATTAGAAGCCGGTTCAAGCAAGGATAAGCAAGTGTTAGAAATTAGGATGTTACATATTTTCGTAAAATGTTTTAGAAAATAAAATATGCTCAGCAAATAGAAACTGATCGTAACTAAAATATAAATAAAGTTGATAACTGAAAATTCTGAATATTTCGAGAGTTTTAAAAATACCGATTTGTCAATAAATAAACTTTATTTATATTTCACTTACTTATATATTCAAATTTATTTTCTATTAATGACACATATCGAACTTTCGTGAAAAAAATTAATTATCCCAACTTTTATATCCTCATGAGTATATATATATATATATATATATATATATATATATATGAGATATATTCCTCAGATATTCCAAGCAAGTATTTGTAATGACCGTAAGATATAAAGTTACTGATTTTACTTATTTATCAATTAATTTTCTTAATAACGTTTAAAGTTTATATATATATATATATATATATATATATATATATATATATATATATATATATATATATATACATGGTGTTAGTAAAATCTTTATACAGTTACTTATGATAAAATGCAAAGCATTGAAGCAGATGGCATGCAGGTCGAACAGTATCGGTAATTAATTTACTATTGTTTACCCTAACATTTTACTGTTATTAAAAAAAAATTAACCACAACCATTTTAATATTAAATTTCTGTACTTTTGATTAATTGCTTTGTCTTAATTTTTATTGTAACTGTACAGTGACTTTAATGCCAATCTCTATGTCTCTCTGTGTCTCTCTATCTCTCTGTCTCTCTCTCACGTCCGGCTGATAATTAATCATTATAAAGGAGATTTTAGTTGAATCTCTCTCTCTCTCTCTCTCTCTATATATATATATATATATATATATATATATGTGTGTGTGTGTGTGTGTGTGTATGGGGGGATTTAAAAATAATTTATTAATTAATTCCTGAACACGGCAAATGCGTTGTGTCCGCTGATATGATTGAGAGGTTCTATATATATATTGAAATCAAATATGTGGTGCAGTTTAATGTATATTACAAGGAATCATTCAAACAAAAAGTAAATTACTAAAGTTAATGATATAAAATAGAGAAATTTAAATTTTAAAGATGCATTAGCCCACTAATTACTCGATGAATATTATGATCCTTTTTTTTTTTAAATTATAAACTGCATTAACTCTTCTTTAAATATGTAAGTACTTTCGACGATTCGTCTGGTCATCATCCAGCATGGAAAATAATTTGTTTTTGGTAAATTTCAAGTAGCATCCGAGACGAAAAAATATAATGCAAATTGAAATAGTTTTTTTTTAAAATATTTTATTGATAATGGATACAAAATTGTGGAGCGTGCAGTCGCAACGATGACATTGAATTTAAACATATTAAATATAAAAGTGAATATTTATTATGTCTGGTTATGACCGGTTCTGATGTTCGAATGTTTGCTTTAATTTCTCATGAAAATAACGACAAAAATTGTCCAACATTTGTTTATTTTTTTAATTATATTAGTCCTATGAGTGATTATACAGACACGAAACAAAGATATCCACTGTCAAAGATGATATTTTGTTATTTTGACGTAGAAAATTGCTATGCGACGACAACGGAATAGCAGATCGGAAGTTCAAGATGCAGTTCTATGACGTCATACCGTTTCTGCGTTCTGTTTATTTTAGCCACCGGATGCATTTCCTGTTTATGCTATCACACAGTATGATTTTCGGTCAATCTCTGATGCAGCAGAATTGAGGTCAAAGGTCTTTCTCAACCGATATCCAACATATCTTCTCATTGCTAACACACCTCCAATGTTTCTGTTTGTAATTTGTAACAGACAATTTTCAATATTTTATAAGAGTCATCTTTCTTCGCTATACCAATCGCACTGACCAAGCCACTTTTTCCTTCTCCATAGAAACAATCATGGTACTTACCCCTCCATGTTTTGTTCTAAGGAAGCGGTTCTTTGAACTGTAAATCTTACCTTGGCCTTGTGGGATTATTTTGCATTTATACGCCAAAAATTTTAATACGTTCGCATCTGACTAAAGATAATTTCAAGCAAAAGTAGAGGATTTTATTTTAAAATGAGTAAGCTTAAAAAAAAAAAAACTCTTACAAGTAGAGTAAGCACGAACCTTTCTTGGTTTGTTTTTCTTTCCAGCGTCTTGTCTTCCATTTCTACATACTCTTTTGAAAATTTGATTGATATTTTGAACAAGTGATTTTGGGATATTAAATTGTTTAAAATGTTTCCGGTGGGATTGGTAGGCCCAGAGGGACGTTGGTCTAAATCCTAAATTATGATATACGTCTTTGGTGATTTTCCAGATATAAGAAAATTTGCGAAATTTTCAAAAGCAAATTATAACTCCGGCATAAAATTCAATATCAAGTATTCCCATAGAAATGTCCTCCTGGGTTTGACGTTAAACTAAATCCAGCAGCAAGGCCTCTGATCAGTAGGTTTTGAAGAGCGTGGAGCCACCTCTTAATTGCTGGTGTACACAGGTCCAAACCGACTCGCGGTGGTAGCTGCTGTTAGGGTCTCAGCTATGGGCACATAGTTAACACCGAAACTTGTGTAAAAATAGGTTTTAATACCAGAAATACTTTGTAATAAAAAATTATTACTAGCAATAATTTTTGAAGGAAAATTTTTTATCAGCAATACTTTAAAAAATACCAGCAATACAAACAGCTATACATTCTTTGAAAAAAATATGACCAGCTTTAGGTTTCTTCAAGGAAAAATATTCCCAGAAATAGAGTTTTGAAGAAAAAATATTACCAGCAAAAAAATTTTGTCGGCATTAAATAACCTATTGAGGTTGACATGCCGTAAAACAAAACAAACCAAACCCATAAAAATGCATTGGGCTAATACTCAACTCACGGCTATAATGAGACTATCCTCTCTCTCTCTCTCTCTCTCTCTCTCTCTATATATATATATATATATATATATATATATATATATATATATATTTTTTTTTCTCCCTTTGATGGACTTTTATCAATGTAATTTTTAAAATAATTTCCCCCAAGCAAGGCGATAATATTATTGAGATGCAAGCTTTACTGGGAATGAAAGGGAATGCAAAAGCATTAATGAGGATAAAGAACAATAAAAGTATAGGTTTCAGGAGATAGACCAAACAAAATGAAAGATTGTTCTTAAGCAGGGGAGAAAGAACCTGGAAGAGAATTCCACAGGCGAGAAGTGCGAAAATTAGAAAAATTATATATATATATATATATATATATATATATATATATATATATATATATTAGGGGTGCGCATGTATGAATAGAAATTACCTATGCCTTTCTCAGTAACAGAAAAAGCTAGGGTGTGCATTCATTAAGCAATATTTTATATATGAGTGTAAATCCATACACACGCCATGTAAATATATTAGGTTGGTGCAAAAATAATGACGTAATAATGTCGTTTTTTGACGTTAAAAAATACGCCAAAAATGACATAATTACGTCATTATTTTTGCACCAACCTAATACATCTGCCAAAATGTGGTTAGCTAATTGCAGAAACTCAAACAATGACACTTTGAGCTTACTGCAATTATTACACGGACGTTAGAAACACGTCTGTCTTTGAGTATATAATTTACGGTAGTTTTCTGGGGTATTAGGGACTCTGACCTCTACTGTCTAATAGAAATTGAAAATTATGGTTAATTGCTTGATTAGATTAGTGATGGATCACAAATTTACGATAAGAAATATTGAGAGAAGCGTAAAAGAAAATATAAATATTTTGCGAAAACAAACTCCCAGCGTCAATTCTTAATGAAATAATAACAATTTAATTATTTTATTCGAAGCTTATTTGCCGATATTTGTTGTCCCGAGATAAATGTTATCCTGACGACACATTAGCAGAATATGTATTATATATATATATATATATATATATATATATATATATATATATATATATATATATATATATATATATATATGTATATGTATGTATGTATATATATATATATATATATATATATATATATATATATATATATATATGTATATGTATATATATATATATATTTATATCTATATGTATATGTATGTATGTATGTATACATATATATATATATATATATATATGTGTGTGTGTGTGTGTGTGCGTAAGTGTGTGTAAGAGAGTGTGTATGACAAAGGTGGAAAAAGTTTGTGACGTATTTCGTCCTTTAAGACTTCATCGTAATGATGAAGTCTTAAAGGACGAATCGCGTCAAACGAAAACATTTTTCACTTTGTCATACACCCACCATATATATATATATATATATATATATATATATATATATATATATATATATATATATATATATATATATGTGTGTGTGTGTGTGCGGTTGTGTTGGCGTGTATATATATATATATATATATATATATATGATAGAGATATAGAACATCATCAGGCGTAACTAATAGTTTGAAAACACACGCACATGTTGTTAGGTTGGTGTAAAAATAATGACGTAATAATATCGTTTTTTGACGTTTAAAATACGTCAAAAAACGATATTATTACGTCATTATTTTTGCACCAACCTAATATATATATATACAATTATTAAATAAATAATTAATTTCTTTAATATTATTTCTACTACGAAAACGATGTCTGAAGCAACCGATAACCACCATTACTACTCTCCAAAAAATTCTAAAAATGATCAAAAGGAAAAATATTTATATTATTTAAAGCTATTGTCAAACTTTACTGATTTCGAAAATAAAACAGTATTTTCCTGGATAAATATTTTTTGAGATTATCTTTTATCTTTCTGGAGTAAATGCAGAGGATGCAGTCTTGTATATAAATATTCATGACCACAGACACGCAGAAATAAACAAACGGATCATTAAATGGATACAGGTATAATTTGATGTTACTATGCTTATAAAATTAAAAAAAAAACAAAGAAAAAAACTTGGTGTCGCATATAGATTCAGGTAGAGATAACATTGCATTTTCTCATCTGTGAGTCACTCAAATCTACGTCACAATATAACCGAATATGCCTATAAGATAAGCCAGGTAATTGAGAAAAGATATTGTAGTATGTGACTGACCCCCAGATCAAGCTAGAGTAAATTTTGCTTCCAGTGTACTTCAAGGAGCTAGGTGGCGTTAAGTATATGCGAAACCACTCAGTACAGATTCACGTAATCGAACTAGATTTGTTGGGTTGTCAGCATATATATATATATAAGGTTGGTGCAAAATAATGTCGTTTTCTCACATAGTAAAATATGTGATAAAACGACATTATTTTTGCACCAACCTAATATATGTATATATATATATATATATATATATATATATATATATATATATATATATATATATATATATATAGCTAATATTAGTGGTAAATATACACATACATATGCAAAATATATAAATATATATACATAGGTGCATACACATACATGTATATTTTTTTAATAAAAAATTCCAAGAGGATAGAATCCAGGTAGAACTCAATCTCCAGGACAGAGTAAGGATATAATAAAAAGGCTTAAACACTAATATTCCATGGCCATAATTTATTCCATTGGAATCGTTAATACGATCCAATTCATCAGACCTACAAATTAAAAAAAAAAAAAAATCAACTCCGGAAATAAAAATAGAATTTAGAGAGAGTGTAAGTATGAGAGTGTGTGACGAATGTTAGAGCTAAAGAGATGGGTAACAGACGAGAATTTGTAGGTCTGATGAATTGGTTCGTATTTACGATTCCAATGGAATAAATTATGACCATGGAATATTAGTGTTTAAGCCTTTTTATGATATATATATATATATATATATATATATATATATATATATATATATATGTGTGTGTGTATATATATATATATATATATATATATATATATATATATATATATATATATATATAGAGAGAGAGAGAGAGAGAGAGAGAGAGAGAGTCCAGGCGAGATTGTAAGGTCCAGCACGTTTCGTATGAGAGGCCTGCGACGCACACTAGCTGAGAGTAACTGACGAAATCAGTCGAACAAAAAGGGATTATAGATATGAGAGGTTTAAGTTGCAAGTTTTCATTATGTGGCACAAAGATGTATGATTACCATAAAATATTATACTATAATATAAAGGGAAGCGTCTTCAATAGACAAAATCAGCATATTTAAATGTGAAACAAATAAGAAAACTATTGGACACATGTTTACCTTAGACAAAATGTATTCATTGAAATCGGCCGAGGCTTCGAACATGACCTCGATGGAACATCAAAAGCAGCTGTATTCCCAGACCAGATGTTTCCCTTTGATGTTAACTATTATATCTATCATAGCTACATTCAAGAAACCTTGCTGTTGTGTGGTTGTTGGGACATTATTATTATTTATATATAATAATAATAATATTAATAATAATAATAAATAATAATAACTAGCAGGAGAGCCAGGCGTCGCTCTGGAATGTAACAGTAAGAGATAGATCAAGTATCGACCATCATAAAGACTGAAAAATAAAATTGACAAAGATTATTGTTTAAGGTTGACGGACACGCATGTCTTAATTAGTGTTTTTTTTTTTTTTTTTTTTTTTACGAATTGGTCAAACCCAAACAAAAACATTGTTTTCAATCGTTATGAGTCTATCGATTGAATAGAATTTTATTATAAACAATTGTCTTGTAAATGGAATTTTAAAAGCATTCTGAATGTAAAAATAAAGAAAAAAGTTTGCAAGACAATAAGAAACACTTCCTGCCAAAAAAAAAGTGAAGTTTTGTTGAAATCGGTTGAAAAATGTAGGGAATCCAATCCCATATATAAACGAACACACACACACACACACACACGAACAACCTGGGTTTTATAATAAGTATAACTCGATATGAGTTGTCCCCCTTTCATTCTGGCGACAGGATCGTGTTTTCAAATTGATTTCATGCAAAAACCATTGTGTTTTTCCACTTTTTGGCGCTGTCAGAACCACCGCAAGTTAATTTTACGCAGTCCTGTGAAGATTTGTTGAAATCGTTTGAAAAATGTAGGAAATCAGATCCAATATATAAACGTACAGACAGACACACACACACAATCTGCGTTTTATAATAAGTAAGATGAATATCATAAATGAAATCAAATGAAACATATAACATTAAAACCCCATTTAAAATTAAACAAAAAATTTTAAAAATCCTCCTGCATGTAACAGAAAATATTCTTGTAGGAATTCGGAGTTCCCACCAAAAAATGTTGGAACCCCCCACCCCCCCAAAAAATCGTTGTTTCTTCGCCACTGATTGTTGGATGGTCAAGACGTTCCACTCCTCAATTCGGAACATTGCTTGGCATAATATGAAGTAACATTTTCCTTTCATCACATGCAACTTTAAAACACTTCTAACCAAAACTACACGCGCACGCGCATACACGCACACAGACAGACACGCACACACACAAGTTCTCAAAAAATAAATAAATCTTATGATTTTTAATTTCTCTGTATGTTTTATTTTATCTTTTCCTGTGAATACGTGGCTAAAGTTATGATGTTAGTGACCTCACATAATCACCGAGCGGTCCTTTTTCTCGACAACTCCACTGAAGGAATTAATACCTGTCATCAAAAGAGGCATACGAATTGTGCACAACACTTTGGGAACGTTAAATCAAGAAGATTCAGGCTTGTTAATATGTCGGCAGTATCACAACAGAACAAAGAAGGGAAACTATGGCAGATGTTCGAAAGGGCATAAGAATAGAGAAATATGCCTCAGAAATTTTGCACAGCATCTGGAGATAGGTAAGACATCCTTCAAAGTAAACAGTATTGAATTGCTTTGTATTATGTAATGTATATTGCAGTAAATGTTGGCCAATTTCCTCATGGTTAAATAGGTAGCCTAAACGAGAAGTGAGTCACATAGCAAAGAAACTGTAGCTAACAAAACAGGTGAGAAATCAGTGCACATAAGAAGGAAAGATGGCTTGTCGAATTTAAGAGTCACAGAAAATTAAAGGTAGGAACGAAAGTCGGGGCAGTATAAAGTAACTTACTTGACAAGTCTGAACGAATGGAAAGCTGACAGCGAATAAAAACGAGTAGCAGAGGGGCAATAGCTACACAGAGCAAGAAGAAACAGGTTGTTGTGGAGAGCCATGAGTTCCCACGAACTGAAATGAGATGGAATATAAAAGGATAATAATGCTTTCAAGAACGGACTAATCCTTCCCCGATAACATGATCATGACTGACTTGTATTTAATCCCTTACTAATAAAGGGATTATACGACCTTCCATGTTATCTGATACGTGAGAGAAAAAAATCACAGCAAAAAAAAATATTTACTGCAAAATATTTGTTTATGTGACACGCGAATATCAAATGAACGCACTTGTCTATTAAACAAATGCTAGAAAGTTTCCATTAACACAAACAATTTCATCTATCACGCCACTTCTTATCTCCGGTTAGATTGTGGGAAATTAATAAAACATTAATCTCTACTGATACTGTCGATAATTTTGGGATGAGTTATTCTATGAATTGCTCGAACTATTGCATTCATTCGTTTTGTTGCAAAAGAAAAAGCTTACATCTTGCTGACTGGAATAGACTCAAAATAATAGATACCGGACACTGTACGCAAAAGTAATTTCTTGCATTGATGCACTTTCTGTTCAGAATTTTGCTTTTAGGGTTTCTTCTGGGGTTTAAGCCGGCATCGATGATTTGGTATCTCTCGGAAATACCAGATGAAATCAAAATAAGCTTCATGGTTCACACGGGCCTGTTCAACCGCTATAGCCCACATGAAACTCTTTTTGTAGCTATGGAAACGCCTATCCGTAACTGCACGTAATAAAATTAAACGTGTTTTTGAAGAAAGTCTTTGTTTGGTGATAGAATGAGGCACCGTTATCACCTCTAACAGCTTTGGCCCTCGTGACAACATGAAGCTTTGTAGTATAGTGCATTAAATAAGGATAAGATTTCTGTCAGTGTATTAAATAATAGTAAGATTTCTATCCATCCTCTCTTAACTCAGTCTGGTGTTAGCATCTTCTTCTGAAAAAGTTTTCAATTGAAGCAACACGTATAGCACATGAAACTCCAAAGAGAAGATAATAGCTCAACCACGATGTTGACTTTCCGAAAGCAAAAGGTTATGTAGGAAATTTCCATCAGTACGTAAAGCCTATTTTTATAAAAAATACTGCTTTAAACTAAATATGTTATAGAATTCAACCGAGAGAAACATTAAATATTCGGTCAATGAACGCTGAATGATTTCTGTATGGAAATTGTTTATTATGATCGAGCAACCGGAAATAGAAGATTTCATATCATGTTACTACTGAAAGCAACATCGGTAGTCAGAAAAACTCGTGCAATATAAACTACAATTTTATATTATTGCCGAATGAGTTTACGATTAATATTCATTTTTAATTACTTTATAAATTCATTAAAAACTAAATGTTCAAAAGTAGAAATTAAAAAAAAAAAATTAGCCATCATCTTTCGTAATAACCGAGATGCTTTAGTAAGTCCTGGCAGTTAATGTCCATTAATTAGCAGCAAAAATCAGAAAAATCAAAGCCAACACGTACGTGCCAATATTATCAAGCTAATGATGGACCATTTACATAGGGGCGTTAATGCATCTGGTATTTTTTTTTCCTTTGATTATAATCAAGCAGTGTGGCCGGTCATTATAGCCCGGAAGTGATCATAGCGTCAAGTAAGGGTAACATGGTTTATCATTCAAGGTTTTAGGAATTAGCATTCATTAAGTTCTACCAACCATTTCCACAAGCAGTATTGGCTAGTGGGCTTAAAGGTAATTAACTTTTAATATATTTTTTGTTTGCATATTACATAAAATCTGGAACTGTCTTTTAGACACTGTGCACATTTTTATCCCCGACTTTTGAGAGAGTATAGACGAACTTATTTATCTGTTTGTAATCGTTATATTCCTATATTATAAATTTGAGGTTATATATATATATATATATATATATATATATATATATATATATATATATATATATATATATATATATATATATATACACACACACACACACACACACACACACACACACACACACACACACACATTAAAAAATGGACAAAGTCCAACAATTTATTTATTAAAGACTTTTTTATGTTTAACGTTCTTTTTATAGATACAAGTATTTAAGTAAATGCTCTGTTTATAATAAACAGTATTAAATAACATTTACCGGCCTGAATGTCCGAAAAATTTTCATAGAAAATATTCGTCCTTTGACAGGATTCGAACCTGCATCCTATACGGAACCGTCATTTAGCTTAAATTGCCTAACCGCTCGGCCACAAAGGATAGTTCGGTTGGCAAGGTCGAATTTACTGCTTATAAACTTCAATCTTCCATGAATCTCGTACATTCATAACTGCTCATGGCGTATCAAATGTAAACAAATGACGTCATACATTAAGAAATGGACAAAGTCCGACAATTTATTTATTAAAGACATTTTTATGTTTAACGTTCTTTGTTTTTGTTTTTTTCTAGAGGAAGAAAATACTTGAAGCAACAAATATGTGGCTATACAGAAAGATACTGAGAATGCCATAGACAAAATATATGAGCAACGACACATTTTTAAGAAAAATGGAAAGAAAGATTTCATTCATATATTAGACAGAGAATGAGTCATTTGAAGTTTTTTTTAGAAGCATAATGAGAAAAGGAGGCTTGGAGAATTTGGTTTGATCTGGTTGATCTTGCTTAGCAGCATATCACCATCTATGGATTATTTAATGGCAAAATCTAAATGTTTTGAATGCAATTGCACGCATTTACAGATCTGAAACAAAATTAAAGCAAATCACCCCAAGCAAGGCGGGAGAGCCATTAATACGAAAAGGGTTACAGAGAGTGAGAATAAGAGTAAAAATGAGTATTTGGATAAAGAGAAGAACGGGAATCAAGTTCCAGGCGTCAGAAGATGTCGATTGACATTACATTTGACTATGTGAAGATTATAGATATCATGGAAGCAAGTGATAGGGTGTTCCACTGACGGGAGGTGCGAGATAAGAAGCTGTTGGAGTAGAAGAGATGGCTACTGTTAACCGTTTCGATACTGAAAGGGTGGGATCGAGGTGCCAACCTAATATCACGCTTAAATTCATGGAGTTTGGGAACCAGTGAAAGTAGCTCCAAGGAGTCGTTGCCATGAAAATACTTGTTGAAAAGACAGAGGGAAGCCACAGCTGTTGGTCATTTTGCTATAAAATGTATTTGTTTGTGACGTGGGGCCAAAGTCCGGACCACAGAAGGAAAACACGGAACACGGATTAGATGTAAGAAAGATATATTAACAACAGGTTACAGAGATAGTGTAAGCGGAGCTTACTATATGTTAGTGTCCAATACTTGTAGTCATACGCGGCTCTCACTGTCTCTGTGTATAGAGTGTTGTGTCGCATACTTAATATAGACCTGGAAGAGTCTATTGTGTAGGTAGTTCCGGTCTCACAATAGTTTGTCATGCTGCTATAAATATATACCGTTGGTAATTTTATTATAAATTTGTATTGTTGGAAATTTTATTATAAAATGTTGGATTGGTGCATAATTATCAGTCGTTTCAAACAATATTTATTATGATAAAACAATTCAACAATAACATTTTAAAATGATTATTCCGGAAAGTACGATTATCGACACGATATTTTTGTAATCTGAAAATAAAATATTTTTATTAAAAAAAATAAACAAAACAAAAATGTTTATTAACAAGTAAATTGCCTACAAAAACGCCTGATAATTATGCACCAACCGTGTATTTTTATACTTTTATAGTATATTGTTTTTGTTTGGTGGTTCACTATTTGCCCATCGCTGGTAACATAACAGGTTCAACCACGCCGGGTCCAGGCTAGATTTGATAACAACAGCAATTAAGAGGCTGTACCACGCTCTTCAATACATCCGATCTCATCAGCATCCTTGCTTGCCGGATCTGGAGAATTTGATACTGGCATGAAATATTAAGAGCAAATGGAAACCGCGTGGAAGAAACCTAACTCGATTGGGTAAATGGATGGGAGAACAGGCTGTGGGGTGGATATTTATGAGGCAAACAGGGCTAAGTGTATCAAAGAATAGGAAGGTATGATCATCTACTTCATGAAGAGACACAGAGCATAAAAGAAGAGGATATTTCAAATTCTTTTCTTCCAATGTAAACTGACTATGATTTTGCGTTTATGTTTTTTTAATGAACTAGTATATCAAAATGTCTTGTCTGCAAAAAATCTCGGCTCCATTTCAGCAATTTTTAACTTATTTAAAGGAAGAGAAAAAAAAAAAGAAGAAAAGAAATGCCATCATTGTCTAAATTATTGCATGTCATTGCTTTTCCCGCCTTAATCTTATTGTCTCTCCTAAATAACAGTTTAACGCCAGTAGGCAAGTTTTGTTATGAAAACTGACAGGACGGTGCCATCGTTTTGGTTGGACTCGCGCCCTGCTTTCAAAACACGCACTCATTTTCATTGTAACCTTGTCAGAACCGATGTCATTTTCTGTTTTGTGTTTTCTTTTTCTCGACATCTCTTGTTAGTAATACTAAAGTTGGTGAAGCAAGTAGACAGGTACATCAAGAACAATCAGGCGGCTTTTTGTTGTTTTCTCCAAGCAGTAAAATGGCTGGCAACGATATATATTATATTTATTGCGTTGAACAAGTATAGCTCAATGCGAAAGTCAGTGCAAGGCCTAATATGCAAAGTTCGGTATCTCATCTATCAGGTCATCCCATAAGTTCTGTCCGAATTTTGAATAAAGAAAACAAGTGACCAAATGTTGCATTTTATTACAGATTCAATCAACAATATATTTTCCCTGATTATCTATGACTTCCTTCCATCTATTAACAAGCTTACTAATTCCATTACTGTAAAATTCTTTTGGCTTTGATTTGAAGAACTCACAAATGTCAGATTTAACCTCTTCCTGTGTTACAAAACTTTTTCTTCCAGATGATTGTGTAAGCTACGAAACAAATGGTAATCTGAAGGAGAAAGATCGGGAGAATAAGGTGAATGAGGAATTTTCTCCCAACCAAGTTCTTCGATCTTTTGTGACGAGATTCTTGCTGTGGGATCGAGCATTGTCCTGATGAAACATCACCTCTTTTCAATTCACTAAAGCAGGTCTTTTTTTCCTCAAAGCTTGGTTCAAACGCTCTAATTGCTGACAGTATATTTGAACATTAATTGTTGCATTAGGTGGTAAGAATTCAAAGTGGATTAATCCTTGGTGATCCCACCAGATTGAAAAAAGTATCTTCCCTTCTCGGCTGTGCCTGGGGTCTTTCCCCTTTACCAAGCCACTGTCTACGACGCTTAACATTTCGATAAAAGATCCATTTTTCGTCGCCAGTCACAAGTCTATCCAAAAAAGGTGAGACAATTTGGCGAGAATGGAGAGAAGAGCAGATGTCAACTCGGGATTTGAGGTCGTTTTTAGACAATTCATGAGGCACCCATTTTCCAAGTTTAGGAACTTTTCCAAGTTGTTGAAGATGACGATGAACAGTTGTATGGTTTGAACTGAGAACCACTGCCAATTCCTCAACTGATAAAGCAGGATTTTCTTCAAGGGCTCCTTCAAGAAGCCTTTCATCCAACCTAATTGGACACCCGGTTTGATCTTCATCTTCAAGAGTGAAATCTCCACCTCTGAATTTTGCAAACCATCTTCTGCAAGTTCTTTCATTCACACATTCCTCTCCATAAAATGAGTGAATGTTTCTAGCCGCTTCGGCTGCTGAGTTTCCTTTATTGAACTCATAAAGCATTATGTGCCTCAAATGATTCTTTGGTACGTCCATGTTAGCAGGATTTTAATCAAACAAAATTTAATTTTATTGTTCTCTGAAATAAAATTTGATCTAATCATAAAAATAATGTTCAGCTCCATTAGAAATTATAAAATACACTTTAAATTTCGTTCATTTTAACAAAAAGTTCAAATTCGGACAGAACTTATGGGATGACCTGAAAACTAAATAGTTCTAAGAATAGGCAGAATGTCCTTGGTTCTTTTTATGTCAATCATACTTTTCTAGTCTGCTTCAGAAGAAAAAAAATATAATGATGGTGAAACTTTCTTATGGTGGGAGAGATGATTGAGAAAAAATGCAAAAAGGTGTAGAAACAATAGTCCTAATAGTAGCAGTTGTACTAAACATAAAGGAGAAAAGTAAGGAAATGCAACTAAAAATGAACACAAGAAGAAGAAGAAGAAGAAGAAGAAGAAGAAGAAGAAGAAGAAGAAGAAGATTCTTTCAGGAATGGAGATATTGGAAAAACGCCGCAGATTTATATTTTGATAAGATAGCGGAACTCCTTCTAAGTAAGTTGCTTTCTCTTTTAATTAGTGTGGAAACGTTTAGATCAAATGTGTGTATGAATTTATTTCTATGTATAATTAACGCATTTGATAAATTATTGTGTATAAGTTATCTTTTTTGTTCATAGATAATTTTTATTTCTGTAAGTTTCTCCAATTTATTGTGAGGAGCAATTCCGTCATTTTATTTTATATGTACCTGTTTCAGAATTATTATTGTCATGCGTATTTTAGGTTCTGATCATATCCATAATAGTTTTCTATGTGGTTATAATTATTTTTATGCTATTGGACTTTTCGACCAACCTGAGAAACGTTCTTAAATCTAAAAATTTGAAAAACATTTTTGCTCTTGTATGTAAATACTTATTACCAAATAAAATAGATAAATTTGCCTTGATAAAAGTTAAATTATCCTTTTGTTTTATATACATATACATATATATGTGGCTAGAGGTCCTATTGCTTCAAGCCGGGATCGAAACCCGCCCGATTTGAATCAGTCAGATATCTCATGGCAGAAGGGAAGGTAATTTTAACGTTTTTCTCTATACGAAATACACCAGCGGCTCGGAGAACTCAATTCAATTTACTTGAAGAGTAATGCTTAATAGCAGTAGGAGCCGCTGTTTCAAAAACCCCTTTCCCTAGGGAGTTCAGCCGGATTTCCGGGAGCATATATATATATATATATATATATATATATAAATATATATATATATATATATATATGTATATATATATATATATATATATATATATATATATGTGTGAGCATATATATATATATGTATGTATATATATATATATATATATATATATATATGTATGAGCATATATATATATATATATATATATATATATATATGCATATATATATATATATGTGAGCATATATATATATATATTTATATATATATATATATTTTATTCATAAATATTGTCTCTCTACTGGTTAATTCGGAGAAATTTTCATATATATATATATATATGCATATATATATATATATATATATATATATATATATGAGCATATATATATATATGAGCATCTCTCTATATATATATATATGAGCATATATATATAAGCATATATATATATATATATATGAGAATATATATATATATATATATATATATATATATGAGCATATATATATGTGTGAAAAGTGTGTGTATATAAATATATATATATATATATATATATATATATATATATATATATATATATATATATATATATATATATATATAATTATTTATATATTATATGCGCGGTACTTATTAGAAAGCGCTCAATGTCAGAGATAGAGCTAACATATTTGGTTGGATTGATGTGAGTTTGTGACCCTGACGATCGCAAAAGCTTGAAACCCAGGGTCACAAATTCACATCAATCCAACCAAATATATATATATATATATATATATATATATATGACCAGAAGTCAAATCAAATGGCTCAATGTTGGCACATAGAGTGATGTGCACAAAATTCATCTAATCTTTGTGGATCTTTGGAGTTGTGAACAATGAGAGGCACGTCATGCTATGATACGCTGAAGTGGGCTTGATGGACATGTTGTCGTCTCCGATGCGGCATCAAGGTAATAATCGACGTTTATAGCGCCTTATTGAACATGTGTCTCAACCAATTAATAAATCTTCTATTTCAAATTTAGATATAATTTTGCATATAACAGACCTGGTATGATTTATATAGGAGCGATTAAACATTCTTTATTATAGATTTCTTTTAAGAACAAACATACAAGACTTGTCCAAATGTATTATAGGAAGAGAAATCTAGTCGGCTAAATTTCCTGTCGTCGAATGAAAGATTGTAAAGGCAGCAAAAGATCGCAAACCCATTTCAAAATCTGATTATATCTACAAGATAATGCCAACTCATAAATTTTCGCGAACAAGAATATCATCTCAGTGAGAACCGGAACTCGCTGTCATGGTGTCACTTAAATATTATATATACGCATATTTAAATTATAAACTTTTGCTTTTAATTTAATACAATATTCGATGTCAGTAATAATGATAAAAGATGGTGGAATAAAAATCATTATAGATTTTTAAATATTACTCCACAAATTTGATCCTATTTTAGGATAAACAGGACAAATGTGATAATTAAACAGACAGGTCTTGTCGGTTGATTTCCTTAAAAACATGGCTGAATTCACACACACACACACACCTACGCACACACACACACACACACACACACATATATATATATATATATAATTTCAAACGTTAGTGGATACCCGTATTTGACGCTCCAAATATTTGTATAAGTATTTATTTCGTCTACCAGCCATGGTACCCAGAATATTTAATATGCACCCTATAGCGGGATTCGAACTTGCGCCCTCTTTTTTCCGGATGAACCGTCGTTTGAACTGTCATGATTTACTACTCGACTACGAAGTGCTTTAAAGTAAGGAAGCCGCTAGTTTGTCTTTAAATAAAACACACGCGTTCAGATTTTTCTCGACAACTATATCAACTCAAATATGTTGGATTTAAAAATAAAATCTATTAATTCTTATATATATATATATATATATATATATATATATATATATATATATATATATATATATATATATATATATATATATATATATATATGTCACACATTATGAAATGGAAAAATTTCAACAATTATTTTAAGACATTTTATGTTTATACATTCTTTTTATAAATGGTATTTATCAATCCACCCACGGGGATCGAATGTGGCACAAGGCCTTTTTAATGTGGGTATCTCCGAGCCTGTAGGCCCAGCCAAAAATAAATAATCATCCAAACCCGCCGAGGGGGGCCAGTTCCGTCAACCTCCCCCAACGAAACCCTACCCTTCGGCGGAGCTTCGTCCGGGTTCCTCTCTGCAAGCAGAGAGTTCGACAGACACCCGACCCGGCAGCTCACAAAGCGCAGATACTACACTTTGATCCTAGCCACCGGGCCGTGCGGGTAGTCTTTTTTGAGATACCTATATTTAATGAAATGCTCTGTTTATAATAAACAGTATTAAACAACGTTTACCGGCCTGAATATCCGAGAAATTTTTATAGTCGGTGGACGAATACTTTCTATGAAAAATGTCGGCATACCGTGATTGACTAATCAAATGTGAGGCCTACGGTAATGTACAAACCAAGAGAAATCTTATTTTATATAGGTCATGAAGTTGTCTAGGTGAAATCCTCGACAATTTCCTTTCCGACAGATACAAATAAGACTTTTTCGTAAAATATAGAGAATTATGACGTTCAACTTTCAGAGGAATTTAATGGAAACGGGTAGGGGGATAATTTAGCATCATGTTAACAATTAGGTTGGTGCAAAAATAATGACGTAATAATGTCGTTTTTTGACGTATTTTTTACCGTCAACAAAACGACATTATTACGTCATTATTTTTGCACCAACCTAATAATTATATGCTCGGTCAACTTAACTACATAGAATTTTGTAGCTGATAATTAAAAGGCTTCTTTAAGAAACCGGTAAAAATATGTGTGTATGTGTGTGTGTCTGTGTGTTAGACAAGTGAATGACGGGCTGTAATCATTGTCTGTATCACGTTTCATCTTCTAGAAGGTCTTCATCGGACTAAAATAATAATGTTTTTATTGATGGAATTATATATGTGTAGGAGTGGTGGGGACGAATAACTGAGAGCGAAGCTTATAATTATGTAACGCAGTAAGTGCTGGAGATGTATGAACATTAATATTACAGTTTTTAGTTCAGATTTTTAGGGGTGGGGGGCGAATATGTCTGGCAACAGAGCCTGGTCGATCTGATTCACTTTCCATTCACTTTTGTATTTATAGATTTCGTTTTTAAATATCCAAAATGGTGACAAGAGATCTGTCAAGAAATGAGAAATCATGTAAACCTAGACGACCGAAAAAATTAAAATTAAAATTTGAAATTACTTTTAATGAAATCTTGAGGGCAAAACACGATATAATATTGTTGTACAGATTGTAATATATATATATATATATATATATATATATATATATATATATATATATATATATATATATATATATGGAAATTTCTCCGATTTAGCAAGTAGAGAAGACAATATTTCTGAATAAAAATGACAATATGAAAACTAGTGATTGCTGACGCGTTTCGTCCAATGTGGACTTTATCAAAGCAAAATACGAAAATGAAATTAATTGAACAAAGTAACTAATAAAAAATATGAAAATAACGTTTCTCTACATTCCAGTTGCTAGGAACATTCTGTTTTTATTAGTTACTTTGTTCAATTAATTTCATTTTCGTATGTTGCTTTGATAAAGTCCACATTGGACGAAACGCGTCAGCAATTACTAGTTTTCCTATTGTTATTTTTATTCATATATATATATATATATATATATATATTACAGAAAAAATTATGTCAACATAGAGATAGTCTATTTCAAGCCTTTCTGTCATCAGTCTCTAAGTATCTGTCTCGGGCATTGTTTTAAATTTATTTTTAATGTCCGTCCTCCTCTGGTAGTCGCCTTGTTAATGAGATGTTTGTGTTAAAGAATGGTGGAAGCGAATAAGCCTCAACCCTAGACCGCTTCACTCTGGATAGGATATCTTACGCCCCACAAATCGCAAACCCATTCACATTAACAACACGGTTATATGTATGTATGTATGTATGCATATGGAAATAGAGACAGGGTGCGAGAGAGAGACAGAGAATGAGACACACTGTTAGTTCAATGCAAAAATGCTGTAAAACTTGCTCAATATGCATTGAATACAATTTGCAAAGTCACTGGCTACATAGGAATTTAACTATATATATATTTCAGTAGTTACTTCATAATTGCGACCTTGTGCCACATCTAATCTACGCTTAATAAGTTGCTATACATAATTTCTTTCAAAGTTTTGCTGATAATCAGAAAGGATAATATATATATATATATATATATATATATATATATATATATATATATATATATATATATATATATATACAGTCTGTTTCCTGCTTGAACGCATTGTTCGTGCATGAAGATTGCGTTCATTCATAAAACAGGCTGTCACCACTCGGTGTTGACATCAGTGTCCACTAAATATGCTCGATCCTTGATTGTGAACGCATTTGGCAATAAATACAGAATACTTTAAAACCATATTTTTCAAACACACACTCAACGCATTTTATTAATTATCTCTTAAATCGTATATATATATATATATATATATATATATATATATATATATATATATATATATATATATATATATATATATATATATTGTGTGTGTGTAGTTAGGCAGCATCTTTTCCTTCATACACGTTTCATTAAATAATATAGACAAGAAAAAAAAATTACATAAAATAAATAGACAACACTATATTATTTAATGAAACGTGTATGAATATAAATATATATATATATATATATAAATATATATATACATATTTGTACGTTTTGAGAGATAATTTGTGCTTATGAATCAACACTATATTGGGACTGACAGTTTTACACTTCAAAATGATCTTAGAGACCTTATACATACACATACGCGCGCACACATACACACACATACATACATTCACACACACATATGTATATATATATATATATATATATATATATATATATATATATATATATATATATATATATATATGCGTTTATGCGTGTGTGTATGTGTGTGTTATTTTCCATTGATTAGTTTGCAAGGAATTCCTCCAACGGCTATATGTGTTACTGCTTAATGTGGGTTTTAATTCTTCAAATAAACTAACCCTCGCCTCATTGAATCGGATTTAAGACTGAATTTCCCGTCTTGTATAATCACATTCAGACAACAGAATCCTGTGATGAATACAATCATTGAAGAGGCGTTGTTTTCTAGAACACTTAACCAACTCAGCATCCCATGTCACCTGCACGTCTCTTTTAATGAAACAGCACGAGTGTCCGGCACTTTTAAAGACTGAGCAATCAGATAGTCAAGTCTTGGCAAACAGGCTTTGTCCAATCAATACAGGCAATTACTTAATTTGGCCGCAGCATCATCCCCGTTTCCGGTGTTCGTTACTTTCCCCGCAGGTGGAGCTTAATACAACACGTTTCGTTCATCGGTTGGCAGCTACCGTGCCCAACCAATCGCAGGGAGCCAAATTCAGCAGCCGGTGGTTATTGCAGTGGCGAGGTCAAATAATACAGACACCCGCGGGGGACAACACGAGGAGACAATTTTGTAGGATCTTTCGTAATTATAAATTACACAGTCACTTGTTCCGAATGTTGGCAGCGGTGATCTTTGAAGTACATTACAGCAACAAATTAAATAGTAATTATTACTCCATTTTCCTTTATTCCAAGCAGAGGAGGCTTACATATTTATACGCGTAAATACATGTTAGCTACTCACCCGGTCAGTTGGATAATTTCTATACCATAACAACGCATAGACAGTCGATTTCCGCTCATAGGATCTACAAATCAGAAACGGTAATTCTGAGATTACCCCTTTCCTTAAGTGGAAATATTCGACATTCATTGACTGAAAAGTTTTCGTTACTGTCGACTGGAATTTGTTGAATCTTTATTTTGAAACATTTTTTTTTTTCTAGAAAGAAATATCCACTAACTTTTATCTATATTTCCAGTATTAATGAGATTTAACTTGTTTCTTGTTTAATTTAGTGAACACATTGACTATCTTTTACTTCTAGTTACATGTGACATCCATTTAAGATGTTACTGGTGTTTTCAAGTCTTCAATTGGCGTGGGTTTTGTTATTAGCTAATGTTCTTTTGTTTGTTACTCTCTAGTGCCGGTCCTTCATGAAGTATAGTCTGTGGGTTACACCACTTGGCATTGCCAATGCACCCGCTAGAGGGCCTTCTTTAAGCCTATAAATAGGCAATGATATTCTCTCTCAGCATCTTTTTGATCTTTTCAAATGTAGTCGCAGGTAAATATGAACACTGCCGACAAGACGCGTTGGCGTCCTCCTCAGACTTTTTTACTCTCTCACACTCGCATATACACACACGTGCCTATCACACACGCACACAAACATACACTTTCTTATTATAATTTATTTAATGTTGTTTTCCCTTCGTTACACCTGTCTTCACATGTTATTGCTTTTGTTAATACATGCATTGTCGTTTGTTTTATAGTGATGGTTTTTACCTGGACTCACATTGAATCCGTCAATATTAATTGCGGGATAAATTTTCCAGGGGCCCATAAATATTTACTCTCAAAAGTGTTGGTTCCCGCAACGTAATGGTGACTAATTTTTATTCAAACGTACTAGTAACCTGACTAATTCTTCTTTCTTCATACAGGATTCCTTATGTTGAAGCCATTTTTAATCCTTAATCTCAGAGAACAGTTGTATATAGCTGACAAACACCATGATTATATCCTTATTTTCTCTTTGAGTTACACGTGTAGCCTGTGTCTTCCATTATAGTTGTCGTTTCCTATTTGTGCGTGATTATGTAGCGCTAGTGTCTGAAATCTGATGAACAATAGTTTTTAAGCTATTATTAATCATTGATCTGAGAAAAAATTAACACTTAATTTTTTCGGTTGACATGGCTAATTTTCAAGTTGATTAGGGTCATATGTCCCTTGCACAACATCCTATGCACCCCTCCCAATCACAGCTGCATTATCTAGAAACAGAATGAAGTAGATGTAAAAACGCTTGATTCCACTGGTGAAGTTGAATTAAAACGAATAGAGTTGTAATTCCAACGGATAATGTATTGTTAAAACATAAATTTCGGAAAGATTTTTGCAATCCTCGATCACTCTTGAGAAATAAATGAAACAGTGATAAAGCTACATTGTATACGCTATATATTCAAATAAACAAAAAAAAAATCGATCGAATTGATTTCAAGAGACATGCATAAGTTAAAAGCGTGAGAATTACTTAAAGAAAGATATGTCATTTTCAAACCAGGCTAGAAAAAATACTCCTAGTTTTTTTTTCCATTGAATAAATGTTGCTTATAAGGAAGTAAATGCTGTTTACATTATTCGGACTATTGTCCTCATCTTTGTTGCCGTTGTACGCTCCCGCCTTCTTCAGGTGGTTGGAATGTCGAACTGAACCCTTTATTTCGCTCACTGGGGTAGACTGTTCTAGTTTCACGTGCCATGTCTAATGAATGTCAGTTATCAGTTAACTCCTGTTAATTCAGAGATTTTTCAAGCGTAGCTTAGATGTGGCACAAGGCCGAAATTATGGGGCATCCAGTGAGGATCGAACTCACTTTTCAGTAGTAACTGATCTAGCAAGACAATCTTTCTAACCATTACACCACGTCGAGGTACCCAACTCCTGTTAATTCACTTCTCCAAGTTCTCCACTCTCTTAACCACGTATTGAACACACAACTCTTTGGGTCCTGTCACTGGATCTAACCAACGCCTTTATCCACTGTGCGACCTTAAGAATATATCTGTATGAATTTCTGGGACTTATAAACTTCAACAACCATTTTTACCAGTGCTCATATTGCAATTTTTGCTGTTGTCATTGAATATTTTTTTACCAGAGTTCATATTGCAATTTCGGATGTTATAAATATTATTATTATTATTATTTGAGAGGCGAATTAAAAGGAGATAACTGATAAATCGACATCCATTAGACATGGCACGAGGATGACCTTTCCTCTATGGCACCATGTCTTTATGAGCAATATTAGATTAGTCACAAGTTCTCATAATTTTACAATTGAAATGCTGTGATGCGACCGTATGGTCTATGCTAAGAGTATCTTTTCTCGCACTTCAGGCTTGTGGAACTCTTTTCCAAATTGTTGCTTCCAAGTCAACGTTCATTTTCAAATATGTCAAATAGAATGTTAATCGTCATCTTCTTAATTCCTGTTCTTTTATTGTTCTCTCTCATTAATATCACTTTTTTTCTTATATGCCCTCACACTCAGGAAATCCTTGCGTCTTAGTAGCTTTATTGCCTTGCATGAGGTGAAATGGTTAAACAAAACTCTTTGGGTTGTACTTCCGTAGCTGCATGTTTGATCTTGTGTTCTTCATTGATTCCATATTATTTTTGCATGCCATTCTGATCCAGTTAATAACCCAGTTTCATTATCAATTTTGATAAACCTTTGTTTTATTTCTTGTTTTTCCTTTGTTAAATATTCAAATCCAAATTCCATGCCGATATCGTCGTTACAGATGCTAATATAACATAGTAACACATGGTTGATTATTAGAGTATTAATCTTTAACGTTGTTTCATTGAACAGATTACGTACTGCGCTGTATTCTATATTCATATACTATGGTGAACAAGGTCAAATATATATATATATATATATATATATATATATATATATATATATATATATATATATGTATGTATTTGTATTTATTTAACGTCTATACTGTTCCATTCCAATTTATCAATCTCTATATGTTTCGGTTATGCTAACGAATTCTACGCCATTCATACAATTCTAAACCCAGGATTCCAGGCGTCCTTCATCTGATACTATTTTGATACTTTCGTTTTTGTCTACATTTCCTTACACACACACAGACACACACACACACACACACACACACATATATATATATATATATATATATATATATATATATATATATATATATATATATATATATATATATATACGTATTTGTATTTATTTAACATCTATACTGTTCCATTCCAATTTATCAATCTCTATACTACTGTTTGGTTTTGCTAATCAATTCTCCGCCATTCTCATAATTCTAAGCCCAGAATTCGTTCTTCATCTGAGAATATTTTGACAGTTTCGTTGTTTTCGTCCATTTCCCTTTAGACTTTTTGCCTCTTAGTTTTGAGTGTTGTTTTGTTCGTAAAATTCATTTATTTATTCTTCTCTCCTATTTCATTCTGTTTGGAGCTGAGTGCGTTTGTTTTATCGCCCTTTTTTTTACGGTTTCTATGACATTTTATTCTTTTATAAATTTACCTTTCATTCTTAACGCTCTCTTGCTTTTCATATTGATCTCTTTTGATCCAATATTGCTAAACATCACACTTTTCCAAAACCTCACTTTGCCATAACTACGAATTATGTTTATGTCCAAATTTAGCTTTTGTCTTCCTATTTTTTCCCTCCGTGCACTAAAGAGTGCACCAGAGGATTTTACGTCATTTAAGATGATTAAATTCAAGTTGTTCTTTTTTTTTACTATTTTTAATTGATTTAGACGCTGCCGGATCTAAATATCTGTGATTTATCTTGCTGAATCACTTGTAGTATCTCTTTAGTCGTTGAGCAATTTTTTTTTTACGTCATCGATTGGTTCTGAAGATCGACGACCGATAACAGGTTAGTCCTTTTTTGCTACTATATTTTTTGTTTCCCCAATTTACGGTGAATAATAATTTCCTTTTTTTTCCTTATTCCCTCTCCCTCCCGATCTGATTTTTTTTTTTATATACTACTACGCCTAAAGTATTAGGTTGGTGCAAAAATAATGTCGTTTTCTCACATATTAACATATGTGAGAAAACGACAATATTTTTGCACCAACCTAATTGTATTCTAATGTGAAGAAACATAATTTTTGTGGGAAGCATTAAAAACATTCTAAACGAAACGTCAAATGTTTTTAAAATCAATGTTCGGCCCAAGAACTTTTCAGCAGTCGCACACGCACCCACAACACACACACATGCAATATATATATATATATATATATATATATATATATATATATATATATATATATATATATATATATATATATATATACATATATATATATATATATATATATATACATATATGTATATATATATATATATATATACATATATGTATATATATATATATATATATATATATATATATATATATATATGTATGTGTGTGTGTGTGTGTGTGTGTGTGGAGAGAGAGAGAGAGAGAGAGAGAGAGAGAGAGAGGCACGGTGGAGTAGTGGATAGCGGCTCGGAGTGAGGAATCGGAGAGCCGAGTTCGAATTTAGTTACATGCTAATACCCTTGGGAAAGGTATGAATCCTCTTCTCCTCCCACTAGCTATGGATAAGTAGCAGGGCAGATCGAGCTCTTTAGTCTTGGATCGTAACTGTTATACTGCAAAAAGAAATGCCAACCTATTTCGGGGGAAAAAATCTGCCTCGTCAGTGATGTATCAAAAAGATACATGATCCCCTAAGCGTGTATCACGCATAGCACATAACTGAATGATATATTTACATACACTTTTAAAATGTCTGTTTTTAAATTATTAATAACATTTTCTAAAGCCAATAGATTATTTAATTTTTTTAAAGTATTTGATTTATAGACTCTTCTTATAATGTTTTCCTTTTTTCTTCCATTTGTTAGTTGTTTTTTTTATTTTACTTTGTTGTGTTTTTATCAATTAACTAATTAAGTTTTTTTTTCATTTACTCGCCATTATTTTTATAGTTTTCTACTTTCTTAAATCGATTTTTTTCTGTTTTACTCTCCCTTTTTCTCTTTTACTCTCTTTATAGCGCAACGGTTCTCCTATATGTCAGTGAATCCAGAACAATCTGTTCACAGATGAAGAAGAGATCTGAGGCAACAGAAATCTGGTTCTACAGAAAGATGCTGAGAATACGATAGACTGAACATTTGAGGGACAGGGAAATTTTAGTGAAAATGAAAGCAAAAAGGACTCTTAGGTTGCATCTACATTTTCTTAGAACATAGCCCGTCTTAACATCTGCCATGAGAATATCGATACAATACTGAGAGCTGAGCAATGTTTCATCTGTAGGAGAAGATATTGTAGAGTGTTTGTATTATTATAAAATCTACACTCCTTGTGATATAACACAAGCATCTACGTTCATAGGATCGTACAAATAACGAATGATATCTTGTTTTTTATTCAACGACTTTTGTATTTGTTGACATAATACAGTAATATTAGGTTGGTGCAAAAATAATGTCGTTTTCTCACATGTGAGAAAACGACATTATTTTTGCACCAACCTAATATTTGTAGGTAGATCTATTTTCATAGTAATTCTTAAGAAGCAAAAATCAAACGAATGTGAAATCCATCGTACCAATAAGCCTTCTGATGTATAAAATGTGCAGCAGAATCATACTTTTTTTTAATCATTTCATCCGGAGTAAAGCGGAAATGCCACTAGAACGCAAGGGGTTACAGGAAGTGAAATACAATGAATAAAATTAAGAATGGAGCGTATTGCGGAAAGACAAAAAAATGGACACAAAAGATGGCGGATGACATGACGTTGCATTTAAATTTTAGAAAATTATAGTTATCAGGGAAGCAAGAAATCGGTAAGTAAAGTGCGAGAAAAGAAACGTTTAGAAGTGGCGGTTGTATCTAGCTATTTCCATAGTAAAACGGTAGGGTCTCTTTGCCAGCCTAGTAGCACGTTTAAATTCATGTATTCGGGGGACCAGGGAAAAATGCTCATCAGTGAAGTTGACATGGAAATATTTTGTAGAGAAAACAGAAGGAATCCACGTTACGTTGGTGAGAATATTTCTGAAGTCTAGATTACATTACAAATCCTTCTTTTAGTTTTGTCAAGAATTTCGAGGTGTACAGCAGGAGCACCAGAACAGATAAGGTCAAAGTATTTAATGCACCAGAAATAGGACCAGAACAGCGTGTTTTTTTTAAGTAACTGGAACAAGGAATGCGATATTTATGCTGAGAATGATATATAAAAGAGCAATACAAATGCGGAACTACGTGTACATACGTTTTAAAGATTATATAAATGCGTCTATTAGACACACTTGTATAATCTATAAAACGTATGTACGTCCCAAAGAACTGTTGGAACTGCTTGGAAACCTTGAAATATTTGGGAAGAATGTTAGAATAATACAGAACCTATATTGACGGAAAACCGCGTGCATACGGATAGAAAATCAATTCTGTAAATATACAATTTAGAAAGTGGTGTATCCTGTCCCTGGAATTATTCAACCTTTATAGCGTAACGATTCTGAGATTATTAAAAGGCCTACCGGGATTCATTATTGGCTGTAACAATCTAACACATGGCACAGTGTTGATAGCAGATACGGAAAAGAAACTACAAAAACTCCTACAGTAGTTAATGAAGGAAAGTGAGAAAAAAGGAGTAAACATCAATAGCTAGAAAACGGAAGATAGCTGTTGGTAAAAGGAACAGTCTAACATGCAAATTAAAAATTGGAGATATTAAAATCAAACAAGTTAAATTATCTGGGGAGTGTTTAAACAGAGGATGAAAAATGATAAAGGGAAATCCAGATGCACATTGGAATAGCGAAGTGTGTCTTCCAAAAGCTAAGCAAAGTATTAGGAAACAGAAAAATCGTTACGTAATATTGGTCCTTCTGTATGACAGTGAATGCTGGACAATCTCTTTACAGGTGAAGAGCAGACTTGACGCAACAGAAATGTGGTTCTATAGAAGTATACCAAGAAAATTCAGGAAGAGTTAGTTGAAATTTCTAGGGCACATAATGAGGAAAGAAGGGTTGGAAAATCTTATACTCACAGGAGAGATCGAAGGAAAGAGGGACAGAGCAAAACAACACATAACTTACATAGTGAGATTGAGTGGATGGATGGCCGAACAAGAGTTCGGAGAAACAACAGACAAAATTTATTAAGAACTACAAAGGACAGGCATTTGTGGAGAGCCATGATCGCCGGTGTCCTGAAGGGACACGACACATAGAAGAAGTATTATAATATATATGTAAAAAGAGAAATGTATCTCAGCAGAAAATATTGAAAAAAAATAAATTTAATTACGATGTTAAATACAATAAAAGATATATATCATTAGAAAAATTATAAAACAATTTAATAAAATTATTTAAACAAAATATGATATTAAATCAATGGGCTAAAAAATATTTTAATACTTCCTCATTTATTAAATTTCGAATATAAAACTGACAAAAGAAATTTCCCTATGAATCGTTAACCAGGGAGGCATAATTTCGATTTACACTAGAATAAAAAAAAGTTAGACATAGATTCGGTTTACACTAGTGTAAAAGAAAACGTAGACAGAGATTCGATTTACACTAGAATAGAAATGTAGATATGTATTTTTATAAGTAGAATAAAAAGATAGACTTTCGTCTAGTTTAAACGTGAATGCAAAAGTTAGACATAGTTACGGTTTACACTAGATTAAAAAAATGGAGACAGGTTCAGTTTGCACTACTGGCGAACATAGACATAATTATATTTGTATTAGAATCAAACTGCTAGAAAGTTACCGGGTTTATATAGATTTCAAAATGTAGAAATAGGACCGATTTACACTAAAATCAGAAAGTTAAGCATAGGTACTGTTGCGACCAAGTAAATAGTTAAAGAAATAATAAAACAAGTGTTACGGATATATAATATATTAAACAGTAAGTACAACAGTGAGTGTGTGTCGGTTGACCCAGCGTTCAATCTATTCGACTGCCCACGAGGTAGGATGTGGCACAAGGCCAACTTTAATCTGGAGCAATCCGAGCAGGTAGGCTCAGCCAAACATTCACCATACACCGCGTATAAAACGGGGTCGGGTAGCAGCCATTCGACATAGCCTCGTCTGGAGATCTTCTCTGCCCGGAGGCAGAGAGTTTGACCAGCAGAGCCTAACGGATCTATTCGACTGTTAATATTTAACAGCACCCCGCGACGAGGGATGTATGTGGCACAAGGCCGAATTAACCGTGGGTTTTTCCGAGAACGTAGGCTCGGCCAAAATTATTCCCGTAGAACCAGTATAAACGGGTTCATATCCTGTCTACCTCCTTAGACGAAACTTTACCTTTTAGAAAAGCCTCGTACGGGTTCCTCGCTCAAGGCAGAGAGTTCGACAGATGAACACTCTGGTCAACTGTTAATATTTAACAACCCCTCCAAGCGGGATGTATGTGGCGCAAGGCCGAGTTTACCCTGGGTTCTCCGAGACCGTAGGCTCGGCCAAAAATATACCCGTAGAACCCGTATAAACGGGTTCAGTGTCTGTCTACCTTCAGCAGAGAGGTCGACAGAAATGAACAGTCTGGACGACTGTTATATTTAACAGCCCTCACCCATGAGGGAGGTATGTGGCACAAGGCCCAGTTTACCGTGGGTTTTCTAGGCTCGGTCAAAAATATTCCCTTAGAACCCGTATAAACGGGTTCAGGGCCTGTGTACATTCCCGGACGAAACTTAGCCCTTCAGCAAAGCCTCGTCCGGGTTCCTCTCTGCTGAAGGCAGAGAGTTCGACAGAAATGAACAGTCTGGTCGACTTTTCCCTCAATGCCTTCTCTCCTATTAAACTTAAAGTAGGCGGAAGAGTCCAACATAGACTCTTTAGAAGGAGGAAATCACAACAGGTGATTCATAGACAGATCGGGTTTGAAAAGTAAACATAGGTCAGTTTTACGCTAGAGTCATCTAGGTAATCATGGATCCGGTTTGTATTAGTTTAAAAAAAGTAGATAGCGATCAGCTTTGAACTGTAATCGGAAAGGTAGGTATATTTGCATTAGTATCAAAAATAAATTTACCGATTTATTTGTTTTTTTACGGCTTAACATCCTATTGCATGTTATCTAAAGTTAGAAAATATTTTGATGTTGTTAGAATTTTTAAGGTGATAATAAAGATTTACTGATAAAAGTCTTTCTAATTGGCCCATTGCTGGAGGGAGGGTGTGGATTAATAAATTTTCCAATTCCGAGCAGTTATCCATTATACCCCCGGACAACCTAAAGAGTAGACATCGATCAGCTTTGCTCTCTAATTAAAAAGATTGACATAGATCTGAATTGGACGAGAATCAAATGGATAGATATCAATCCAGTTTACACAATAAGTAACAGGGTTGTTATTGGTTGGGTTTAAACTCGAGTCTGCATGTATCCACTGAAATGTTGTCACTTTTTGGGGCGGTCCTTCCTCTCTGTTGGATATTCTCAGTTCCGCACAACAGAACACTCAAAGAAATAATCTTTTCAAAAATTACAACCGCTGGAATCACCATAAATTTGCTATACGGTAAATTCAATATATTAAGTAGACTGATTTACAATCTAAACATCAAACATTGAGTTTTACACTAAAATGACGTTGTATACAAATTATACATGAAAACAAAAAAAGGGTGTGACTCGGTCATATGAAGAATAGATTTTTTTTTTTAATTACGATTGAAACCAAAAGGAGAAATTACAAAGAACTTTCGAAAAAAAAAAAAAAAAATCAAATGAACAACCATTAAGAAATGTCGACGAGTTTACCATGTGTACAAATTGGAGATGCCAAACTCAATCAAGTACAAAAAGCTAAATATCTAGGAGCTTTTTTAACAGAGAGTGGAAATTGCAACATCGAAATTCGAAGATTCTTTGGGATAGCGAAAGATGCATTCCAAAATCTATGCAATATCTATACCTATATCTATCTATCTATCTATCTATCTATCTATCTATCTATCTATCTATCTATCTATCTCTCTCTCTCTCTCTCTCTATATATATATATATATATATATATAAACGGAACAATTCCCTTAGAGACAATGAAAAGATTAGTTATCTATTGTCATAACGGTTCTCCTATATGTCAGTGAATCCAGAACAATCTGTTCACAGATGAAGAAGAGATCTGAGGCAACATAAATCTGGTTCTACAGAAAGATGCTGAGAATACGATAGACTGAATATTTGAGGGATAGGGAAATTTTAGTGAAAATTAAAGCAAAAAGGACTCTTACGCTTAAATCAGAAAGGGAAAGTTAAGATTTCTAGAACATATAATGAAGAAAGTTGGTTCGGAGAATTTGTCACTCACAGGACATAAAAAAGCAAGAGGATCAAAGAAAAACTACATATCACCTCCCTAAAGAACTTGTGTAAATGGCTGGCAAAAAAGTATGTAGGGGACAAAAAAAAATATATATATATAAGACAAAATATACGAAGCGCTACAAATGAAAGGATATTGTGGAGAGCTGTGATTGCCCACATCCTGAAAAAACAAGGTACATAGAAGATGACCATTTATTTTATTTTTATTTTTCTTCCGGTGAGGAATTTCACTCGTCGGTAAATCTTTTGAACTCCAGGCTATCATATGATTCAGAAATACATTATATTTCCAAATCGTAGGGGCTCATTTTTTTTTGGCAGGATAATTTCTTTGTCTTTCTCAATAGTTACAAAACATAGACGTTTTTCTAATCATGACTAGTTCCAGAAAATCTCCTTCCAGTTATTGTTTTTACACATAAATTTACATATTTTGCGACAGACATCGTGTAGGAATATTAGTTGATGGGGAGCTCATTGAAGTTGTTTTTTTTATTAAATAAGACAGTAAGAATGAAAATACCAACAACTAACAATAATCTATGTTATTTTCTATACAAGCTAGAATGAAAGAATAATAGAATAAAAAAATGAAAGAATACATGCCAGAATAAAAGAATACAAACTAGAACGAAAGCCTGAAAGAATACAAAAGAGTGAATGAAGGTTTTTATATAGACATGTTCTTTATTGGATATATGTTCAAGTAACAAGATGGGGAGTGTCTCACCTTTTGGATGAATTATTAGATATGCCTGTATATAGTCAGATAGGCTTAAAGCATTGATATGCCATTTTTGTTTAATACATGTGGTCTGCAGGGAACCAAATACCCTGGAGGAAAACTGCATCTCTGTAAGACAACCTGTGGCAGAAAAGAGAGAGAGAGAGAGAGAGAGAGAGAGAGAGAGAGAGAGAGAGAGAGAGAGAGAGAGAGAAATAGATAGAGAGAGAGGGGAGAGGGGGAGTGAGGGAGAGGGAGAGAAAGGAGATTGAGAGGGGGAGATGGGGTTATGTGCCCTTTTCATTCATATTGTTTTTGGCAATGTTAGCGAGTGGTCGTTATTTCATCAGCAGACAAATTGGATAATTGCCAAACATGACTAGAAACGATTTTTTGAACCCAGGCTGTTTCACCCTTGAGGTCGCGACCCTTTTTCATCTGTGCCATGGTCGATGGGGGATCTTCCTTAGTTCCATTAATAAGTGCAATTTTTCCATTTTAATCCTTCAGGAAATTGGTGTTTTGTTCTTGACAACACTATTAAAAATATTATTTATCTTATAAATAACAAAATATCATAAGATGGCTTGTGATAATAATGTTGTTTGTTTATTTGGCGACATATCAACTTCTTATGAGTCATCTAATGCCGAAATTTAATTTTATTGGAACCATTAGTAATTTCTTTTACAAAAATATATTGCTGGTAATTTTATTTTTTTTTATTTTTAAAAATTTATTGCTGGTTATATTTTTTACTATGACAATGTATTGCTGGTATTTTTACTATAAAATATATTTTTATACTTTCACAGAGTTTTGACACAAGTTTCGTGTGTAACTATTTGCCCATAGTTTGGAACCAAACAGGTGCTACCAACGCAGATCAGGGTGGAACAATAGCAATTAAGTGGTGGTTGCACGCTCCTCAAAACCTGCCGATCGGAGGCTATGCTGCCGGATATAGTATATTGTCACTTCCAGAATGCGTCATGCTATACATATAATGTGAAAACAATTAAACAATATAAATGATAAGCTATATAATATTTATCTACAGCATTTACGTTTCATGAGTTCAAAAACTAATTAAAATAAAAACCAAACTAAAATGATCCATAATATTTATAGACTAAAATATGTTATCAATTTAAATTTAAAGAGTAAATAGTTAATTATATGTGTGTGTGTGTGTGTGTGTGCCCCTGTGTGTGTCTCTGTGTGTAAGTGTGTCTGTGTGTCAGTGTAATAAAATGGACTATGTCCGGCGATAATTTTAATATTTAAATCATTGAAAACTTGTAGTTTAAAAGCAGTAAATCGATCTTGATATAAAAAGCAGTAAATCGATCTTGATACTTCCTTTGTAGCTAAACTGTTATAGCACGTCAGGCTATATGGAGTATTTTTGTAGGTTACAGGCTCGATACCCATCGAAGGACGTATTTTTTCTATGGAATTACTCGGTCATTCAGGCCGGTAAATGTTGTTAATACTGTTTTTAAGAAGCAGTGCATATCCTTAAATATTTGTGTTTATATAAATAATGTTATAACAATAATATATATATATATATATATATATATATATATATATATATATATATATATATATATATATATATATATATATATATGGGTGGGTGTGTATTATTTATTTATATTCAAGTTAAAATAAAACTTCTCTTCATTTTCGTTTTTTATTCATTACCTATACAAGATGTCATGGGTCCTTACCTATAACTAAAGAATGGACTCTTCCTAACACCTAGTATACTATGCCTCTCAAGATAGACGGACGAATCGAGTCGAGCCGATAGTAGTTCACTCCGAACCAGACTGACATTCATACTAACACCTTCCACATCTTGTATTATTATTTCGTGTAATATACCTTCGCTATTTCTACTCTTGTGTCCGTGTTCTTCTTCCTGGCTCTTAATTTAATCTTCTTTCTCGAGTGGCACTGGGAGTTTGTATAGGGCGAATCCTACTGAAAAAAAAATGTTTAACTAAATTTAAATAAAAGATTATAGAACTCGAAAGAGACATTTCACAAAACAACACATTCAAAGCGGTAGTCTTTCGTCATAAGGAACCTGATATTAATTTTGATTTAAAATTGCTGCTTCTATTAAAAGGCGAGAATGTATAGGAAGTGCTTTGATTTCTAAGTCTTTCATGAGAATTGGTGTGCAGCTTCCAAGATATTGAATATTTCCTATTCCTTAAGAAAATCTTCTGATGTTGTAGTGCGGTATGTTTAATGACATCATCGATAAAAAAATAAAACAAAAAGCCTTTCGGAAATTAAATCCGACTAGATATTTTAAGATTTTAAATTTAGCGTCTCCACATCTGCGTTTCGTCACAGTACATATTTTTAACCGATGTTTTTCGTTTTCCTCTCTCCACCACGCGCAAATGTATATTTATGATTCAGTAAGTACATTACTTTATTAAAATGAAGCGCCTTGACAGGACGAAACGAGTTACATGCAGGTTTTTTTCCGTTTTTTCATTCAATTCCTCAAAACTCAAGAAAATAATCCTACAAACAGAAATCTACTATTCATTCGTGTAATCATTGTTGCTGTCGCATGTTTCTGTTCGGTTACTACTTGGATATCCCGAGTGTAATATAAAAAAAATGTCAAAATCGTGTAACAGCAATATTGTCCAGTTGTTAAATTAAGATTTGAACAGTTGTATCGTAGAAATGATGAAGGATATCTTACTGGAATTTCCCACGTTTTTACAACACTAGTAGACTTTACTTTGAATAATAACAATGTATTAGGTTGGTGCAAAAAATAATGACGTAATAATGTCGTTTTTTGACGTTAAAAATACCTCAAAAATCGACATTATTACGTCATTATTTTTGCACCAACCTAATATTTAGGTCTAAGTGCAAATGAAGATGTCTCTTGCTGTTTCGACCTCCTTATCCAGTTTTATCTCCCTCCTGCTCCCTTTTTTTAAAAACTAATTCACACTTCTTTTTATAGTTCTTGAATGGAAGATGGAAGCCAGCATATGAATGTTGGTACTATTACTGAAGGCCTGAATGATATTTTTCCTCACGCTATTGCTCAGTTGGAAAGATATAATGGGGCTGACACAAAACGATTTTAACCCGTTCCCTTCCTAGCTGAATAACTCAAGGGCTTTTTTTATTGATTCTCACAATATATTGTGTCAAGATAGCTAAACGTCTTCTTTGAAAACCTGACAAAAAGAAACTCAATTAGTTTAGTGTTATTTTAGATATTAAATATTTTGTGGGATGGACAATTATCCGATGCTTTTACACAATTTGGGCATTTTGGCTGTTATATTGAGATTCAGGAGAGAAACTGAAGATGAATCTGTAAAGTTATCAGTCCTCACCTGGCACCTCGGCTTCAGTCAATTTCGACCTACTGAATGTAACTTCTCCATGTTTTTGCGATATTTTCATGGCAATGGTACTAATTGGTTTTCCTCTTTGGTACCTAGACTTAATGAATTTAAGAGTCGTACTAGTTTCGCAAATAGGTTTCATCATGTTATTATTGAAACAGCTAGATGTAACCATAATTTATGTTCTAATAGTTACTTCTCGGGTACTTCCCACCCATGGAACTCTAATCTGGCTTCCTGCTTTCCTGCCAACTTCAACCTTCAGAAATTTAAATGCAACGTAAGTCATCATCTTCTATCCCTCTAAATAACTGTCCTTTTATTGTCCTTTCTCGTCAGTAAACTTTAGTTTTCTTCACTAATAGTAATAACGTGCGCCTTAGTTGCTTTATCGTGAACTTATTAAAATTCCGTTAATTTGAAATTGGCTTTGTAATTCTTCTCTTAACAATTTCTTTCCTTCTTATATGGATTTATAACATTAATTAAGTTCGCATATTTTGTATAACGCAACCTTGCTTCATTCACTCAGATTTACATTAGTTTGGGCGTTTGAAGGAGTCGTTTCGGACAGCGGTTCTTCAACTCTGACACTTAATAAGAAGCGACCCTAGAATCTTTGACAAGGTCGTTTTATATGCAACCATTTAAAGAGCTTGCCCATTAAGAAGCTTGGAGAATAGGCTCAGGACGCGATAGATAAAATAATGTGTGCGCCTACTATTAAATCGGTTGGACGTAAACAACTATATATATATATATATATATATATATATATATATATATATATATATATATATATATATATATATTACTTTTGAGTGACCCTTTTGTAAAAGTCATGTATTTTCAAAGGTCATACTTTATTATTTAATAAATGCCATTCTTAATAACACGGCTTAACAAAACAACTAGATGATAGTTTTTAGTCAAAAACAGAATATTTCTAAATAAATAAATCTCTTCTCGCATGCGCGTACTGACATAATACTCTACCATATATTCTTTTAAAATTAATTGGAATGTTAGAGTAGCTCTTTCTCTCTCTCCATATATATATATATATATATATATATATATATATATATGTGTGTGTGTGTGTGCGAATGTATGTGTGTGTGTATGTACGTATGTATGTGTGTGTGTGTGGCGTGAGTGTGTGCGTGCGTGTGAGAGAGTAAATTCTAACATTCCAATATATATATATATATATATATATATATATATGTGTGTGTGTGTGTTTGTGTTTGTTTGTGTGTGTGTAAACTTAGCATTGCAATACACCCACACACACGAGCACATAAACAAAAACACAGACACACACACACATATATATATATATATATATATATATATATATATATATAAATAAATACATACATATATATATATATATATAAATACATACATATATATATATATATATATATATATATATATATATATATATATATATATAAACACTAATATTCCAATAAATTTTATAAGCGTAGATACAAGGAGGTGAAATAAGTCGCCACATGCTAGACGAAAAGTTTTCTACTTTTAGACGATTACCGGCGGCACTGACATAAGGTTTTTCGTACACAAACACATGATCAGAACGAGAAAAGCACTGAAATTAGGCGGGCGTGACTTGATATATTATTCGAATAGTTCTATGGGGGTTTTGTACTCAGAGTCAAAAATATAAGCAAAGAGAGAAAGACCCAGACAGGGAAGAAATGCTTGGAACATTGGCAGCTTTTTCGTTCGACAATATTTCTTATTGATATCTGAATTTAGATTGGAATATTTTTCAGCTTCTGCAAAATATTCTATTTAACATTTTCTCATCCTTTTTATCTCTTTCTATTGCTTCAATATATAAATACATATACACACACACACACACACACACACGCACATACACATACATAAATATCTTTGTGTAAAGTCGAACGTAAATTACTTAATGATTTTTTTTCCGGAATGTTTATTTTGCTTGTTTACAGTAAAAGTTTAAATATATACTGTCCTATGTTTCAGTGCTTTCATCTTTTATAAGCTAATATAAGGAGTTTTTGTTTTTTGTCCTATATTAGCTTCATCGTTTTGTAAATATCGTGTCATCGATTATCATATCAACCTTTTAAAGTAACGCATCTTCTCGTGTTAATTCCTGTTGCTTCTTTTTTCCTAGAATAGATATTAAATACACTTAATATGTTGCTTCCAAATATGTGATCAGCTATAACTGATGTTGGATTTTTCGTCTTGTAGTTTTGATGATTCATGTATGTGTAATCGTTCTTAGCGTTTGTATGGTATATACCTTCATTCCTTCATGACACCGAGGGTAACATCTTTTAAAATTGATGACCGCCTGGATAGTAAAGTATACAAGAGGATGATTGTCGTCCTCTTTTTTCTCGATAAATCACCTTAGTGAGCCAAGGATGTAGAAGAGACTTGAACGGTCTGAAATGTGTTTGAACAATGAACTGAATATTTGAGCAACGACGAGGCTTTCTTTTGCAAATAATGAGGGAAGAAGGTTTGGGACATTTGATATTCACTGGGGACACTTTGAAAGCGAGAGCCACACAGACAGAAAAACAACGCATAACATACCTAGCAAATTTGAGTAAAGGGATGACGATACAGGGTTTAGGGAAGATAACAGACAAAATTTGACGCTCACGGTATATATTAGGTTGGTGCAAAAATAATTTCGCTTTCTAACATATGTTACTATGTGAGAAAACGAAATTATTTTTGCACCAACCTAATATTTTCACAGAGATTAAGCGAACATTACATATCTAACAGGATGACAGAACAAAATATAGCAAAGATAGCAAACAGATAAAAAAAAAGATAGAATTTAGTAACCTTTATTAAAGACAGGAAATTGTGGCGAGCCATGATCTCCAAATTCCAGGAGGGATACGGTACAGAGAGGAATAAATGAAAGATTCCACTACTAAATTGTCTTTTAGTGCGTTTTTCTTTTTTTGTTTCCTTTTTGTGTCGGTAATCAACACTCCTTTTTACGTAACGTAGTTTAATATACGACAATATCAAATACTAGCAAATATTTTGTTTTATTTTTCAATAAGGTTAATCCTGTACAAGGCCGCAGGTCAATCAAGTTAATGGGTTACGTTAAGGGGCAGTATATGCATATAGGAGGGGAAGATAAAGGTTAGCTCAAGAATTGAACTTGTTAATACTGTAGTGATGGGGGGAAACATCCTCTTGGGGGGTCTGTTCTACTGAGCAGTGGTTCTCGGTACGAAGCTCTTTGAGTGGAACTTTTCATCGATGGAATACGGTGGGAATGTTGGCGGTTTGCTGTTGGTGGCATGGTGGGTCCTAGCCGTGATGGTTAGATTGACAGAACTAAAGAATGTACTTCATCTTGGCACTGTCTATGGAAGTAGTAATAGGATGTAACAGGCCCGCCACATATCGCCTATGAGTGAGAGGGTCAAAGGCAGGAAAATATTTCGTCGCACACAAGGAGTCGGAGACGCTTTTGAAATCTGTCGAGGCTGGCAAGTGAGGACTGGCCAGCCCCTGTCTTAATATAACAACAGTACTCTATCTTCAGCCTAGTGTGTAAAAGGTAGAGAACAATATGAGGAGACAGCTACTTACCGCAGCTTTACCGATGGGTCGTATGTACGAGTTCCGCATGATTCTCATGGATAGATCATGGAAGCAATGTGGAAGAAGATTGGATCCTATATGGAAACTGATGAGCTGTTTCTGTTGGGAACAGAAGAACCTTAAGGACTACGTGAAAATAGACGCTAGCCATAAGAAAACTAACTTTTCCAGGACACACAATAAAGAAGGCTTACTGCTATATAGCATTGAAACACCGGTTCCTGTAAGATCAATAAAGTTAAACAACTTTAAGCTTGGTCAGTACATAGATGGGTGACCGATTAGAAACACCAGGTGCTGTAAGCATCGATGTGCGACTGATGTAACGTTCAATGGTTCGTAATTATTAATCGGAGAGCCGAGTTCCAGTTCCAGTCGGGTTTGTTATATTCACTTACGTGCAAATACCATTGTCAAAGTCATGAATCAACATCTTCTCACTCCTATCTATGGGTTAATTAGTAAAAATTCTATCTCTAAATCATTATTATCTCCAAAAAAACAATTCTTATAATCTAAAAATATTATCTGGCTTTACATTACATGTAAAGGGTTAATAAGCCGATGAAAACGAACCAATAACACCTAATGAAGAAAGTGTGCTTGAAAATGTAACCCTCACGGAACATGTTGCGAGGCAGATAAACAAGATGAAACAGGCAAGATACTGAAAGAATTTGGATAAGTAGATGACAGAAGAAGGACAAAATGGATGTTACAATAAAAAAAAAAAGAAACAACAAAAACAGGAAGTTGTGAAGAACTCAGATCTACAACATTCTGAAATTATATGGCATTTAAAAATAGAAAGGATGGCCGAATCATCTTTGGTCGAAACGTGGTGTCTATAATTAAAAGAATAAGAATTACGTTGCGAACAATTCCTTGAGAAAAGAAAATATTGAAATATATTGATAATGCCTCGTTTTAAAAATCAAATGATTTTTACTTTGCAGGCAATTAACGCGATTATCAAAATTTCCAGCGGTTTTAACTGAAGAAGCGTTCTTTCAGATAGCATTAATCAGCGAGTGTAATCACATGAGTATATTACATATTATTGGTTTTAAAATGGTATAAAGATATATATGTGCTAAAAATTCTATTATGGTAAAAATATCATAGCTTCAAATGGATTATGTTGTGGAATACTTTATGTATACCTGGCCGCTTGAATCCGTGTATTATTGTCTGATTGGGTGGCTAGGATCATTCGTGTTTCATCAAAATTCATGATTTATAGAGCAAATCTGCTATGCGGAGAAAGCGACAAGAGAGAGAAAGAGATAGAGAGAGAGAGAGAGAGAGAGAGAGAAATAATTCGGCATGAACAAGTCAGTACTCTCAAAGACTCGGTCCCGATGATTTGTGAATTCATGCTAAGTCAACGATCAACGGTTTTGAAATAGTTTCGATTCTGCGATTTCATTCACAAAGCTTGGGTCAAAAGATGGTAGGGTTCTTGTGCACCTCTTCACGGCAGAACACACTGGGATCGATTCCCCAGGCCGAAACTATCACGTTCCTGACAGATCGACCATGAAGAGATTCCAGCCCGTGTCTCATGGTCGGTATGCTAACCATTCGGACACGCAAACGATGAATATGTCAATATGTATGACTTAAAATGTTTACCATGTAAGAAATCCTTTTTAATCTGGAATTATTTTCAAAGTTATATGTCCTTTTTATGTTATTCTTAACATTATTAGTACATAAGGCGTTTGAACTCGGATACGTGATCTCATTTTCTACGCCGCCAACCGTTTGGTCACATCAGTTGCTATATTCATTACTAGTAAATAAATGTTGACAGAGACGGATGCAATTAAGGAGCTTCCGGTTTATGTCCCATTTTGCAATTTGGCCGGAAGTAGCAATTTTCATCATCAGTTGATCTGTGGCGGTATTTAGTAACCTCGGAAGTCAGCGCCATAAATCACAAGTTTCCCCTCCAGTCAAGTTAACATGAGAGATCAATCTTCATCCACCAGGGTTCAGTCCTTTAGAATGGCAATAGTAAGAGTTCGCCAGTGTTATCATAATATGAACACGCACGCACGCACACACACACACACACACACACACACACACATATGTATATATGTCATACGAATATAGTTATAAAGTATGCAATATCTATGGGTAAAAGCTATCATTATCAGGGATAGAGCTTATGCAAATATACAAAGTGAAAACTAATGTAAACAATGAGCGGCGACAGTCTGCTTCATATATATATATATATATATATATATATATATATATATATATATATATATATATATATATATATATATATATATATATATATATATATATATATATATATATATATATATATATATATATATATATATATATATATATATATATATATATATATATATATATATGAAGATTGATTAGGACGTTCTACATGGCTGAGTTGGTCTAAGACATATCAAATCTAATGACGGTTTGCCCTAGGGAACGCAGGTTCGAATCTTACCACATTTCTCGAAATCTTCAGGTCGTAGATGTAAATAAATATACTGTTTAATAAATAAATAAAAACAGAGCATCTACTCAAATATGAGTATTCATTTAAAAAATAGCGTTTCAACAAATTATATATATATAATTATTTATTTAAAAATTTGATTCCATCGCTACATAAGAGATCTCATGTTTCAAAACAAAAGCCGAAAACATCAATATAATTTTTTGAATTAAAGTACCAAGCTCTGTTCCATCTTCAAGCGAATTTTTTTGGGGAATCTAAAAGTATCTCAGTAGGAATTCACTCTTTAAAGAAAGATGGCAAGAGCTTTTGATACGTTGTTTTAAATAATGAGGTAGTGAATGTGTTGTTACTACATGAGACTGAATGAGACTTTATTCTTTTGACTCTGGTCGTAAGTAAATTTAAGAAGAGTTTTTTTCAAATGAGGTTTTGAGATTATCTATTTCTTGTTTGTTTTTCGCTAAAATAAAAATATCTAGCGGACATATATTTGGGGTTTATCATGTTTTTACGTGGGACATATAGTAATTAGAGAAGTACGGACCGAGCTGATTTCTACTACAAACACTATTTAGTTTGGGTGTAGATGTAGCCATTATGCTCATAGAAGGAGATTTTGGTAGTACATGCATGTAATGATTTTTGAGGATAATTGTTTTGATGAATGGAGGTAGAATGAAATTATTTACGTACACGGAGTTAAGTTTAATGCCAATAGTTTGATCAACGGGGAATTTTGTGAGCAATTTTTTAACGTCGAGTGACGCTAGAATAATTTAGGTTAATTTTATACTTTTTTTAAAAAATTGAGTAGGTATGGGGTTAATAATGTGCTTAAAGAATTTAAATAGCTCGTAGATAGGCGTAGATAAGCGTTGGTCGTAGACAGAATCTGGTTTTGTGAATTTTTAGTTTTCTCTGTGAATATCATATATATATATATATATATATATATATATATATATATATATATATGACTGGCCACTCGTATTTGAGGATACTCATCTCTTAGGGCGACTGCTATGTGGTTTTTACTGCAAGTATGCTGGTTCTGGGAAAGAGTGTGATATGTAGCCTGATCAACCATTAGAACAAGGCCAGCGTGCTCGAGCCCACGATGACTAGCACGGATATCGACGGGTTCCAGTTTCTTTCATGGATTTGTGTGTCTCATGATCAGAATGCGAACGTTCTAACCCTTCGGCCATGTGCCTATATATATATATATATATATATATATATATATATATATATATATATATTAATAGAAATCTTACAAGTATAAGAAACTATACTCGCTCGGAAAAAATTCGGTGTCTTGATTTGCAATTAAACAAGCCAATACCAAAGGTAAAAAAAAAGGTATAAAAAAGAAAGGACCAATAACATGCACGTTAACCGAAAATAATCGTCTAGCATGCAAGTCCAAAGCCCAAAGAAGAAAAAAAACGATGCGAGTACCCAACATTCAGCCAGCATTCCCTGACGATCCGCTTAGGTGAAACCTTGGTAGGTTTGTCTGGCTCTCTAGGTTTAACTATATATATATATATATATATATATATATATATATATATATATATATATATTTAATAAAATAAAAGTTTCGTTAAAAACGCCAAAATAAGAGTATTTTTATTATATAATTTTACTCGTTTCTTCTGTTCTGAACATAAACTGTTTCAACAATATATTTATTGATAATACTAATATAATAACCTCATCCACATGTAACAAACAATTGAAAATAATTTCAGCATTATTAAGAAAAAAGTAATAAAACAGCATTTTTTATAAATTACTGGGTTTTAAAACCAAGTAATTTTAAAAAGTTACTCCAAAATTCGCTTGAGGATGAAATGGAACTAATGTCTTTAATTTAATTACAAAATTAAATTCGTAGCTTTTAGCTTCCATTTTTGAAACATGGTTAGAACTGTGTAGCGAACAAAAACATATTTTAAATAAATCAATTTATAAAATTAATGCTCTGTAAATTTATATTGAGCACTATTTTGTAAAAATAAAAATATCTATAAGAACACCGGATTATATATCTTTCTGTTCTTTCTTTATATATATATATATATATATATATATATATATATATATATATATATTTGTGTGTATGTATGTGTGTTTGTGTGGAGACCAGTTTAAGACAAGCAGGGAAATGCTAGCAGATGTAAGTACTGAAAACGCATCACATAGAAAGTAACTCAGACTCCGATTATTTGAGTCTTTGTATTCAAATATATTAACCAACCATCGACGTCGTACGAGACGCGGGGTATTTTTTGAATAGGCAGACCGTAAAATATCTCCAAATTAAATTTTCGAGGCTTAACATGAAAATATGTTAAACAATATTTTTCTTCCTTAAAATCAAAATATATATTAGCAAAAAATCTTGTGATTAAAAGATATAAATTCTCTGAAGCCTACCTAGGTTATTATTAATATGACCATTTTTTCATTCGCTAACCAGTTTTTCAGTTAATATTGACGAGGGTTGTTGTTCGATTGTTTGTCACACAAGCGAAACTAAAATTCTACCAATTAATTACTCACATCTCTCGCTTATTTATTTCAAGTATACAACATTACACAAAATTACGTTCAGTGTTAGCGGCCTACTTGTTTACATGTGTCATAAGTCGGACATTTTTCTCCCCTACGTTCATAAGGTCTACAACTAGAATTCATATTCACTAGACCTGTCATATAAATCTAGTTGTAACATAAATCTGTACACATATAGACGCGAATACATTCAGTTGTACTGTAAAAAAAGGATACACAGAACATCTTGCGTGAATTTCTTCACAAAGTATTTTTTTAATTCATTTCTTTCAATTCCAAAAAAAAAAAATAATAATAATACTTTATAAATAAAAGTTATTAAACTTTGTCGATCCGTGTTTGAAGATTAATTTAATTCTTCGTTTTGTACGCATATTCCGCTACATATATAAATGACTGTTCAGAAATAAAAACATTCCTATTACTATAGATAAATGAAAGTATCACGTAATGTTTTTTTTTAATTTATTTATGGAAATAGGAGTATTGTAATTCGGACAACAAAAGATACATGATACATTAGACGACAAATCCACATGTCATTTGAGAATTTTACATACTGTATGTCCCCAAAAGTAATGACTTTTACAAATGAAAGTAAAATATAAAATCTAAAGACAGAGCCATTTCATCCATCGTCAAGGAAACTTGCGTATGCGTGTGTGTGTGTATATATATATATATATATATATATATATATATATATATATATATGTGTGTGTGTGTGTGTGTGTGTGTGTGTGTATTGGCAGTGAGATATCTTTCATTACACGTTAAACTGCAGCGAAATTTAGCGTAACTGCGCAAACTCTTAAACCCTACTTCAACTAGAATGCTGCTTCCACGCAATGTAAATATGAGGATGGATCAAGCAAGCGATGGCATTGTTCAAAATCGAGTCGTAATCATCATACATATACATACATACATACATATATATATATATATATATATATATATATATATATATATATATATATATGCATCACTGTGTATATTCATATATGGTTGCATACGTGTTCAAGTGTATTTTTCTATATTTAACTCATGCTTGACACACAGAACACACACACACACACACACGTGCAGGAATATATATCTTCCTTGCTCATCTATTTGTACTTATATATGAGTAAAAAAGAAAACTATTTACACACACACGCACGCACACACACACACACACACACACACACACACACATATATATATATATATATATATATATATATATATTGCACAAGCCGATCCATTTGCTTTCCGTGCTTTACTGAGATAAGAACGAATGCATTTGTCAGATTGATTTTTATCCACCGGAAATGCTCCTCAATATTATAGCAATCCCAAATGCTGTACAAATCAGACGTCGTTATTCGATAAGTATAAATATCTTTGATATTAAAAGCGATCTTTGAGGCATTATTCTTATGATTCATCCCCAGTCCTACTTCAATCTCGATAAAGAATGATAAGATACGAAGCCCTAAATATTAACAAAAGCCGAGGCACACTACTTTTAGGCGTAAGCAATATCGCTATACATTCATAGACCGTGTCTCCCATTATGAACCACTTCATGTTTTATGGAAATATAAAATAAATACTTTTTGGGAATGTAAAAGCTTATTGATGAATTACGGCAACGTATACCTGCGCAGTTAAGTTGAAAGTTATTTTCTTCTGCGCAGACGTAAACAAATGGAAATAATACGTATGACTATTTCTAAAATTCGAAGTAAGAAATTAATACCGTGTAGATTTGAAATATGTTATAAGGCTGATTTGACTGATAAGTAGGACTTTTCAAAATTTGCAAAGAAATATAGGATGTTATCGCAAAAGGTAGCTGCAACATTGTAATGTTCGAAGATGCTGCTGGTCAACATTTTGTAGCAGGAGTTACAAGTTGTTGCTGATGAGGATGAAGATTTTCAAAAGAAATGAATTCAGTAATTTCAAAGGGAATATATTCAACATTTCCATGCGAAATGAATTCAATAATTAGTGGATTTTTAGAAATATATATTTTTTTTTATTAAGAAAAATATGTCTTACACAAGAAGAGAAAGATAAAAACATATTTACGTGCGTACAGATAGCTAAAAGCTTTATGTGTTTAGGGCATTTGTGTATTAGCTAGTTAGGCGCCTCGTCTTTGGGGTGAAATTAGGTAGTCGGCTGCCTGTGCAAAAACCTCGTGTTTTTGTTACTACAAATCAAACCAAAATATGAGCCGGAGTTTATGTCTTATGTTTCTTTTCTTTCTTTCTGCGAGACGTATCTTTTCAGGACGCAGGCGATCATGACTCTCCACATCTTTCTCTCCCTTGCAGCTCTTAAAAAAGTCCCTTCCCTCTGCCACGTCCCCCAGACCATATTCTGTTATCCACTTGCTTAAGGCTGCTAGGTAAATCATGCGTTGCTTTCCTTGATCTCTCTTTCCCTTTATTCAACTCAGATTCTCCAGGACCTCATTCCTCATTATGTGTTCAGAGAACTTTAGCTACCTATTCCTGATATTAAATATAAGCCCTTTTCTTGTTTGTAACCTCTCTAATACCTCTTCGTTGCTCACACTCTCGGTCCATGATATCCTTAGCATTCTTTTGTGGAACCACATCTCCGTCGCTTCGAATCTCTTCTTTATCTTTGAGGAAATCGTTCAACATTCGCTACCGTAAAGAAGGTCAGAATAATCCTGAATAAGACAACACTTAGCGAAAGTGTTGAAGGGGAACGTTGGGAAATCCACAGAGCACACAGTGCTATTAAAAAGTTCTTTGGAGAACCAAAACGACGTGTTTCCTATATTAAAAGAGAAGTTCTAACAAATCTATCTTTGCCAAACAACGAAACTTAGAAAGACAAGATATTAGCTGCCAACAAAGTATCTGATTCTGATCATTAGATCAACTTTTCAAGAAAACTACAAAGAAAATCTAAATGAACGGGCTGCGGAATAAAAGAAGACTCACATTTCATCCATTCTTTTCACTGAATATGTCTATGTTAGTCTCTATGGTTAATAATATTTAAGAGCACAGGTGACATTACTTCATGCAGAGTTCCCCTCCTTCGAACTACAGGATAAGAGGTCAACAGTGCTAAAGCAGTGAGATGTTGCGGGATCGCATTATATGTGCATAGATATACATTAACATGTTTACAGCAAAGCTGGACTGAACTGTTTCAGAAAGAATGTGACTTTTATAAACGGCAGGGATCATCACACGCACGTACACTTACATGAATGCACTCATATAGTGATATATGAATTTATTATCTACATAAATGACCCCCAATTGAAGGCAGACAAAAAGGTGTAAAATGAAGAAAAAGTATTCTGATGCTATATGACCATTATGGGAATTTTCAGCTACAGAACATCACCAAAACCTTACGACAGTCAGTTAAGGTAAGTATAATAATTAATATTAATGCCATAATAAAATCGGCACATTGCAAGAAAATTCTCTGTTAGTTAATATAACAGAAATTATTCTTTAAAGACCTCCAATATAGCCATGAAATCTCAAATAATTTGGGCAAATAGAAAGACTTTCTAAGGAAGTATGGAGACTATTTTCAAGATTGAAGACGGTTTTAATGCATAACAGTTTTCTGTTATTTTTTTTTATTTCCAAGTGTTTTTTAAGTTCGAATCAGTATTTTTTATTTTTGAGTTGAACCAGTGGTTTTAATTAGTTTGAAAATATAGCGAAGATTCTATATAAATATCTTTGTTTTTGAGTATATTATGATTTCTCCTCAAATGTTCCGGCCTTCTTCAGGCCTTTGTAATTACGAACTGAACCCTTTATTTCGTCCACTGGGATAGACTGTTCTAGTTCTACGAGTCATGCCTCTTCCGGATGTCTTAGTTATCTCCTTTTCACTCTCAAAGTTCTTATTCACCACAGCAGTAGGCAGGTATTGAACTCACAACTCTTGAGTCAAATCACTGTATACAACCAAAGATTTCATCCTCTGGACCAGTGACTTGACCCAAAGAATTCTGAGTTCAATACCTCGCTACTGCAGTGGTGAGAAATAACTTGGAGAGTTAAAGAGAGATAACGGAACATTCAGATGTGACATGTCATGTGGAACTAGAACAATCTACCACGGTGGCCGCAATACAGGGTTAGATGTATATATTAACATTTTAATCGAGTTTTATCTATCTATCTATCTATCTATCTATCTATCTATCTATCTATCTATGCAAAGATATGAGATTTAGTATCATATTGTGGCTTTGTTGTGTTTTCAGTAAACGTAAGTCTTTCTTTGTGACCCATTAATATGTCCATCTCGACAAATCACTCGTTCTCTTTCTCTACACATATATATGAGAGATAGAGAAAGAATCTATATTTCAGTCGTTTCTTTGCAACAACCTTAACAATAACCCGTCTTCCACACACACACACTCCCCCCATATATATATATATATATATATATATATATATATATATATATATATATATATATATATATATATATATATATATTATTCTAAGGAGTGAAAAAATACGTATAGTCCTATTTTTGCTGGAATCCTTTGAAAAAAATCAAAGACCAAAACGAGGAAAGATAAGAGGTTTGTAGAACATCTTAACCTATTCTTTGGAGATTTATGAAGAAAACGGTGGAATCATAGATAGAGAAAAAAAAAAGAAAATAAAAAATCAAGAATATCGGAAGAGATAATAAAAAAGAAAGTCGATTCTTCCAAAGAAAAAAAATGTGAGAAGAAAGCAAGACTTAAAACGATCCAAGTGCAGTATAGCAGATTTTCTTTTTATATAAATCAATTTTTTCACAATAAAATTGGTATTAACGGAACGTTGTTGGTAAAATTTTCAGGCTACATATATATATATATATATATATATATATATATATATATATATATATATATATATATATATATATATATCAATATCATATGATTTTAAGCTTATAGCAGCTATCTGTATTAGAAACAAAACGATTGATGACCTCTTTTGGTGTAGTAAGTTTTTATTAGCAAAGAAATTGGAACGGAAATATTTTTAAATAAACAATCTGGAACGTTATTTGAAAGAGAAACATATTTAATTAACACAATATCCATTATTTTGTAACGCAATATTATTTTATTCCTTATATTTCTTGTGTGTACACATTTCTTTCCGGGTAACGCCCAGAGACCCAAGGTTAAAAAATGATATTAGGGCATTTTTCACTGACTAATTAAAAAAACGAAACACACACACACACGCGCATACACACACATATATGTATGTATGTATCTATCTATCTATTTATCTATATATATATATATATATATATATATATATATATATATATATATATATATATTACATACTAAAGCCCTTCGTAACTGTGTATTCGGCTGTATACGTAAAAACTGGGCTGTACTCATGAGAATAATTTTTTGTATTTCTTTAAAGATATGTCTTGCATGGATGCCTTCAATGAGTCTATTGGAAGCTTTTCCAACCAAACCGAGGGCTCCAACTACAACAGGGATTGTTGATGTTGCCATGTGTCAGATATTTCAGATTTCGATTTCAACGTCCTTGTATTTTGATAGCTTTTTTGAAGATCATCAGAGATACATTGCAGTCTACAGGGACTGCCATTTCAATAAAAAGTCACTTTTTTTGTTTGCGGTTTCTAATAGCCTGGGCGGTTAGCTTTGATTGTTCTGTCTGTGTATATTGTGTAGGCCCATAAAATTGTAACAGATCCTATCTGCGTAACCGGGTCTGGGTGGTGTTCATACCAATTTCTTTCATTTTCCTTCCCATAGATGTTGCAAAATTTCCAGTGGAGATATTGGCTCACTCTGCCATGCCGACTCCCAGTACAGTGCAACGTGATACAAGATGATCAATTGTTTCTGGATACTTATCACAGATTCTGCTTTTAAGTCAATATTCTAGTATGTGTGCTTGACAATTTCAAATTAACAAGCATTGGCCCTGTGCAGCAAGGATAACACCTCCGGTTTCAATTTTTAACCATGCATTCCGTAGTCGCTGTTAGGTACGGGATTTGTCTATATCAGCTTGTTTGTACGTACAGAATGTTGGCCATGAAGTGTTTTATCATGCCATTGTTTCTGTGTCTGGTCGGGTGCATTTGGTTTTGCCTTCTTTTTGAAATATTTTGCAGCTTCAGTCGGTGTATTATGCTTTTACTAGTATTTCTGCACTCTTTTATTATTATTATTATTATTATTATTATTATTAATATTAATAATAATAATAATAATAATAGTAATAATAATAATAATAATAATAATATTTTTATGATATCCTGGACTTCTTGGCATTCTACAAAGTTGATCACTGTGTTGTATGTAGTTTCCATTGTATCTATACAATTCTTTGCTTGACTATTGTTTACATTACCTTATCCATATCTTTAGATGTGTAGCCATAGCTTTTCTTTTATATTATCTAGATAGACTGGGGGCAAATCTATAAAGTTAGTGTCGGTTTTGTAGAAGGTGAGCAATTGTCGTGTTTGTGCAATGTGAATGTGAATTTTCTGTTTTAAAATTGCAATTGTTATAACGCGTGAGGATATATGGGAGAGAGAATCCCGAAGACGCAATATTATAGCGAAAAATCGCATTCAAAAATCCTACTAATTTATTAAAAAAAGGACAATTTCGTTAGAAACAAGGAAAAGAATGCTGACGTTATGTGTCACGTCAATTCTCCTATATGTCAGCGAATGAAGATAAGACCTGAGATAAGAGAGATATGGTTTAAAGAAAGAGCCTAGGATTGAAGTCAACTGAACCTGTGAGCAAGGAGAAAATTTTAGGTAAAGGGAAACAAAAGGAAACCTGTCCTCAGTATCAGAAAGAGTCACTTGAAATTACTAGGATGCACGATGAGGGAATACTTGAAGAATTTCATACTCACAGGGAAAAATGAAGACAATGGCGGGCGGGGGGGAAATATCAAATAAAAAACCCAATGAGCGTGTGTAAATGGTTGGTAGAACAAGGATTAGGATGCTTTGTAAAAAGACAAGAATTGCTTCCAGTTACAAAGGCGATATAGTTGTGGGGGACTATGATCATTCATGTACTGAAGGGATTAGTCACAGAAAATAAATACACGTAATGGTAATATCCCTAGAAGTAAATATTTGCCGTTCATTGATCGAGCAGACAGTACCCTTTTCAATTAAAATTTATGAAATGTCTCACTTAAAAAACATTTTTAAGGAAACAGGCTTCTCTAGTCCAGTAGCTGTTATCGCTCTTTCCAGCATTGATGGGTGTTTCTTACCGATATTCTATTTGTATTTTGCAACGATAATGTCGTGGTTATATAATTTTTACTCTTCGAGTTTCATGCGCTATCTATTTCTGCTGTCACTGCCGTTGGTAGTCCTCAAGTTATCTATTTTCTGTTATTTGGTATCATGCTAGTGTCTGGGCTATCGGTTGCTAGGAACTGCGCTGCCTGACCATCATACGTCGAATACGACGGGAGAGTCAACCATATATATATATATATATATATATATATATATATATATATATATATATATATATATATATATATAGTTTAGGTGAAAGTGCGTGAGAGTAAAATTATCGATTCTTCCCAAAATGTTAACTTACGATATGGGCTTTTTCAAATATATGCTTTATCAAAGAAAATACTTCTTTCTCAAGCCGACATACATAAAACCATGAAAATTTAAGAGACATTTAATATTTAAAATAAATACTAAAACATAAATAATTAAACAAAATAAAATGTCAAAAAATGATAATTATATTAAAAGTAATTAAATGAAAATCAATAACAATATTTATTTATTCATTTTCCTCAGGGAACGAAACGCGTTGGTAAAGAAAAGTTTTCCTTTTATTCGTGTATATATATATATATATATATATATATATATATATATATATATATATGTACACACACACATATCTATCTATCTATCTATCTATCTATCTATATATATACATATATATATATATATATATATATATATATATATATATATATATATATATATATATGATTTGAGCATATTGTTGAAAAGAAAGCATTTAACATAAAAATATTTCTGCATAATCTACTTATCTCCTTCTTTTTCAATTCCCTTAATCCGCTTTTCCTTAGATTACATGAATTGAGAAGATTTCAATGAACATTTCCGATCAAAGTTCAAGAAAAAGTTTGATCAGGCTATATACTTATTGATTTGCCTTTTTATAGCTATGTATATACGTACGAGATGCATTCAAAAAGTACCCGACTTTCATTGTTTCCTGCTAAAACTAATGAGACCTGGACAAAATCCTTTGGCTGGGGCTGACGCCACCCTTCTTGTGCATGTGTGAAGATTTTCACGGCTATTGTCTGCGTCAGTTCCAGGTACTTACGCCTAGAATACAGAGGTTTAGGGCGTGATTGTTGGATTTTTGATTTGACGCAAAATGGCCGAACGCTAGATTTTGCTCAGCTGCCATTAATCTTGGCAGGAAAGTAAAAAATACTTTTAAACGCACATCGGGAAGATGGGAAAGTAATGAGTTAAAGATCAGATAAGGATGGGAATCCGACAGGATAATAAAATAAAGAACAAATTATAAAATAGTAAACGTATATAAATCACTTTTTCGCTTTTATTAAAGCTTCGTGAGACATTGAGAGAAAGCAGACAAAAAAGACAGAAACACTGGTATTTTCAATTTTGTTTGGGTCAGTTCTTATTGGTCACACACACACACACACACATATATATATAGTCAGACAGATAGATAATCAATGCATAAATTCAGATAGCTATATAGTTAGCTAGTCAGCTAGCTAGATAGTGCACATAATCTGATACATAAATAGTCAATGCACAATGATTGATAGGTAGATAGATACATAATGCGCATAATCATATATATATATATATATATATATATATATATATATATATAGATAGATAGATAGATAGATAGATAGATAATGCACATAGTCAGATAGGTAGATAGATAGACAGACATACTTATACCGGACACAGTCAGCTCGCTAGATAGAAAGATAAGCAGAAATGAACTTTTAGATAATCTGGTTAATTTTTTGCCTTAAGTAGATAAGGTAATATAATTTTGCGAATGTGAATTTATTCATAATTTAAATTAATTATCACTACTATATCCACCATTGTGGCAGTATCTCGTCGTTACCTCACATATCTAAATATGACAAATAGTCGAGTGAATTCTGATTTCACAACTCTAATTAATCTGAGTACGAATAAATATAAAGCTATTTTAATGTCATGTTTGTTCAATACGTTTCTGATCATGGCCCTCAGCAGATTTTTTTTTGTATCCATGTATTTCCTTTTATTTAAAAATCATTTCACCCCAAACAGGACAATACATCCATTAAGACTCATGGGGGTTACTGAGTTTGAGAAATGAAAAAAATATTAAGGAGCGAAAACAATAAAAGAACAAGAATTATAAAGATAGAATTTAACGACTGACAGTATTATTTAAATATATGAAAATCAATGTTGCCTGGAATTCGGTTAATTCCTTAAGCGTGAAAATTCCAGAGAATAAATTATTATCATAGTAATTACGGTTATATCTAGCGATTTCACTGTAAAATTTTTCTTTCTTTCTTTCTATGTACCGCGTCTTTTCAGGACGTAGGCAATATATCCATTGCAGCTCTCTTAAAAGTTCCTGCCCTCTGTCACCTCTCCCAGACTACATTCTGTCATCCACTTGCTTAAGGCCGCTAGGTATGCGTCGTTTTCCCTTGACTCTCTTTCCCGCTATTCGACCCGTGATTGTCAGATTCTCTAGGCACTCCTTCCTCATTATGTGTCCCAGTAACTTCAGCTGCCTCTTCCTGATGTTAAGTATAAGCCTTGTTTGTATTCTCTCTAACACCTCATCATTGCTCACACGCTCGAACCATGATATCCTTAGCATCTTTCTATAGACCACATCTCCGTCGCCTGCTCGAGTCTCTTCTTCATCTTTGAGGAAATCGTCCAACATTCGCTGCCGTAAAGAAGGACAGATGTCACGTAACAGCCCAGTATTCTTTTCTTCGTTACCAAAGAAATCTTCCTGTCTCACAAGACTCTGCCCAGGTTTTGGAATGCGTTCTTGGCCATCCCAATACGTTTACGGATCTCAGTGTCGTCCTCTGTAAGAACACTTCGCAGATAATTAAACTTTCGCGTCTGCTTGATTCTAGTTTTCCCGGTCTGCAAATCGCATTTCGGGCTCATTCTCTTACTGACGACCATGAACTCCGTTTTCTTGTAGTTTATGCTTAGTCCCTTCTTCTCACTCTCTGTCGCTACCTTCCGTAGGGGATTTTGTAATTTCGTTTCCTTGTCTGCTATCAGTACTATGTCATCTGCGTATCTTATGTTGTTAACACTGTGGTCGCCAATGCTAAATCACGGTAGTGTTTCCATTTCTCTCAGAAGTACCTTGCTGTATAGGTTGAACAGGTCGGGTGAGAAGACGCATCCTTGCCTTACCCCTCTTCTAGTTTTGTACATTCGCTGAACTCGTTCTCTATACGCATGCATACTGTTCGCTGCCAATATAGGTTCTTGTATATTCTGATATCTTTCCCGAATATATCAAGGTTTCTGAGAAGTTCCATCAGATCCTTGTGGAGTATTTTGTTGAAGGCCTTTGCACAGTCTATGAAACATCTCGTGGTAGCCTTAAATTCATAAAATCCATACAACAAACTTCTGAAGCTCATCAGAAGAATTACAATGAACATAATTATAGGCACATTAAACTTGCAGATTATTCTTTTTATTTTATCAAAACTCTATACATGACAGAAGTGCCAGGCCATTTAAATAACAGCAATATTCTGAGAATGAACAAACAACAGATTTATAAATATTTAGGAAAAAGTCTTGCAAGAAAACTTGCCTTTCTATTGATATCTCGAAAAATGTAGTGAGAGAATTCGCACTGCATTCTTCACGTTTTATTTCACTGATTGCCAGAGAAGCCAGTCTGAATTATTTCTGTATCATATAACTGGGTGAAAAATAAATAGCACCAGATAAAATTTAACACATGAAATATTAGGTATAGTATAGACTCAATGATTATATTTTGGCAGAACTAATTATATACACTAATGTATAGAGAAGCCAAAATTTAATTATACGTTCTGTGTAAAAATCCTTATCATAGAATAACATTGGGTATACACTAGATTGGACATAGTCAGGTTTTTTAATATACTGGGTTTGCTATTCTCAGAGTTGTTAATACACTGGTTTGATTACACTCATGGTTGTTAATACACTGGTTTGGTTACATTCAAGGTTGTTAATACACTCGTTTGGTTACACTCGATGTTGTTAATACACTGGTTTGGTTACACTCATTGTAGTTAATGCAGTGGTTTGGTTACACTCAACGTTTTAATACACTACTTAGGGTATACTCAAGATTGTTAATACACTGGTTTGGCTAGACTCAGGGTAGTTAATGTACTGGTTTGGTTACACTCAGGGTTGTTAATACACTGGTTTGGTTGCACTCAGTGTAGTTAATGCACTGGTTTGGTTACACTCAAGGTTGTTAATTCACTGGTTAGGGTATACTCAAGGTTGTTAATACACTGGATTGGCTACACTCAGGGTAGTTAATGCACTGGTTTGGTTACACTCAAGGTTGTTAATACACTGATTTGGTTACACTCAGGGTAGTTAATACACTGGTTTGGTTACACTCAAGGTTGTTAATACACTGGTTTGGTAACACTCGATGTTGTTAATACACTGGTTTGTTACACTCAGTGTAGTTAATGAACTGGTTTGGTTATACTCACGGTTGTTAATACACTGGTTATGCTATACTCAAGGTTGTTAATACGCTGGTTTGGCTACACTCAGGGTAGTTAATGCACTGGTTTGGTTACACTCAGGATTGTTAATACACTGGTTTGGTTACACTCAGGATTGTTAATACACTGGTTTGTTTGCACTCAGTGTAGTTAATACACTGGTTTGGTAACACTCAGAGTTGTTAATACACTGGTTTGGTTGCACTCAGTGTAGTTAATACACTGGTTTGGTTACACTCACAGTATGTTAATACACTGGTTTGGTTACACTCAGGGTTGTTAATACATTGGTTTGGTTACACTCAGGGTTGTTAACGCACTGGTTTGGTTACACTCAGTGTACTTCATACACTGGTTTGGTTACACTCAGGGTTGATAATACACTGGTTTGGTTACACTCAGAGTAGTTAATGCACTGGTTTGATTACGCTCAAGGTTGTTAATACACTGGATTGGTTACATTCAAGGTTGTTAATACACTGCTTTGGTACACTCAAGTTTGTTAATGCGCTGGTTTGGTTACACTCAAGGTTGTTAATACACTGGTTACGGTATGCTCAGAGTTGTTAATACACTAGTCTGGCTACACTCAGTGTAGTTAATGCACTGCTTATGTTACACTCAAGGTTGTTAATGCACTGGTTTGGTTACACTCAATGTTGTTAATACACTGGTTTGGTTACACTCAGGGTTGTTAATACATTGCTTTGGTCGCACTCAGTGTAGTTAATGCACTGGTTTGGTTACACTCAAGGTTGTTAATACATTGGTTACACTGAGTGAGGTAATGCACTGGTTTGGTCACACTCAATGTTGTTAATACACTGGTTTTGTTACACTCAGGTTTATTAATACACTGGTTTTATTACACTAAGTGTTGTTAATACACTGGTTTGGCCACACTCAGGGTAGTTAATGCACTGGTTTGGTTACACTCAGAGTTGTTAATACACTGGTTTGGTTGCACACAGTGGAGTTAATGGATTGGTTTGGCTACACTCAAGTTTTTTAATATAATGGTTTGGTTACACTCAGTGTAGTTAATGTACTGGTTTCGTTACACTCAAGATTGTTAATACACTGGTATGGATGTACTCAGCTTTGTTACTACACTGGTTTGGTTACACTCAGGGTTGTTAATACAGTGGTTTGGTTAAACTCTGTGTAGTTAATTCACTGTGTTGGTAACACTCAGGATAGTCAATACATTGGTTTGGTTACACTCAGAGTAGTTAATACACTGGTTTGTTTACACTCAGTGTAGTTAATGCACTGGTTTGGTTACACTCAAGATTGTTAATACACTGGTTTAGTTACACTCAGTGTAGTTAATGCACTGATTTGGTTACACTCAAGGTTTTCAATACTCTGGTTAGGATACACTCAGGGTAGTTAATGCACTGGTTTAGTTACACTCAGTGTTATTAATGCACTGGTTTTATTAAACTCAGGATTGTTAATACACTGGTTTGGTTACACTCAGTGTAGTTAATGCACTGGTTTGTCTACAGTCAGGGTAGTTAATACACTGCTTTGATTAGGCTCAGGTTTGTTAATACTCTGGTTTGGTTGCACTCAGTCTAGTTAATGCACTGGTTTGCTCACACTCAATGTTGTGAATATACTGGTTTGGTTACACTCAGGGTTATTAATACACCGATTTTATTACACTCAAAGTTGTTAATACACTGGTTTGTCTACATTCAGAATATTTAATGCACAGGTTTGTTTACACTCAAGGTTGTTAATACACTCGTTTGGTTACCCTCAAGTTAGTTAATGCACCGGTTATGTTACACTCAAGTTTGTTAATACACTGGTTTTGGTACACTCAAGGTTGTTAATACACTGGTTTGGGTGTACTCAGGGTTGTTACTACACTGGTTTGGTTACACTCAGTGTTGTTAATACACTGGGTTGGTTACACTAAAGGTTGTTAATACACTGGATTAGTTACACTCAGTCTAGTTTTATGCACTGGTTTGGTTACACTTAGGTTTGTTAATACACTGGTTTGGTCATACTCAGAGTTCTTAATACACAGGTTTGTTTACACTCAATGTTTTAATACAATGATTTTTTTACACTCAGGGTTGTTACTGCACTGGTTTGGTTAGATTCATGCTGTTAATACTCTTGTTTGGGTATACTCAGTGTTGTTAATATACTGGTTTGGTTCCTCTCAAGGTTGTTAATTCACTGGTTTGGTTACACGCAGTGTAGTTAATGCACTGGTTTTGTTACACCCAAGGTTGTTAATACACTGGTTTGGTTACACTCAGTGTAGTTAATGCACTGGTTTGGTTACACTCAAGGTTGTTAATACACTGGTTAGGGTATACTCACGGTTGTTAATACACTGATTTGTTTACACTGTAGTTGATGAACTTGTTTGATTAGACTCAATGTTGTTAATATACTGGTTTGTGTATACTCATGGTTGTTAATACACTAGTTTGGTTACACTCAAGTATATTAATACACTGGTTTCTGTATACTCTGCGTTTTTAATACACTTGGTTAGCTATACTCAGGGTTCTTAATACACTGATTTGGTTCCACTTAGGGTAGTTAATTCACTGGTTTGTGTACACTGAAGGTTGTTAATACACTAGTTTGTGTATACTCAGGGTTGTTAATACACTGGGTTAGCTTAACTCAAGGTTCTTAGTACACTGGTTTGGTTACACACAGGGTAGTTAATGTACTGGTTTGGCTACATTCAAGGTTGTTAATTCACTGGTATGGGTATACTCACCGTTGTTAATACACTGGTTTGGTTACACTCGATGTTGTTAATGCACTGGTTTGGTTACACTCAAGGTAGTTAATGTACTGGTTTGGTTACGATCAAGCTTGTTAATACATTGGTTTGGTTATACTTAGCTTTGTTATTACACTGGATAGCTATACTCAGGTTTGTTAATACACTGTTTGGTTACACTCAGGCAGTTAATGCACTGGTTTGTTTACACTCAAGGTTGTTAATACACTGGTTTGTGTATATTCAGCGTTTTTAATACACTGTTTGGTTACACTAAAGCTTGTTAATACACTGGTTTGGGTATACTCAGGGTTGTTAATAAACTGGGTTATCTATACTCATAGTTGTTAATACACTATGTTGGCTATACTCAGAGTTCTTAATATACTGGGATGGCTATACTCAGGGTTGGTAATGCACTGGGTTGACCATACTCAGGGTTGTTAATACTCTGGTTCGGCTATGCTTTGTGTTGGCAATACACTGTGCTATCTATACTCAGGTTTGTTTATACACTGGTTTGGCTATACTCAGGGTTCTTAATATACTGGGATGGCTATACTCAGGGTTGTTAATACACTGGGTTATCCATACACAGGTTTGTTCATACACTGGTTTGGCTATACTCAGGGTTCTTAATATACTGTATTGGCTATACTCAGGGTTGTTAATACACTGGGTTGGGTATACTAATGGTAGTTAATTCCGTGCTGCTATCAGTTACCCCAACTCTCAAAATAGACAAACATAAAAAGTACTAATGTATGTAGTAAATTAAATCCTATATTATTCCAACAATATGGCTACATTTTTTATCGGATCTTATAACGGATGTTGAGATAGAGAGTAGATAATATTTTCACTGCCTCTGTATATGGTCGGCTGTTTTATCTAGACAAAATCCTTACTACTATAATCTTAAAGGTTAATGATGAGCAGAACAAGGATAACAGGTTTCCTAAATTCTTAAGCACACCATGTATTCCTGTAGACTCCATCTTTCCTTTGCTTTGGGCAGCGCGACCCCTTCCACAGACCTTTAATTATTCTAGTCTTGCCTTTCCCGGTCTAGGCATTATTCCAGAATTGATAATTGCTATCAGCACAATCCTAAACCTGATCATCTCAAATGTCTTCATTTACCCGTTGCTGTCTTTGTTGATATTTGGAGGTATATATTAGGTTGGTGCAAAAATAGTGTCGTTTTTCTTTTGAAGTTGAACGTCAAAAAACGACATTATTTTTGCACCAACCTAATAAACCCTCCTTATGTCTCCAAATATATTTCGAAAATATCTCACGCTATTTATTCACATAAAACTGTAATATTAAATATAATTTAAGTGGCGCTATACATGTTCAAAAACCGATGGTGATAAATACTGTGTGGGTCAGAAATACTTCCTATATATACCCCCTCAGAGATACCTCCTATTTATACATTAGCTAGATGTAGACACCATTGGCACTAATACCTACGTAATATAGGGAAGGTATTTTGGGAGATAGAGGGCGATCCAGATATACCTTCCATATTTTAAACTGTCACATTTGTGATGCGTGTTAACTTAGGCAAGTGACAATGGCATCTTCATCAAGATAATCATTAAGAAGTTTTTTCAGAGAACATCGATTTAGCATCATGGTTTCGAGCGAAGCATACCGTGCGTTTGCTTTTGAAACTTTTTTTTTTTTTTTTTTTTTTTAAGATTGATGAATCTGTAATTTCGTCCTCATTTCATGTTAAGTCGTAATGATGCTGTTCGGGATAGAAAATCTATACAGCTATGGGTGGGAAATGAAAGGGTCACAGATTCACCGTTTGAAAGAAAAATGCCATGGAAGAGTTCGACGGATCAAACTATGCAAGAAAGAGACCTGCTAAACTCGTTATGGATTCCGGAATAATAGATCGAAGCTAAACCGGATGGAGTAAAAAGAAAAAAAACAAAAAAAAAAACACCCAAAAACACTATATAAGCCTTGTTTTTCATTGGTTGTTGACTAACATTAGTCAATGACAACGGTCGACATCAGAGCAAGGTCGGAATGTGATATTTTGCAATGTCGCGGTGCGTAACACGACGCTTCAAGGAGGCGGCCTGGCTCGTCTTGAATCAGCTCGGGGTTGTTGTTGGAGCCGATAAGTTGCAAAACCCGAAATCTGTGATAAGGACAGTGCATCATCGAAAACCATCCTTGATGCATCTAAAATGTATTTATATATATGCGAGTTGGAATCATATTTTTAAATAAATAATTATATTTATGCTCTACTTTCGTATCGAGCACTATTTTTTAAAAATAATAACAAAAATACTAGGGAACTTTGGATTATTTACCGAACCAGTTTCTTTCTTATTTTCTACAATATTTTCACACACACACACACACACACACACATATATATATATATATATATATATATATATATATATATATATATATATATATATATATATATATACACACACACGAATATTTAAGTAAATGGTCTGTTTATAATAAACAGAATTAACAATATTTACCGGCCTGAATGGCCGAGAAATTTTCATGAAAATATGCGTCCTCCGACAGGAATCGAAACTGTATCGTATACGGAACCGTCAAATAGCCTGATGTGATTTTAACGATTGAGCCACAGAGGAGCGTTTCGCAAGCGGTTAGCAAGATCGATGTTATTGTATTTAAACTACAATTCTCCATGATTTTCTCTCATATATTCATATCTGCTCGAGGCGTGTCCAAATGTAAACAAATGACGTCACAGTTTATTAATATGCAAACTCCAACAATTATTTTAAGACAAAAAATTTTTAAAAATAATTGTCTCACTTTGTCCATTTCATAATATATATATATATATATATATATATATATATATATATATATATATATATATATATATATATATATATATTAAAAAAAAACAGACCACTTTAAGGTTCCATTATAATAATTTATTTCACCGGAGCCCTTTTAAAGGACGCCGGATCATCATGGGTAGTTTAAGTTTTTGTAATTTAACAGAGAGTGTAATAGAGAGTTGTTAGAGGGACATGGTAGAGTTTAGGGAGGGTTTATTTTAATATCTCTCTCAATCGCACTTAGTATTAGGGGAGGAGTGACCAGACCTTGACCTCTTTAAACGGTTCACTTAACGGAAGTGATATCTTGAAATGGAAGGTGAGAAGGGAGAAAAGAAAAAGGAAAAAGATAAAAGAAAGAAGAGGGAAGTAAAGAGAAAGAGGCTGTAAATGGGTTTTACATGTTGATTTTAATGTTTGATAGTAATTTAGATGTCTAAAAAAAAAAAAAGCCGAAGAAATCAATTTGATGCTTTCTAGCAATTTAAATATTTAACTGTTTTACAAATAATTTAGGGATTTAATATAAGTTAAATACTGTATTTATTAGCACATTCATAGAGAACATATATAAAAAAACAAACAAAGTTTTAAAGTATAACAGTTTGTTTACCCGGCCAATATTACTCTTTTAATATTGTAAAAGACAGTTACGGTAACATCTCTATCAGTTTGAATCTAATTTATGAATGTAATTTGTAATTGTTTTTAGAAGGTATATATATATATATATATATATATATATATATATATATAAGAAAAACAGACCACTTTAAGGTGCCATTATAATAATTTAATTTACCAGAGCCCTTTTAAAAGACGCCGGCTCATCAGATAGCACTTCCAAATATGAAATGAACCGAAAAATGAAATGAAAATTGATGGGTAGTGTAAATGTTTGTAATTTAACAGAGAGTGTAAAAGGGATTTATTAAAGAGACATGGTAGAGTTTAGGGAGGGATTAATTTCATAACTCTCTCAAGCATACTTTGTATTGCGGGAGAGGGAGTGACCAGACTTTGACCTATATAGACGGTTAACTTAACGGAAGTGATAGGGGAGAAGGTAGAAAAGTAAAAGGAAAAAAGAAAGAAGAGGTAGAGGGAAGTAAAGGGAAAGAGACTGTAAGTGGGTTTTAGCAATTTTATAATAATTTATTTCTCCAGAGACCTATAATAATTTATTTCACCAGAAATATATATATATATATATATATATATATATATATATATATATATATATATATATATATATATATATATATATATGATAACTCGGAGTACAAAAGATTCCCTGGCATGTGAAAATAGTCACGAGAAGAAAGATAAGCAAATAACTGGTAGAGAGTTGAAAGCACTAATCTGAGGTATCAGAAGTAAACAGTCTTGAGTGATTTAGCAGGTTCAGCAAATGAGAGATTAAGACAACATATTACGATAATGTTATCAGACCCGATTTGGGAATAGACATCGGTCATCATGAGAAAAGAATTAACAAGAAAATGAAGAAACATATTTTATTCGACCATGAAATCTTGGTTATAACGTGACATCAATTAGGGGAATGAGCGCGATTGATTTGTTTTTTACGGGTTGTCAACCTTTTTAGTTTATTTACAGCCAGCAATATTTTAGGTTGTAAGAATTGTTTAGTGTTAATAATGATTAACTGATACAAGTCGTGCTAATTAATCCTTAGTTGGGGAATTATTGGGTTCATAACATTCACAAGGATATTTGCGCGCTAGTGAATAAAATAACCACGACTGGAATTGGAACACACTTCTCCTTTTTCTAGACTGGGTCGTTATCCTTGGTACAACACGTACATCCTTGTTATTCCCAAACGGTCACCCATCTAATTACAAACCATGCTCGATGTTGCTTAATGTCGTTGATCGTATCAGAATAGGTGTTTCAAGATGATGCGGATGTAAGCAACCTTATCAAGGAGATCATCCCTAAAAAAAAAATTATATTTAGAATAGTTACCTCTTATATAACACGCGGGACTGAACTGAAGCTGGTAGGAATCGGAGGCGTTATTTAAAACGTACAAATTATTAAAGGGTTAATGGAGAACTTTGAGTAGACTCAGGAAAAAAATCTAAAAATCGTAAATGCAAGAAATGAACGTAACGTTAAGGATTCCTTCATTATTACGAATCGTTTGGAGTAAGCGTGTTTCCTTGGAAAATCAGGGATACCTGCCAGCACTTGATTCTCACCAGCACCCAGCAGAGACTTGTGTAAGGGAAACTCAAAATGCATAGATTAATATCGTATCGATAAAGGAGCGAACGAAAACTAGAAAGGGGGAGAACAAATGTAGTTTGACTTGAAGATAAACACACTTAGCAATATATATACATATATATATATATATATATATATATATATATATATATATATATATATATATATATTAAGTTAGTGCAAAAATAATGTCGTTTTCTCATATAGTAACATATGTGAGAAAACGACATTATTTTTGCATCAACCTAACATACACACACACACACACATATATATATATATATATATATATATATATATATATATATATATATATATATATATATATATATTAGATTGGTGCAAAAATAATGACGTAATAATGTCGTTTTTTGACGTATATTTTAACCTCAAAAAACAACATTATTACGTCATTATTTTTGCACCAAACCTGATGTATATATATGTATAGAACAGATATTAAAGAAATGAATAATAATAGTAGAAGTGGAGGTATTAATAGTAGTATTAATAATAATGATAATAATAATAATAATAATAATAATAATAAGTATTATTATTATTATTATTATTATCATTATTATTATTATTATTATATTATTATTATTATTATTATTATTATTATTATTATTATTAAAGAGTGAATAAAGAATATATAAAAAATCTATTAGGGAACCTTAAAAAACAACTAGAATAGATTTGAAAAAAATCTTTACAGATAAAAGACAAATAAAAATGAGAATACATTACTGTGATTTTTTCATTGTACATCAAAAGAATAAAGGACAGATAATAGAATCTGGAAGCGAATAAGATTATAGCAAAAATCCCCTTAGAAAAGAGGAAGTTCTGAAATCCGATGTATTCAGTTTTGTCTCGAAGAGGAAAAAAAAGCAGGCTTCGCTATGTTTCCCCTTCTGATAACGGCGACCATAATAGTTCTGTGGATATAAACAGCGCATTTGTTAAGCGGCAGCAAGCGCGCTGAATCGTGGCTAGAAGTAAGGTATTAAAGTTTTCATTTAGATTCAGTTGAGTGAAAAAAGGTGCTGAGGCAGATTATAGATTCGGCTTTACAAGTAAGAGTAAGGACAGAGAAGTCAATGAAATAAAGTATTTTTTTGAAAAAAAAAATAGTTGGTTTGCTGTTACGCGATTTGAAGATACTTTTTTTAATAATGAATATCGTCCTCCCGTCCCCACCCAGAAAACATAAATGAATAATGTCAGATTGAGCTATATACTTCCTGCGATGGGTAAATTGTCGTTATTTTATATTTTTAATTTCGCACATGCGAATTTTTTAGTATTTTTTTTTTCACACATGGCACAGAAACTGACTGATACACACACACACACACACATATATATATATATGATTCTATTTCTTGATAGATAGATAGATAGATAGATAGCTATATGTACAGAATGAAATAGACAGGCAGACATCTCTATTTCTGTTTATATGTTTATATATATATATATATATATATATATATATATATATATATATATATATATATATATATATGTGTGTGTGTGTGTGTGTGTGTGTGTGTTTATAAAGTTTTCCCTTTGAAACATTTAGAAACATTATAAATACATACACAAACCCAGAACTAGGAAATTAAAACTAAAAAAAATAAAATAGCTAATTTCATTGTCAACAACATCAATTCACTTGCAACATCCTAGATGATACAGATGATAAATATTATTTATGCATTTACATGCTCCTTAAGGGACTGAAATCCTGCTCAAACCAAATTCATGAATAATTATATTAGACATACCACTGCATGTTTATCAAGAAAATGACGTTACATCTCTCTGGTCATAGCTCAATTAGGAGCTATTTAAACACAAATGTAAACCTACCATACTCAGAATGCAATATACTCGCAGAAAATACGACTATAATTACCTCATCAAAAAAAATAGTTGAACATTAATAATAAAAACGAAAATAAATCAATATCAACTATGAACACAGGCACAATGTGATGGCCGTGTTTGAAAAAAATTCCACATCTCTATAAATACGTAAATATAAAAATTTATATATATTCAGTTAAAAATAAAAACAAAAATCCTTGATAAAAGTTCATAGAATAGCCAAAAGCGTTCCGATATATGGAACATTCAAACACTTTTTACACATTTCATGTCCAAAAAAGAAAACTCTTATATGAACACACGCAAGAAAAATTGAATAAAAGATTAAACGCAGTACCTTTTCCATCGACTTCAATAACACTTATATAAAAGAATCGTATTGCTGCTCAAATACACAATCACACACACACACATATATATATATATTACAATGAATCCTTCATGCAAAAATTTAATTAGAAAAGTTAATGACATAAACGGCGAAATCCCTTTGCTAACAAAATTTTGAAGGAGTAGTAACCTCCCAATCACTCCCAATCACTCGATGAATATTATGATTCTTGTTTTTTTAAAATTATAAGCTGTATAAGGTCTTTCTTTAATACGCAATTAACGTACATTCGGTCATCTTCAGGCATGGAAAGTATTTTGTTCTTGGTAAAATTCAGGTAGCATCCGAGACGAAAAAATATAATGCGATTCGAAATATGTTTTTTGAAATGTGTTATTGATAACGGATACAATATATATATATATATATATATATATATATATATATATATATATATATATATATATATATATAAGAGACTTCTTCTCCGGTCCCGACAACTCTCTTATATTAATTTCTGCGATATTAATATAAGAGAGTTGTCGGGACCGGAGAAGAAGTATCTTATATCCGGGTTTTCTCTTATATCCGGGTTTGGTCGAATTTATATACATTAACACGGGCTGTAATTTGGGACTAGAAAAAAATCTCTCTTATATCCGGGTTTCTCTTATATCCGGGTTACACTGATTAAAATTTCTCCGATTTAGCCAGAAAAATGACAATAGGAAAACTGGTAATTGCTGACGCGTTTCGTCTAATGAAATTAATTGAACAAGGTAACTAATAAAAACAAAAACAGAATGTTCCTAGCAACTAGAATGTAGAGAAACGTTATTTTCATATTTTTAACTGAAAATAACGTCAGTATTTTTCACGTGTGGAGAATATTTTCATTATATCTGTGTTGATGTATTCAACCATTTTCTTTTGATTTATATTTGTGTGTGTGTGTGTGTGTGTGTGTATCAATTATCAATATTTAAATAATTGTAAATGATACCAAATATGATATATAGCAATTATAAACTTATAAATTAATAAATTATAAATTAAGTTTATAAGTCCCAGAAATTCATACTTGTATCGATTTTCACCCGTGTCGGGTTGAACCGGCTTCCTCCCGAGCAAGTACAGCATCACGGACCATCGCTGCCCACGCTCGCCGATCATGAGCCAGGTCACACGAAATGGCGATCCAATGGCGATTCTATCGTCGAAGACCAACTACTTGTAGATCCGATAGTACTGCTAGGTCATCCTTGATTGTACTAGCCCACGTCCTCAGCTGCCCACCGACACGTTTTCACCAGCCAGGAAGAGAAGGAGGGAGAAGTACATCGCGGATAAGCTCTCCCTCCGGCGTCGAGCTGCGTGCCCGAACCATCGAAGACGACGCTGGAGCAGGACGGGTGGAAGAGGACGGAAACTCAAGCGACAATGGGAGCCGACAGGTTGTGATAATTATGTCAACAAAAACGAGGAAAATAGCCCGAATAATGTAAATAGTGATCAGAATTAATTGAACATCACTTTAATATATCCAGACATTATGGACCATCGAATGTCTAAGAAATGGACAATGTAATTTATATTTTGAATTCTTAATGCTATGTATAGACAGTCGAAAGAGAAAACGAAATTTTCAGCACCACTACTTGGAGCTTTTAGCCTTTAAACATTCAGATAATCTTTTCGAGCGACTAAAACGTATGGGCATAACAGACCAACGCATGTCGAGTTTAGAAGACAAATTCCTTTCTAACAAGGTTTCAGGACATTTATTATAAAACGCATCCATTTATTTTTTAAGAACTGTCATTGTCCGACAAACGCCACGGCGTACTTACTAACTGTAACGACCATCGAGTTTTTTAAGGCTATTTTTCTTGTCAGACAAACAAAAATTATCCTTGATAATTGAAAGATCATTTACACAGTTCTAACATACTCCATGTCGAAAAAAGGAAATACCTTCTTCGAATTCAAGAAAGAAATATAATAAAAAAAGGTTAATCGCAGTGTCGTGCCAGTCAACTTCACTATATATATATGGTCATATTTTCTCTCTCCCTCTCTCTATATATATTTATTAAAGACATTTTTATGTTTAACGTTCTTTTTATAGATACAAGTATTTAAGTAAATGCTCTGTTTATAATAAACAGTATTAAATAACATTTACAGGCCTGAATGTCTGAGAAATTTTCATAGAAAATATTCGTTCTTTAACAGGATACGAACCTGCATGCTTTACGGAACCGTCATTTACGCTGACGTGCCTTACCGTTAGGCTACAAAGAAGCGTTCGGTAGGCAAGGATGATTTTACTGCTTATAAACTTCAATCTTCCATGAATCTCGAATATTCATAACTGCTCATGGCGTATCAAATGTAAACAAATGACGTCATATATTACGAAATGGACAAAGTCCGACAATTTATTTATTAAAGACATTTTTTATTTTCTATGAAAATTTCCCGGACATTCGGGCCGGTAAATGTTATTTAATACTGTTTATTATAAACAGAGCATTTACTTAAATACTTGTATCTATAAAAAGAACGATAAACATAAAAATGTCTTTAATAAATAAATTGTCGGACTTTGTCCATTTCGTAATATATATATATATATATATATATATATATATATATATATATGTATAGATATATTTTCACCGTATATATATATGGTCATTTTCACTATATATATATATATATATATATATATATATATATATATATATATATATATATTAATCAGCAAATTAGCAACTGAATTACACGCCCTGAGGAACAGCTGCTGCCTGAGGCCTCATTCTCTTATTGCACCAGAGAGAGGGATCGTGTCTTACACGGAGGACAGCGCAACCTACGGAAAATTTGTTCCTAGCACGGGTGTACGCGCTCGGGCTCCCCACATTTAACAGTCCTTATATCATAACCTGACCTCGTGTGGCGGTTGATTTAATACAAAAATCTATATACATATATAAACTGCATCGTCAGTTCTATGACTTGATGTGCTCAGTTTGGTATTTAACAATTCCTTCCACAAAACCCGATTGAAAGCTGTAGAATTATTCATTCAAAGAAGCATATCTTGGAAAAAAATACCGTAGCGTATTGACCTTCAGGTCCATCTACGCCGACTCCTTCAAACTAACGTTTGTATTTCCTCTGTTTTCATTTGTGTGCCTCTTTTAACATTATAATGACGTTATACCAAAGTCTGTATTTTCTGTTTTCTTATTCTCACCCTTTTTAAATGTTGTAGCGATAATTTGGCGATCTTTATTTATGGTTCTGCGACAATCACTGCTCTACTGTCTTCACTGTGTCATATCTTTTCTGTCTTGCGACACTGTCATCCCTAACTTGAGTGTGCACGCAGCACATATATGGAATTCAGCTTATGGTTTTGTCATTTGTTATAACGATATAACAATTAATATACGTCCTTTAATTGTTTTCTTTGTCCAGGAAGGTCCCTTTGCCACTTGACTAAGTTCTGATAGCTTGCTATCTACATTATTATTCTTCATTTAAGACGACTGATGAATATGTCTGTGTAAACAATAATATACTCGGTTTGGACGAAATTTTCAGAGAACTTTTATCTCTAAAAGAAACCGTCCCATTCTGATGGATAGGTCTTTATTACAAATATAACTCTGAGTTTTTAGAGATATTTTTTATTTCGATCAAGAAAGTAAGTATATCATCAGAAATGGCGTCTAGAGCAAAGGCGTGGAGGTCTTAACCACCAGTTATACAATCTCCCAGTTAGAGTACAGGTTTGATTATGTTACCGGAACTTACCCATAATATCATAATGGACTATTCCATACGTAATAAATACTGCGCCTCAAGAGGAAGCAGAAAGTTCAGTCTGAAGTCTGGAGTGAAGTCAGTCAGTTGTCTGTCAGTCAGTCAGAGTCGAGTCAAGAGTCGAGTCAGAGGCAGTCCAAACAGAGTCGCGTTCAGACAATTACTACAAGACATTGGAATAGTGATACTGGTCGAGACTAGATTGTTCTCTCTACTAAACGCGATTGTTCATATTAACACTTTCTACTTCTCTGAATATATTCCTGTTTGTAATATATCTGTGTTATTCCATATCCGTGTTCGAGTTCTTCTTTATTGGTTCTACCTTGGACTATCAACGTGGTACAAGGAACCGGACCATAACAGATTACTTAAGAACGGTTTAACTCCTTTTGAGCCATGGACCGGTGTCATACAAGACAATTTTTCTGGAAACCAGGGATGGTTGTAGCAATTGTAGTGTCAGTTACGTGCATAACAAAACACAAGAGACAAGACTTCAGTTATCAATAAAATGGAAAAAAAAAACACGTTTATATTTCACATGAAATCAGGCTTTTTTTTACATGTAACTAGCGACGTCAGTCATTCTTGGGGCTAAACGCAGCTCACACCATCTACTTTGTGCCTATTTTCCAAAGTAAAGGACTGTAAGTTTGCTTCTCTTGAGAGGAATGATTAACAAACTATTGGATTCACTTCGATCTTTACTATGCTATATTTAGCAAATATCACAAAGCATATATATTTGAGTTTCACAATGAATATATTTTATGAAAAACAGGTGGAGATAAATTACTTTACTTTACAGGATAACGCGTTTAATATATTTAGGAATATTAACATACGTTACTTGAAGTCGAACTAATTAAGAATATTAATTCAAAGTTGATTGATATCTTTTTTCTAGAGGCAATAAGGAAGAAATGAATTGTTACAGAAGAAACAAAAACATCTCAAACAATATAGCAATATTAGGATACTTTCCTGTACATTTACAGACATTTTATATTAATGATTAAAAAAAATCAGATACCTTATTGTTTTCTTTTACTTAGAAATGAAATTACTTGTTCCACCTCTTCTCCTAGCTATGGGTTAATTAGTAAGACTCGTGCAAACATTGACCTTTGTGTCCCAACAAAAAACAAAACAAAAGCGGAGTGTCAAAAGAATTTTTTTTTTCCCTTGATACCTTAACTACATTCACTTATCGTGCAATTTTTATTGTTTTAAAAAGTGCTTATTAGATTTGTAATGAGACATAAATATATGTTGAAAGGGAATTTACACGTATAATTGGGCGGGGGTTCTCGAGAATTTACGACAAAAATATTAAACGCATTTTATTCATGTTTTGGTGTCCCTCCTCTAAAGAGTTTATGTTGAACTCTTCCGCCTACTATAAGATTAGTAGGAGAGAAGGCCTTGGGGGGAATAGTCGAATAGATTGTTCATCTGTCGAACTCTCTGCTTCGAGCTGAGAGGAACCCGGACGACGCTTTGCCAAAAGGCAAAGTTTCGTCCGGGGAGATAGACAGACCCTGAACGCGTTTATACTGATTCTAAGGGAATAATTTTGGCCGGAGAACCCACGGTAAACTCTGCCTTATGCCACATACATCCCTCGTGGGGGGTTGTTAAATATTAACAGTTGAATAGATTGAACGCTGGTTCAACAGACACACACTCACTAGTCGTGCAATACACTTTTGTTGTACTTAAAGTTTAATATATGTACCACTTGTTTTGTTCTTTCTTAACCGTTTACTTGGTCATAACAATTTATTAGTTTATTCGTAAGAATCATTTTATGTTTGCAACATTCTAAAGCGTAATTCAGTTAAAACTAATGCAATATATAGCATTTACTAATTCATTAAGAAATATATATATATATAAACGCATTTTATTCATAAATTTATAAATCACTTCATTATTAAAATAAGTGAGCCAACTATAAGGAAATACTTATTTTTTACCATTTTATAAAGTTTGAATCTATTGGCATTTAACTGATATTTTACCAACCATTCTCTTAAGCAATCTAATAAGTAAATAGTGTAAATAAACAATCAAATACATAGAGTTTATAATTTTTTCAACAATAACCACGAAAAAAGAAAATGCATAAATACACTTTCATATACTTAGGTTTCATTAAGATTCTAATCATCTCGTTTTAAAGCGATAACAGTGCTGGTGGAGTGAAAGTAGTTAAAATAATAGCAGAGTCAAGAAAAAACTGTCCTTTTGAGATTACCTGTTATTATGGGCACAAGGTCTCTAGTTTATCAAGACTTATATCAGAAAATTTTTATTATCTCAAAAAAATTCTTACAATCGAAAAATATGTTTGGTTTTTAAATAATCCCAGAATGCTTGAAAATATCTAAAGAAAACAATCAATCAAAACATCAATAAAATAAAATGAATAAACATCGCAGCAATTATATTTCTTGAAATAGGACATGTTCTGTTGTCGCAAGACAATTTCGTAAATAAATTATTTTACTGTTGTCTGGAGTAGGCGTCGATCACGGATAAGAGTTGGAAACTATTCCGTTCTACTGACGTTGAGCTGTATAAAAGAAAGCATAAATCTGATTCACACAATGTTTTATACACAGGAAGAACCGAATTCATATGTAGCAATGAATACAGGACAATTTCCTCACAGAAGAAGAGACATGAAGCTAAAAAATGTGGTTCTACATGTGGGTAATGATGTAGATCATATTAACGTAAAGATAATTCTTACTCATTTTATTAAAAGAGGGGCATAGATGTGGCAGATTGGAATCTAGGAGGTAGTGGGAGGAAGAACTTCAAACGAACACATGCCACTCGTTGGATTAGCGTCTTCCGCGTGTTGTCTTAGCCTGTCTGTCGATTCATGGTGATGGAAGCGTAATTAAGGTCCAATATTCTAGCAAACAGCCGTTTTGGACTTATATAAAAAAAAAATAGAAAAAGGCAATATATCATTGTCAAATACCATGCCAACAATGTATTCTGACCAATAACTGGTCATCCTGGACCTGGCCTTTGCATTCTGTAACACTGGGAATCAAAGAAAAAAGGAAACTGATGCATAACATCAGAAAAAGACAGTTGAAATTATTATGACAAATAAGTATGAAAGAGGTTCGGAAAAACTGATACTCACAACAGAAATTGATGACAAGAGAGACAGAGGAAGCAACGCATAATCTACATAGGGAGCTTGAGTAAATTAGAGATGGAACAAAAATTATTAAGCGCTAGAAAGAACATGAAATTTTGGAGAGCCATGATCGTCAACGGTACAAGAAGTATGAGAGTAATAATAAGAAAATCTAAGAAATGTTTATTTGTCAAATTTATTATTGCCACTGAAACATTTCATATATCATCAAATATCATCTGTGGAATTTCATGTTCGGCAAATCCAATCAACAGAAATTAGTAGCGTAAAAGATAACGAATTAGACTTCAATTGTTTCTGATTAGTTGATGAGCTTATGGCCATAAAACACGCATACAAAGACACACAAACTCAAATACACACACACACACACACACATATATATATATATATATATATATATATATATATATATATATCCCCACGCAGCCCATACCCGTAACAACACACAGTTTACATTTAGCGAACTATCTCTCTGGGCATCTCTCTAATAATATAAGATATTCACCCGCCCTCTCTCTTTCAATCTGTCATAGTAGTCGCTGACTACAAAAACAATTAGTTCAGACAAGCCGATGACCTCGTAACAGCCCCATGCAAGAACTAAAATTAGATTCTTACAATGTACAGAATCACATGATCAAGCACGAAACGTTAAACGGGAAAATATAAGCAGGAATCATCGCTTTTTACTTGTTGCCGTTTAGCAAAGGAAATATCACAATGAAACGAGTTCCAATTCAATTCAACACACTATGCAGATGATATCAAATGCATAAGGGAATAACTAAGCGTGATAATCACCTAAGACAGGCATGTGTGACCTACTCAATTGGACATAGGCTGCAACTGATACAACGCCGAATCTTCCTGCCAGAACGACGAATTCTATATTACTGAATATTGAAGAAGAGAGGGAACGGCCATCTCTTGGGATCAATAATTATAAAATTGAAGAAAGTACAATATATCAAAAATATCACTGCTTCAGCCGAGAAGAATTGAAAGTAAAACGAAGAAAGAGAAATATGAAACAATAGAAATAGAGAGAAAATGGAAAAGAGGAAAACGTATTTTATTTCAGGTGAAAGACTGAAGCTAAATAATTGTTTTGACTTTCCATCTCAGACATATAACACATACATCTTTCCGCACAGAAATGTATAGCACACACCTTATCCGCATTTGCTTCCGTTAATGCTTTCATGTATCGTCTCATTACAATTAAATATTGTTAATTTGTACATTGACGTTTGTTGTTTCGTTACTGTTGATTACTTCTCATCGTTCATGTATTTGACCCTGTAGAGAATCTTTAAACAACGGTGTGGTAAACCTTGTCATATTCTGTGAAAAGAAGTTGTTTCTTTATCTTTTAAAAAATTTTACTGCAGCAATGCTCCGTAATAATAATAATAATAATAATAATAATAATAATAATAATAAAAATAATAATAATAATATATATATATATATATATATATATATATATATTGAATATCATGCGCATGCTCCTAAGTAAAGGGTCGTAAAAAGAGGGATATATATCGTTACTATTAAAGAATAAGGCCACGCACACACAGACACACAAATATACAACGCGGATATATGTATTTTTATGAGTGCATTCATCGAACTTCACAGATATAAATGAAATTTATATATATATATATATATATATATATATATATATATATATATATATATATATTATATATATATATAGGTATATATATATATATATATATATATATATATATATATATATATAATCGAGAATTATACTTGGGTGCCTGTTTATTTGTCTGAAAAAGTTAATCGCACATGAATGGATAATCAAAACGAACAAAAATTTCCATGTTTAATATTATATGCAGCTAAAAAATTGGTATACAAATTGCATATACATAGGGAAAATGTCGGACGCACACACAGAGATATACATATATATATATATATATATATGTATATATATAGATAGATAGATACACACACACACACACACACACACACACACACATATATATATATATATATATATATATATATATATATATATATATACACGCACATATGTATATATGCAAGTATGGAAAGAATGGTCTGGAACAAACAAAATTCACCGATAAGTATGAAAAAGAATGTATGACAAAGAATTGAACTAAGTTTGATATATCTATATATATATATATATATATATATATATATATATATATATATATATATATATATATATATTTATATGAAGAGAATATGATGAAAAAATAGATAATAGAAAGCTATCTACAGCATAGATAGAATGGTGGATCAATTATATGAACAGAATGTGAATTAGTTGAACTCACAAATACATGCTTTCTTCTTAAAATTTGTATATGAGCATATATATATATATATATATATATATATATATATATATATATATCTATATATATATATATATATATATATATATATATATAAGTAGAGTGAAATATACACATAAATGGAAAGATAAATAAGCACATACATTGTTAAATAACTGTAAGTAGATTGAGTTCGCCGTTCACCAATGGATAGGTGGTTATTGATCAATACTTTTCCTCGGGCATATCTGCATCCATTTATCATTTGTATTGCGCCCCTGAAACATCTCGAGGCGACATCGCCAGACTTCACATCAACAACATTTTTATTGCTACTTGCTTGATTTCTACTTATTTTCCTTCTGATGCTGGTTGATTTTTCCAGTAAACACACACACAAACTTATATATATATATATAATATATATATATATATATTATATATATAATATATATATACACACGTTTGTGTACGTTTAAATATAGGATTTTTTACTAAAGAGTTACGGCCGTAATGCATGGATAACTGACGTTCTCTGTTAATATTATTGTAGCATTTACTTGAACGTTTAATAATGCACATAGCTGAAAGTCAAAACATGAAATATACATGTAATGTAGTGCATTCTACATTAAAAGTTGTGTATACTACCTTATTATTCTTATGCTTTCTAGAAGGAAGTAAATAATCCTGTCAATATACAATCAGTGTCGAAAAGTTCTCGGTGAGTCAAATAGTTATTTCAGACAAATACACATATTTTTCCGAAAAAAAAACCCAAAAAAAACCTTGATGTCGATTTGAAGCAGAGTTTCCGAATTTTTTCTTCCGTGCTGTCCATTTTGATTTGAAAAAAAATTCCTGGCCCACATATGCACATATAGAAATTCCGTG
>OZ010573.1:50532579-50670079 GCA_963932145.1 Acanthosepion lycidas | reverse complement strand
TAGATAAACACAAAGTGACTGAGAGAACTCGATTCGATTTAACGAAGAGTCTTGCATTATTAGCCGTAATAGTCACTCTTTACAAACCGAAATAAATTTTTCAGGAGCGCATATATATATATATATATATATATATATATATATATATATATATATATATATATATATATATATATATTACGAAATGGACAAAGTCCGACAATTTATTTATTAAAGACATTTTTATGTTTAACGTTCTTTTTATAGATACAACTATTTAAGTAAATGCTCTGTTTATAATAAACAGTATTAAATAACATTTACCGGCCTGAATGTCTGAGAAATTTTCATAGAAAATATTCGTTTTTTGACAGGATTCGAGCCTGCATCCTATACGGAACCGTCATTTACGCTGACGTGCCTTACCGTTAGGCTACAAAGAAGCGTTCGGTAGGCAAGGTCGAATTTACTGCTTATAAACTTTAATCCTCCATGAATCTCGTACATTCATAACTGCTCATGGCATATCAAATGTAAACAAATGACGTCATATATTACGAAATGGACAAAGTCCGACAATTTATTTATTAAAGACATTTTTATGTTTATATATATATATTATAGATTTTTATGACAACAAATAATCTATCTCCGATACTGAGCAGTTTTAGAAACAAAAGTTAAGCAATATATCCAGCGTGTCGCAATCATGTTTTGACTGTTTATAATCTCAGTGTTTATTAAAATAGATTTCATTTTGAAATTTTAATAGAATCTACAGAATAAATTTCATTTTTCCCGTTAACGTCTGTTTTTCAAAATAATGAGCGTTCTACTCACTGTGCCGCTGATAGCACGAAAAAATGGAAGCGTAGACATCAAGAATCATTTCATTTCATTTAATGTGCGCATTCTTGTTCAATGTTTGCTTTTAATTCGTCGACATTTACTGATCTTTTTGCCGTAAACATTTTCTTTTCAGTATCCCAACAAGAAAAAAGAGGGCTTGTGATGCGAGGTTTGGTGAAAGCAACGGACATTCTACCAAAATTCATCGTCTAGACTAGCTGCTCGCTAAAATATCGGGAAAGTAAGTCATTACAACGCCATTGTAGTTTCAGCAAAGCCATAGATTGTTCGAAATAAAGCTCTTCCTTCTTGTACGCGTAGCATGACAAGTTCAAGTAGATATACCGATAGGTCCCGGGTATGAAAATAAACACTACACCAGACAGCAAGGTCTTTGATCTGGAGTTTTTTTTTTAACTACGTGGACCCACCTCTTCAAATTGAAGCTGAGTGATAGCACGTGTTAGGATCTCAGCTATGGGCAAAACGTTCACCCCCCTCCCAAACTGAGGTCAAAATACTATGAAAGTAGGAATCATTTATATGGTAAATTTCCAGCAATATAGTTTAACAGTAAAAAAGTACTAGTGGTACATTTTTGAAAATATAAAATTACCAGCAATACATGGAGAATAATATTAGGTTGGTGCAAAAATAATTTCGTTTTCTCACATAGTAACATATGTTAAAAAAACGAAATTATTTTTGCACCAACCTAACAATTATCAGCAATTTATTTTTGAAAAAAATACAGCAGCAATACATTTTTTGAAATAATTACCAGCAATAGCTATTTTGTAAATATATATATATATATATATATATATATATATATATATATATATATATATATTATTAGCAATGCACTTTTGAAAAAAAAAAACATACTACCTAGTAATATATTTTTGTAAAATAAATTATTATGCTTCCAAGAAAATTAAATTTTGGCATTAAATGATGCATAAAGAGTTGACATACCGCTAAGCGCGCGTGCGCGCGCGCGCACACACACACACACACACACACACATACACACACACACACACATATATATATATATATATATATATATATGAAGAAAAATATAAGAGGTATGAGTGTTCTTAGCCGAAGCATTTCTTCCTCCGAGGGACATTATCAAGGCAAATATATGGATTTCCTTTGCTGCACATGTTTATATACAAGATATAGGCTGTCATTTTTTATTAAATCTTTTAAATTTGAGAACATTCATGTATAGGCATAAGGTTGTTGGAAGTTCATTAAAAAACAAACGGATAATAAATGCCCAAGTAATCCTCTTAACGATAAGCCATACTGCACCAAATATACTGGAAAAAATAATATGATTCTCCTCATAAGATCCACCAAATGAAGAATTGTGACTGTTAACTAAGCGATTTCACTGAAATGCTGCCTCGTGGTTCCATAGAATCATTGCTGGAAAGTATGCACCATTTACACATCTTGCCAAGTACCACAGCCATGATTTAGTCCTATTCTCCAGATCATCTTCATCAACCATGGTTGAAATATACCTTTTTCAATGACATCATTAACATCAACTTCTTCTTCTTCTTCTTCTTCTTCTTCTTCTTCTTCTATGTAGTGTGACCTTTCAGGGTCATGGCTCTCCATAACATCCTCTCCTCTTTATAAATGTCATCTTTTTGTTATCTCTTCTATATCTTGTTCTGTCATCCATGTAATTTAGCTCGCTAGGTAGGTTGTATTTTTCAGCCCCCTTGCCTTGTCCTGTCAGTATCCCATTTTCCCAAGCCCTCTTTACTCCTTATGTTCTCTAGTAATTTCAGCTAATCTCTTTCTGCTGTTACGTATACGTCTCTTTTTTATTCCATTTTATCTAAAACGTCGTCTTTGCTCACATGTTCTATCCATAGCATTCTAAGCATTTCCTGTAGAACCAGATTTATTTTGCTTCAGGTCTTTTCTTTCATCTGTAAAGAAATTGTCCAGCATTTACTACCTCATAGGAGGACTGATATTACGTAAAACTTCAATAAGCTAATATTTTTCTGTTTCTTAAGATTGAAACAACAAAATGTGATTTACAGAAGAATGCTGAGGATGAAATTGACTGAACATGTGAATAACGACAAAGTTTAGGAGAAAATGAAAACAAAAAGAAAACTAATACTTATCATCGGGGTGTGGCGGTTGATATTTATAGGGCGTCTCATGAGGAAGAAGGCTTGGAAATTTTGATACTCTCAGGACAAAGAGAGGGCAAGATATACAAAGGAAGACAACGCAAGATATAATTAATGATCTTGAGTAAATGGATGGCGGAACTGGGCTTGGGAATAATAACAGATATCCAAAGCTTATTAAGAGCTACAAGGGAGAGGACGTTGTGGATAGTCATGATCGCCTACTGGCTGAAAAGACACAGCACATAAAGAATAATTTTGCTCATCTTCTGCAAGGCATATTTTGCTGTCGTAATGGGACTTCAGATTTCAATGTCGCACTTTCCTTCTTCTTTTAAATTTTTTTTTCTAATGACAGCGCTGCAAAATGCTATAAACACAGATTTTTTTGAAATCTTACGATACGTTTTCTAATACCCTTTCTTGATTAGTAGCGATCATCTAGTCTACCGAAACATTCCTTGTGGACATTCTAAATACTTCAATCCGCTTCAAACTTCTCACATTTGAGTGATTATAATTCGTGTAGGTCGATCTGAATAAAATTCCGTCCGGATTCGTTATACTCTTCAACTGCCTTTTCAAATTTACAGTAACACTTTCGGAGACATTTCGTTTGTTCGAAGATTAACCTGGCGGTCACCATTATTTCTAATGGGTTAAATCGGAAAAGAAAGAATCACTAAGTGAAATATCAGCTTTTAAAATATGTATTTGTGAGAACATTCTACACACCAACAACACATATATATTAATAAAAGAAATGGCAAAAAGGAAAACCTACTATGCTAACGCGTTTCACTTCTTAAAGAACTTCATCAGGGCAAATATAGAATCTTTATTTAGAAACCTGTATTCATAAATTTCATTTGTGTAAGTACAAGACTCTAAATTAAAATTGACACATCTGCATTAATACGTTTCTTTGTAGAACGAAGAGAGTTGTCATAAAAAGTTTTCCCTCATCTCATTTCTTATATATATATATATATATATATATATATATATATATATATATATATATATATATAACTGGAATCGTTTTGAAAAAACCTCGAATTTTTGATTTGTAAATAATCAAATCAATCTCGAGGGGAAAAAAGGTTTTTAAAAAAGAAAGAGCTACAAACATGAACTACTGTCGAACAAATCGCACAGATGCAGGTCTGAAGCCCAAAGAAAAAATCCCCGATACGAGTAGACAATTAACAAACGAGCTCAATACAATATCTATCTATCTATCTATCTATCTATCTATCTATCTATCTATCTATATATATATATATATATATATATATATATATATATATATATATATATATCAGTTGAAGGTTCCTGCAAACTGGTTCCACTTGTCCGCCGCATGAAAGTGAATTCCAACATATTCCCACTAAAAATAAAACAGAACAATTTTATTATTATTTTATTTTATAAAGTTATACTGTCTGCATATTTATGTCTTAATGGCAACACAGCATAAAGGACTCATCATAGCGATATTTCTGTTAGCGCAATTCTGTAAATTTGCCATAGATTTGATAATAATTTCCAACCCAATTTGAAATTTAATAATGCTGATAGTTGCAAAGTGAACGTCATGCTCGTCGAGATAAGATTATTATAATAATCTGACTCCCTAATGGAGATAACTTCCTGTTTAATAAGCATTTGTTATCGTGCAATTTCTCCTATATTTTTCTTTATTTGCAAGTCAAATTCCGTACTATAACGTAACAATTTATATTCGCATATATCATACGATTTGTCAAAAAGAGACTAGACTAAGTAAATAAAATGCTATTTATAGGGTAATAGCTCGTATTTTTTTTCAACTAATTATAATAGAAATTCTGTAAAAACGAGTGAGTTGGTAACGAGCTTAAGGGCCGCCAGTGGAAGTCTTTAAGTAAGTCACATAGAATGGAAAAATAGGATAAAAACAAAACGTGGACAAAATCTTTCAAGATCAATGAATTTAATTACATCAGTAATTAGCTTTAATAGGAAATAAGGTGTTATCTTTTTTATGTTTCTCTAATCTGTTTTCATTTAAGAGTAATAACTTTATATTTTATCTCAAATCTTATATATGAAGATTACAATTCATTCATCAATTGGCTTTTGCTAAAGCAAACATCTGCGATTTGTGAATTCATGGAATCATTTTCTCGTCAAGTATACCGATTTTTCTAAGCAGATGACTTTCTTGTAACAAATGAATGAAATCTTACTAATTGAAAAAACAAAAAAACAAAACACTAAATATTTCCGTTCGTTCTGAAACAGCTCTTGTTTCATAGAAACTAAATTTCTATTAAATGAATATTTTTGAAGGTGACGTATGTGTTCCCAAAAAACAACAGCGTCTACGCAGCCTTATGGGTGATTCATTCATTTCATCCTACAATCCCTTTCAAAAACTGACCACACGCCTGAAAATACTCGCTATTCTATCGTTATTGCCGCAGTAAATGTTATGAGGATCTATATTCGTTAGTTCTACCAGTAATGGCATTCGCAACTAAGACCAGCATATACTAAGATGAGACATTCTTATTTCCTTCGTATTCCATTACTAATAAAGAAGTTTTATTCAGACAGCTACTTTCCAAGAACTGCCTCTTGGTGGAACAGAGTCGTGGGAGGATCACTGCAGTATTAACTACTTGAATTCTAAAGTTTACCAATCTCTCTCTTACATAATTACATAAAATGAACTTCTTAACTCTTTCTCTTACGCTTATACAACATCAATCATACGAACATTGCTGTGAATGGAACCTGGTCCTTCTTATAATGCTTGTATCAACTCGGAGTTCTGTTTAATAATATTCCAAAGAATACACTAGAACGCAAGATTGGCAAAGGAACTGCTTAATCCCGTGGATGAATATTACAATACTAGCGAATATCGTAGTCAGTGCGACACTTGCTGAGTCTACTGTGCGACCGGTATTTAAAAAATCCTCCTCATAAAGAGGGATGTAGCACAAGGCCGGTTTTCATGTGAGGCGATTCCGAGTTCATATTCTCGATCAAAAATTCCCCTTAGACCCTGCATACACGGGTTGGGTTTTGCTAGTTCCCCAGACGAGACTCTGTCCGTAGGCATAACCTCGTCCGAGTTCCTATCTGCATGAAGGCAGAGAGTTCGACAATTCTGTCGCAAACCTGCCAGCAAACTGCCTGATATAGGTTCGACTACTTTCATAATCAATGGAAGAATCCATATTCAACACTTTAATATAGCGAATGACATCTTTCTCCACATTAGGACTTGTACAAGCGGGACATTAGTTAAAATACAACACGATGTGCAATTATAAAGGGTGTTTCATTAATACGGATCAAAGTCAGCAGTAAATAAATCAGTGTAAATTGTGAAAATTTATTTATTTCTCTAGTGGATCATGCTATTTAAGTCATGATAATTATCTGTGAAAAACAATATTGCCCAAATGTCCTCCAAGGCTTCGGCGGCACACCTCCATTCGATGGTCAAGATTTTTGTTGACGTCTCTGCATAGTTGTTCCTTGATCTCACTACTATGCCTTATTATCCCATCCTTCATTGAATTGTTGTTTTTTTTGGCATATACTTTACTTTTGAGATGACTCCAAAGAAAGAAACCTAAAGGCGTCAAGTCGCACGATCGAGGTGTCAACTGACTTCGTTGTTTAGAGAGATGATGCGACCTGGGAACTTCTCAATCACATTCTCTTTGAACGTCCGTAGGCTTCGATAACTTTAAGACGTTGTTTGATTGTAAATCTTTCCATGGTTGAAATTGCCAAAGACTTAAGTTGTTAAATCTGAAAGAAAAAGAAAAAAGAAAATCACTAGACGATTAAACTTAATTCACATTTAAAATTGGTCCAATTTATTGGAACACCTTTCTTGAAGAAATATTGCGGCAAAATTCTTATTTTCTGTTGTACTTGTTTGTGGTGTTTCCTCTTCAACAAAAGGTTCTACAAGTTGTAGTTAGATGCTAAGAAATGACAGAAATCGGCAATTATTTATATGGCTTCTAGACATCGGTTGGGTGAATATGTAATTGGCTACGGTTGTAAATGTGAATATGAGAACATCAGAAAAGGATTAATGTTTAATGAGTTAACAGGCATTCTCAGACTGAGTATTTACAGAATATTTGTAATATTATCATAATTTATATAATTTTACGTCCTTTCAGCTTTTTTTTGTCTTCATTCTCTTTTATTTTCATTTCCCGCATACATACCAAACGGATATAATACAGTGTTATATTTATATTAAATTACACATCAGATGGATTTGTAGAAGATAAATTGTAAAAACGAAAATGAAATTCATGCACAAGTTTAGAAAATTCATTTATTTTTTAAAAATATTGAATAATAGATTGTTATAATTTCAAAATATCGGATGAAAGTAAGTAATTTCGTCAGTTCTCTCAAATAGAAATTTATATTTTTCTGTGTGTTTCGTTTGTTTTTTCCCTTTGGCATATGAATTACGATACTATAAATGCTATACAATTATTTTTTTAAAACAGAAATGATAAATTCGAAATTATCTGAGAAAAAATAATTAAAATTTTAAATTGTGTAAAAAATGGCATATGAATCATTTTAATAATAAAAAAAAGATAATACAATTGTATGAACAAAACTAATTTAAAAAAATAGAGTTTTCGTAACTCGGTTTCTTTAGAAAAGAAACAACCCAAATCCGCCTGGTTCAGTTTAAAACGTTTGGTTCAGACGGTTTAAACTTCCGGTGTCAAAACTTTTACAGGATGGGCTCGGCCAAATTTTAAATGAAACCTGTCGCGGTTTCATTGGATATTGACTCAAAAATTTTTTACCAAGTAGAATAAAATGTTTATGTCCACTGATGTGTTGAACGTATGATTATGTTTGAAGTTAACTATTTGTCATATACAAGAGAAATTTTGACTTTAAAGTAAGAAGATTTTAGACCTCACTCGGGCGTGTAGAAGTTGTGATCTCGCCCGAAAAGAAGGTATTTATCTGAGAAATGATTCCATATCCTAGGAGAGAAAACGGAGACAAGGGATGATAAAAGATTTCTACTACTACAACAATTACTACTACTAATATTTCTCTTAAAGAAGGATAAAAGATTAAAAAAAGAAGGCAGAATGATAAAGAAGGAAAAAGAAGAAAGGGAAAGAATATGCAAACATATATTTATTAAATGTTGTGGCCTGTTTAGGGGCCAGAAAAAAGACACGGAAGACGAAGGTCGGTTGAAAAAAGTATATTGAAGATATATACAAAACAGGAGTGTTAGTGATAAGTAGATTAGCACTGCGTCTACTACTTCACTCCACTTCACACACTACGCTCCCGTCCGACTCTCGCAGTTTGTATTTATGAGAGAAGGAAGAGTTCATTATACTGTAAGAGGGTTTACGACAACACTAAATATGAGATTTACCTCATATACGACTGAATATTTGTCAGAAAAGCAGTTTCTCCTCTTTCTTCATTATGTGTCCTAGATATTTCAACTGTCTCTTTCTGATGCTAAGTACAAATGTAATTTTGTTTCTTTTTTCTCTACTGATAATTTAAAATCAGAAAGAGACAGTTGACATTTTAGGGCGCATATAAGGAGATATTTTTTAGAGCACGTCACACTCACAGGATATACTGAATTCAGGAGGGAACCAAAAAGAAGCCTACGTAATGTACTTGTTTAAATGGACAGCAAAGTGTGGACAAAGTATAAAGTTAAAGAGTCACATGTTGCTTCAAGCAAGAAAGGGCGGGAAGAAGTGGATAGTGTCGTTCATTCCCGCCTCTTCGACATACAAAAAATTTAAATTTTTACATCTTTCTCTTATTTTTAATCGCTAGATTAAACTCACCTTCTAAAGATTCTTCTTACTTTTGTAAAGAATTGTCTTCGTTTTCTCTTTTGTTTTTTTATTCATAGAATCATTCCCTCATTCATATATTCCCCTTTTTTCTGACTTTTGTTCTGAGATTAGTTCAAATAAAGCCTCAACGGTTTCTGAAATAATGTAGTGTACTTTTTTTTTCCCTTTCTTTAAATTCCAAAGATTTCTACAGAAACAAAGAAGAGAAAACAGAAGGAATGTGTAGTATCAAATATTTATAAGACTAATAATGCTTACAGATAAAAAGAATCCTTTAAGCAACAGAAATGTGCTTCTACAGATGAATGCTGATTGTACCACGAGCGAAACATGAGACCGGCGAAGTTTTAGAAAAACGAAATGAAGAGACACTTGTATTTAGTATAGGAAAATACAGTTAGACTCATAATAAGAGTGGATGGCTTAGAAAATTTGGCACTCACAGGGAAGCAACGAAAAACTACCTAACGAATATGGATAAGGAATGACAGTAAAGGAACCAAACTTGGTTAGATTTATGAAACAATGGAAGTAGTGAAGAACCACGAACGTCTTAATGGCTTATGGTAGATAAATGTATTTTTATGCTCCTGATTTTCAGCCTTTCCTTTAAACCTTTATTTTAAAAACAAAACTTTCACTTGTTTTAGTCATCCCCTCTGAAGATTCTCCATATTTTTGCAGAGAAAATTCCTTGTTTTTCTTTAGTCTTTAATCTTTGCATGTTCTTTACTTAATGGGATCCATGTTAATTCGTTTATCTTCCTTGTTTTTATCTCTTTCTATTCTGAGATTATTTAAAAAAAGAATCCCAACAATGTATGAAATGATGTAGTGTGGCTATTACCTCTTTTTCTTTGTTTAAATTCGGCAGATTTTCCCCAATGACACCGATTTACGTTCTCAGTTCATTCACATTAAATTCTTCTTTTACCTGATATTTTTACAGTTCGGAAAACATAATTCTTTCTTTTCCCGGAAACCTTTATTCGATTCTCTTATTTTTGCATTCTTTCCTTTACGATCTAACTCCTTCCGCACTCTAGGCACTGCCGTAAACGACAACCACCTTTGTTTCCAACCCTATCGACGGTGGGGCTTTGGACTCAATTGAATACGCATGAGATACAAATGGATAATGGTAAATATATATATATATATATATATATATATATATATATATATATATATATATAATAATCAAGTCATATTTTACTTACGACATAAGAAGGTTAGAATTAACCAAAGGCAATCGATGTTTCCTTGAAAAATCAATAACCACGGTTCCCATTGCGTCCAATGTGCATATATATTATAACAACTTAATGGATATTACAGGATGGTGCAGCATCTTAAAGTGTATTCATGTGTTTAGTTTCAGGCCAACAGAATACCAAATATGTATTTCCGTATACTTTAAAATATACGAGCAATATATATGCCATAAGTGGCCGATCTAAATACACAAACGCACACATATACACACACAAATATACACACAAACACCCCCCCATATATATATATATATGTATGTATTTATGTATGTATGTATGTATGTGTGTATGCAATTTCCCCAGCTACATTATCGATAACCAAATAAGATTATTCTTACAGAATCTAAACATCACCAACACAAATGATACAGCACAACAAAAATGTTATGATCGTTCTTTTCTGTAACCAAATGCTTTAAAATTATAAAGAAGACAAATTTGCCGTGCGATGCTAGGACATGTTTAGTTGTTACCTTTACAGAAAATAAACATTTCACAATGCAAAATCTGCGGTTTCATGTGATACGTACTGACACCAAAAATTAGATTTATAGCTTTTATCAAGTATTGAGCATTTAATGTTAAATATCGTCTGAAAGAAATGTACAGAAATACCTAATATCCGCAGGTTTTTCTTACAAACAAACTTCAAAATTTTAAGAAAATAATTTAATTTTTTCTAAAATAAATGCAAAAAATGTTGATATTTTTTGCATTAGATCCAGTGAATGGCAATATATATTCAAATCGGAATTCTAATTGTGAATCACCACAAGTAAAATATTCATAGTTTTTACAGTATTTGATAAGTAAAAAATGAAAAAAAAAAAGGTTGTAAAAGATTAAAAAACACTCTAATCAATGAATAATATTTTAGTTATATTATTAGAGAATTATTAATAAAAAAAATTGATAAAAGTCTATATAACACCATGATACTGCTGGGCACATATACGACAAATTGTTTTATATTTACACTGTTTATTGCAAATCACACTAAAATTACTGCAATGTATAATTATTATACTACATTATATTACACCATAATACAGTATTATATATTATTATATTATATATAATACTAATATAGTATTATATATTATTAAATAGTATTATATATTATTATATTACATCATAATATAGCTAAATTGTTCAGTATTATTGTGCTTTGAAGTAAATGAAGGTTTGATTTAAAGGTACATTGATTTAGTAATAATGTGATAGTGCCTTGCACCTTATCCATATACAATTCGTAATGTTTCATCAAATTATAAATTTTATAAGATTGTGCTATAAGGCTTTTACTGGTCATCAGATTCAAACTCCAACGCTACAAATTCGAACCTAAACTTATTATTTAAATTCGTCTCCTAAAAAAAGGTGATGATTTGGAAAAAAATATTTTGCGACTGTATTTATTATGTCAAACCGCAGCTTTTAAACTGAGTGCAATACCATGGTTCGAAAATCGACCTGACTTAATGCGTCAATTTATAAAACAATTTCAGCCGTAGACAAAACAAACGTATATAACATACAATATATTATAGGAAATTAAAAATTTCCTTCAACATAAGTAAGAATAAGAACACACCTATGGCATCCAAGCGTTAAACTACCAATGTAATCTATCAATTGCAATATCCAGTGCAAAGTTGTGACATTTGCAATAAATTTAAAGCGTAAAATATATAATATATATAATGATCACACGACAAGCCTTGAACTCGGCTAGTCACGTGAATTATCATTTAACCATTTGTACTCAACTTCCAGTTCCTATAAAAATACTTGTGCATAATATTGTCATTTTAAAATATTCTAATTTTTTAAAACAAGTTTAAAGATAATAGAAGCATTTGTTACAACACAGTTTCTACACATGCTTAATGCTGTTAAAACGTAAATTTGTAAGGACATTAGAATTACTGAGTAAATAATTAGAAAAGTTCCCCTTTCTGAAACATATAAAAGACATACGGCGCCCCAGTTATAAAAGACGGTGCCAATATTGTACAAGATATAGCATGTAAATGATGTTACAAAATGCGAAGGCAAGGATCAGAATGGTCAGCGAATGGCGAGACTGCCTCGTTGTTCGCGAATTCTGACAGTGATTAATTGAATTTGTCTGGGTTTTGAATATACGTCAAAAACGAGGTGAATTCAACAAAGGGGCGCAAGAATTCTGATGTGTCACATAACACATAGGTTAGCGACCGGCTAAGACCACCCATGGAGGGATGCTGTATTAACGTGTAACCTGCGTTCCTGTGATGTCGTTCCTTCCATTGCTTCTTAGAATCCAAGTTCTCTAATAAAACGTGTGAGAAAAGAAATGGAACTTTATATGGTTACCATTTTATGCAGTAGCGTGGTGACCCAGAGACGACATAGAACGCAATACCAAGCAATAAGAAACGTTCTGATGGAAATTTCATTTTTTCAGCCATCTTGTGACGTAATAATCCTCATATCAGTCGGTACAAGTTATGGGCATGTGTTTGGGACGGTAAGGTTTGCTTCGTTAAATTACAGTGCGGAGAATGACTTCAATGTAAGCAGTTGTGATACGATAAACATGTACAATATCAAAATTGTTTCTGCAGCTTCCCTGGCTGTAACGATTACCTGACGTGTCTACATTCGAACATGTATTAGACTGTTGTGGACAAGGGAGGATTTTTTTGTTTGTTCTTCCCGTTTGAGTTCGATATCCTTGTCGCCAAGTTGACGAAGGAGAATTTTGTCGTTTTACAAGTTCTACTAAAATACATTTAAAATCCTCCATGGTAAGAGTCTTACGAAAAAACTCGATTTTCCGTATTTTAATCCCCGTAACACTTTGTTACCCAGTTTTTGTGGATACTGGCAAAACGGCAATTTTCACTTTTGAGTCTTCGAGAAATGCAAATTCTTGTCGCCCAAGCTGTTGTGGTGAGAAGAGAGAATTTTTTTCTTTCCGTGTTGGTCCAAATTTCTCGACACAAAGTCGTTGTGGTCGGCAAGGGAGAATTTTTCTTTGTTACTCTTTCTATGTGAGTTCCAATCTCATCCTCGTCGCAAAGTTGTTGTGGATCCCGGGTTGAAATCCGGCACCAATAAATAGCAAAACGCCAGGAATGAATATATGAAAATAATGTATTAACGTAATAATACAAACTGGTAAAGCAGGTTAGTAGTTCCAGGAATACGGGTAAGTAGCAATATATATATATATATATATATATATATATATATATATATATATATATATATATATATATATATATATAGTCTTTGGTATTGAAGTATCGCGGTATGACATCTTACTGAGTATACATGCTCGCTCACTGTGACTCCTACAACGCTCTTACCTCACCCTCAATCTTCCGGTTACCTACAACCTTTTACTCTGTCACTCTGGACTCGACTCTTCGATCTTGCTCTCGGGTCTTCACTGGTCGTAGTATAAGTATACACTGGGTGAGTCCATTTTATAAAAAGGGGTGGACCCCTCAACATAGACGATGCCCAATAGTTTAGCTTAGCCCCCTATAAAGCTTACACTGTTGCGTCAACAGTTTGTAAGAGACGTTGTATAATTTATTACTGGATCGTATGTATGCGAGTGTATAGATATCTGTTATAACCAGTGATAATAGCAGCGTATTAATATCGGACCTAAGTAATAAATATACACCTTATATTTCTTATCGTTTTAATTTCTCGATATGCTCGTTTCTGCAATTCCGCTATGATTTAAATACTTAGTTAAATTGACAGACGTTTTCCGTTAATATATATATATATATATATATATATATATATATATATATATATATATAGTAAAATCGGACTTGCTAACCGAAACGCTACCCTGTGGCACAATCGATAAAAGCACGTCAGGCTATTCGACGGTTCCGTGGAGGAGATAGGTTCCCTTTCCTGTCGGAGGACACAAATTTTCTGTTAATATTTTTCGGACATTCAAGCCGGTAAATGTCGTTAATACTGTTTATTATAAGCGGAGCATTTACATAAATATTTGTATCTATAAATAACGTATAAACATAAAAAAATGTCTTAAAATATATATTGCTATAATATCCAAAATAACCTCTTATGTGAAATAGACAATTTTGGAAGAGGAAGATGAAGTCATCTGTATTTTCAACCCCGGTTTTGACTGAGTACCTCTCAGAAATTGAAATTAACTTTGAAGCTAAAAAAAAAAAGAAGAAAAAACAGTGGAAAAACTAATACAGAATTTTTCCATTTCTATGTTTTAGTCAGGCGAAAGGTACGAATTATTGGTCGTGGTATGATGGAAAGTGTTTGTCTGAAAGGGCAGATTTTTATAAAATTAAAGCCGAATGACATCACTTTAGGTTTATATGAAGAATGAAATATTAATGAAAAATTAAAAGCGTAATAAAAAGACGTTTAAAACCAACTTTAAAACATATGGACAAAAGGATGGAAGGGATTAATGGAAAAACGTTTGGGAGATCTTATATATATATATATATATATATATATATATATATATATATATATATATATATATATATATATATATTGCATATAGTTCTCTTGTTAATGTTTCGTTCTTCAGAGCATACAGGCATAATGACTATATACAGTAGTCAATTCTGCTATGCAGGTACAGAAGATTGCTTTGCGACGATAACTGTGGCGAAATGCCTGACGCAAAGCGCAAATTCATAATGCAGTTCTATGACATCATACCACGCGAAAGAAAAAATATTAGCAAGAGAACTATATATATATATATATATATATATATATATATATATATATATATATATATATATATATATATATATTGCCGGACTGAATGTATAATTGTAAAACTGTTTTGAATATTCTGTGTCATATTGTGAGAAAATGACAACGCATAAAATGCATGTGCGACAATGCATGTAATTCTTTTCCAAGTTGGTAAAGGAAGCAGCAGAAGCGTAAAACCTGACCGATGGTGCCAATGAACATTATTCGGTCGAAGAACTACGAGTCGTGAATTGTTTTCGTGGCTCAAAAATGCCGGAGGACAGTCCACGCATCAGCAGAGCATAGGATATTCGAAGTGATGATTTCCTAAAGTAATACGACATATGTACAATCAATGATGAACATAACCTGTGGCATTAAAAGCAAAACGTAGCCTTTTTTCTTGAGCCTTGGTGGGGACAATTACTGCTTCAAATTTGGGGGTAAATGACAAGTCGTAATATATTAAGAATTGCTGAAACTGCGTGAATCTGGTACTGAAGTGTTTTGCAGTTGTTAACGAAGAAGACGAACACCAGTGAAAGTGAAAACAATGTAACTAGAAAGGCATGTTTCTTTATGATTTGGTAACAAAAACAAAAACCAAAAACCCGTCCTGGGTTTGACGATGAACTGCATCCGCGTGCTGGGTAAGACAATAAACTGCGTCCAACAGCAAGGCCTCTGATCAGGAGGTTTTAAGAAGCATGTAACCACGTCTTAATTGCTGGTGTTCCCAGATCTACCCTGACCCGGGGTGGTAGTACCTGTAAGGTTCCCAGTTATGGGAAAATATTTAACCTCGAAACTGAGACTACATCCTCGTCCTGTATATGATGATAAACTGCATGAGATTCCTGGGTATGACGATAAACTACGTCCAACTGCAAGACCTCTGATCAGGAGGTTTTGAGGGGCGTGGAACCACCTCTTAATTGCTGGTGTTTCCATGTCCACCCTGACCCCGGGTGGTAGCATCTGTTATGGTCCTATCTATGGGCAAATAGTTAACCTCGAAACGGAGGTAAAAAGCATTATAAAAGTGAAAAAATAGGTTTTAATACCAGAAATACTTTGTAAAAAATGATTACCAGAAATAACTAAAAAAAAACTATTACAAGCAATATATTTTTGAAAAAAAAAATATTACCAGCATAAGTTTTTGCAAAAAATTATTATCAGCAATACATGTTTTAAAGTAATATTACCAGCTATGCATTTTTGAGGGAAAAATGTTACCAGAAATAGATTTTTGACAAAACATAATATTACCAGAAAAAAGAAATTGTCGGCATTAAATAACCCATTGGGGTTGATATGCCGTAAAACACAACAAACCAAACCAAAAAAAACAAAAAAACAAAAAAACAATAATGGATTTGGAATTGGAAATATTTTCTGAATCGACAAAATAAATCGACTTGAATTCTATTGAATTCTAATTAAATTCCTTCTATCCACTATATTTTATCAAATCAAAAAAAAATATATTGTCTGCCTACCACAACTTATCGTGGCCTTGACATTGTCTGATACAATTTCATCTGTGGGTGCCAAAAAGCTTTTTCGCATTGAGGTATTACGTGTGAAAACAATGTTATTCTACTTAAAAAAAAAAAAAACTAAAAAACAAAACCAAAAACAAAAAATTGTTGACTTTTATCAGGCTGCCGTTTGAGTAAAATTTTGTAATTGACCCATGGCCTTCAACTTGATAATGATGTCTTCGTTGTTCGAATTGTTTCTGACAGCATTATTGGAATAACATATTAGTTTTATCGAGGCAGAATTAAAATAATAATAATAATAAAAAAAACTTCGAAAGTTTGGGGTGTAACAAATTTAAAGTAATTACATTGATGACTACTAAATATTTACTGACGCACGAAAAGTTTTGCTTTTTGTAGCCTAGCAATTCATAGGACCTTTTCTAGCTCGGTGAAATGCGGCATTGAGATGTAGCCACGATTACCCAACTGGTATGAAGATCGCTAGAGATATGGTGGGCCCTAATATATCAACTGGACTTCCGTGATATTTATACGTGCAAGATCGTGCATGTTAATCATTTCACCGCTAAAGCCAATAAGACGCCGTGGATTAGCGGGAGTGGAAGACGATGATAAAAGAAAGCTATGTTACGGTGGTGAAAAGTTTCAGAAGCCCAGATATGAATATACGTCTCCACCACCTGACATCAATGCTTATTTTGGATCATATCGGGCGACATTGGTACCCACCATTCATTGAAAGTTTCCATAATATTCCTCCATCCGATTCTGGGCAAATTTGGCCATTTTTATGCGGCATTAATACATTGCTGAAATGGAACGTAATAGTCAAATGTCAATGCTACATTTAGGCAAGCCGGAACACAATCTAAACCATAATAAAACTACCTCAAGAATCTACGATTCTTTCTTAACAATTGCAGTCCTTGGCTGAAATGGAATCTGTGTCAAACAGGAACACAACCCTAAGCACGAAACAACTGAAACCGTGACCCATAGTTTATCCTCCAGAGCAGACCTCCTTTTACGTGTAACGTGTTCCATCCTTCCTGATTAACCTACTCTATCCTCCAGAGCAGACCTCCTTTCACGTGTAACGTGTTCCATCCTTCCTGATTACCCTACTCTATCCTCCAGAGCAGACCCCCTTTTGCGTGTAACGTGTTCCATCCTTCCTGATTACCCTACTCTATCCTCCAGAGCAGACCCCCTTTCACGTGTAACGTTTTCCATCCTTCCTGTTTACCCTACTCTATCCTCCAGAGCAGACCCCCTTTCACGTGTAACGTGTTCCATCCTTCCTGATTACCCTACTCTATCCTCCAGAGCAGACCTCCTTTTACGTGTAACGTGTTCCATCCTTCCTGATTACCCTACTCTATCCTCCAGAGCAGACCTCCTTTCACGTGTAACGTGTTCCATCCTGCCTGATTACCCTACTCTATCCTCCAGAGCAGACCCCCTTTCACGTGTAACGTTTTCCATCCTTCCTGTTTACCCTACTCTATCCTCCAGAGCAGACCCCCTTTCACGTGTAACGTGTTCCATCCTTCCTGATTACCCTACTCTATCCTCCAGAGCAGACCTCCTTTTACGTGTAACGTGTTCCATCCTTCCTGATTACCCTACTCTATCCTCCAGAGCAGACCCCCTTTCACGTGTAACGTGTTCCATCCTGCCTGATTACCCTACTCTATCCTCCAGAGCAGACCCCCTTTTACGTGTAACGTGTTCCATCCTTCCTGATTACCCTACTCTATCCTCCAGAGCAGACCCCCTTTCACGTGTAACGTGTTCCATCCTTCCTGAATATCCTACTCTATCCTCGAGAGCAGACCTCCTTTCACGTGTAACGTGTTCCATCTTTCTTGATTACCCTACTCTATCCTCCAGAGCAGACCTTCTTTTACGTGTAACGTGTTCCATCTTTCTTGATTACCCTACTCTATCCTCCAGAGCAGACCTCCTTTTACGTGTAACGTGTTCCATCCGTCCTGATTACCCTACTCTATCCTCCAGAGCAGACCCCCTTTCACGTGTAACGTGTTCCATCCTTCCTGATTACCCTGCTCTATCCTCCAGAGCAGACCTCCTTTTACGTGTAACGTGTTCCATCTTTCTTGATTACCCTACTCTATCCTCCAGAGCAGACCTTCTTTTACGTGTAACGTGTTCCATCCGTCCTGATTACCCTACTCTATCCTCCAGAGCAGACCCCCTTTTACGTGTAACGTGTTCCATCCTTCCTGATTAACCTACTCTATCCTCCAGAGCAGACCCCCTTTCACGTGTAACGTGTTCCATCCTTCCTGATTACCCTACTCTATCCTCCAGAGCAGACCCCTTTCACGTGTAACGTGTTCCATCCTTCCTGTTTACCCTACTCTATCCTCCAGAGCAGACCTCCTTTCACATGTAACGTGTTCCATCCTTCCTGTTTACCCTATTCCTGAAATATTATGCTAGAGTAATTTGTGCTTAGGGTGTAACATTTAATCTACTTTGTGGCTGAGTTGATTAAATTTTCCCATTGATGGCTGATGCCATCCTTGCAGCTAACATAATAATCAGGACTTCGCATGTTATAGTATTAGTCATAAATAATTTTCTGTTTTTTAATCAAATTTATTCTATAAAAGATGATATTTTATTCAATTATATTCACCATTATTTGTAAAGATTTGTTACCATTTATCCGGCATCCCTTCGACAGCTTTTGAGAAACATTCCACAGGTTTCGATGTGAAAAGGCTTTCACGCTCGCTTTAATCCGGTTTACATTAGTGAAAGTCTCACCATGTAATCGTTTGCAGCGATCGATAAATGTAATATTAGGTTGGTGCTAAAATAATGTCTCCCATATGTTACTATGTGAGAAAACGACATTATTTTTGCACTAACCTAATAATTGGTTGGGTCAAAGTCAGAATATGGTGGATTGGATGGAATAAAGGAATCCAGTGCAAATTTTTTCCTGTTTTATTTCTGCTCTATATGGCCTTAGCTTGTGAGGGTAAGGGGCCACACTTTGGGGCGCTTTTCGATCAAACTTTTAATTCACTGTGTATACTGACACCGACGTTTAAACTTAACTGCCACATCTGTTTACAATTGGTTCCGCAAAACGGAAATTACTTATGACTCAAACTAATATTTTTCTTGGCAGGGTCTTCCTACTGGTATCTTTTGCATAACACAATTTTCTTTAGCCTCACCATTTCAAAATATTCCTTCTGCTACGATAAACTAAGCCTAGTAAACATCGATAAAGCTGCTTTATTGTAAATAAAATATATTTCAGTGTAAAAATCGATATGTATCCAATCTTTAAAAAAAAAAAACATTTTGTATAGAAAAATATGAGAAGCTGAAAAGCTAAATCCACATAAATATTCAACGTTTTGGCTGAGTAAAACGCAAAACAAAATAAACAAAGAAAAGAGAATTCTATATTTACGCCTAAGGGCTATTGAAAATTCAATACAAAATATTTCAATGCTTCTGCTATTTCTAAAGCCCTTCCAAAGAAAATACCGCCTAAGAAGCTTATCCAAAATACGCTTTTCACTTCTTTGTTTCACACATTATCCACACTGAATCTAGCCGATTAAAATAATATAGTAGAGAAGATAATTAAATAAAAATAAATCTTGAACTAAAAGGTAATTAATAACAAAAGTAAATGTCATGTAAATCTTTCATAAATCTGTTTAATTAAGAAATGAATTCGAGAGAAACTTATTTTGAAATAGTTGCACTTACGTATATTGATTCGTATACTATTTATAGGCGAGTGTTCATAATGCATATTTAGGCACAATTAGGTTTGTGTAATTTAACAAATGAATCGTGATGAGGTAAATGAAATATAAAAAATCCGTTCACTGAGGCGCATTCTATTAGGTCGGATCCATGCACAATAAAGCAGTGCATCTAACATTTTCAGAATATTACCATGGTGAAGAATGTCCCTCCATCTATCTGCCTATTTCAGGTCCTCCTTATCTATCTATTAGGTTGGTGCAAATAATGACGTAATAATGTCGTTTTTTGACGTATTTTTTAACGTCAAAAAACGACATTACTACGGCATTATTTTTGAACCAACCTAATATCTATCTATCTATCTATCTATCTATCTATCTATCTATCTATCTAATTTCTTTCGTTCCCATCTATCTATCTATCTATCTATCTAATTTCTTTCGTTCTCATCTATCTATCTATCTATCTATCTATCTATCTGTTCATGATGTAGGCGATCACGACTCTCCACAATTTCCTCTCCTTTGTATCTTTTAATACATTTTGCCTTTTTCATATTTCTTCTAAACCTTCCTTCGTAATCCATTTACTCAAGATCTCTAGGAACGTTACGCATTGTTTTCTTTGTCTCTCCTTTTTCAATCTATTCTGTGAGTATCATATTTTCCAAGCGCTTTTTCCTCATTATATGTCGTGTCTTACTGATTTTATATATACGCTTCCTTTTTGTTTCAATTTTTTTTAAAAATTCGTTGTTGCTCTCATGTTCGGTTCATGGTATCCTCAGCAACCTTCTGTAGAACCATATTTTTGTTGTTTCAAGACACTAGATAGAAAACCTGCGCTGTCCCCCAAGTGGTGGGAGTTGTTACAGTAAATACAAAACTAACACAAAGGAATGGCCTTTCATTTCGCAATGTATTCCACATGCAATAGAATTTTACCATTTTGGCGCCATTAGAAAAAAGATCAGTTCGACCAGAACTGCTGATAGATGACAGAAAGATTTGGAGAACTTAAATTCTAACAAATGCTCATTAAAAACAATTCCCAAACACTTTTTACGAAAAAGTATTAGTGTAAGCAAAACTAAATGCTAAACGAATATGAGCGCGCTGTTACACTGGCAGATTTGCAAAGAAACTACAAAGGAAGAAAAGAAATATTAGACATGCTTTTGGTAAGGATTCATACACAATTTTGTAGAAATTTTTTCTGGAAGAAAAGCGCTATCGCTAAAAACAAGCAGAATGGCACCTTTGAAGTGTACTTTCACACCGAAAGTATGCCGTTACATAAGTCGATCTTCCACTCGGTGATATAAATGGATTATATCGACAACAGCCACAAAAATTTGGATTCAACACTACAATCGTAATATTTCATGAAGTGGAAGTCCCCACACCAAAGACAAGAGCTAAAAGCATATCAATATCACCTGTTTTTCGTAAAAACCTTTCTAAAAAATGCCCTTCATTTTTACATCTGTAAATGCTTTTAAGACAATCGCATTTTAAGACAATGTTTATAGGTCTTAACAAACAGAATCCACATGCCGAAAATTAAATGCGTCAGAGTTTTACATTGATTTCAACCGTCGACATTGTTTAATGTTGAAAGTAAGATCTTATTCGCTAAAGATACTAAAATGCTTAAATTTCTTCTGAATGAAAGAGTGCTGAACTGAAATGTCATATGTCTCTCATCATATACCAGTGATTGTCGTAAGAATTCTTTACAGATGAAGAAGCTACTCGAAGCGTCAGAGACGTGGTTCTACAGATCAGATACTGAAAATACCATGGAGAAAACATCTGAGCAACGATGGAGTTCTAAAAAAATGAAAAACAGAAGCATATTTAAAGTTAAAATTAAAACCGGAAAACTGAAATTTCTAGAATATCTCATGAGGAAAGAGGACATGGAAAATTTAACACTCGCTGGACATACTGACGGAATGTGTAACAGAGGGAAACATAGATTGAGCTCCCTAATGAGGTTGAGGGAAATGATGGAAGGTCATAAATAAAAAGAATGTTAAAAATCAAACTCACTCAAGCAATATATATTATTTCAAACAAACTTACAACTTGAATACCCAACCAAATTCAATATAAAATATCTGATCAAAGGATGATGTTTGAACCTGTAAAAAAGAGATTCATATATACGTGATAACAAGGTACTTCGCATATTAAATTGAACATTACTCCAAAAGGGTCGTTCAAGACAAGGGTATCGAAAAATAAAAATAAAATAAAATAACGCTGCGAAATTTTCTTAGGGCAAAAATATTATACGGCAAAGTTTCCTAGAGCGAAAAGTCCCGAGGCGAGTTTTCCTACGGCAAATGTTCCGGCTACGAAGTTTTGCAAATCCTCCTTACGTGTCCAAGGAATTTCAGCTCTGTCCATATGATTTGCGAAAAACCAGGTACTGTAAGCATGAATGTAGCGGTGGTGTAATCGATAATGTCTCTGAATTGTTTATCAGCGAGAGCCACTTCCGGGTCCTCGTCTTGCAGTTAGGAGAGCGGATTAGCAAACGCGGACTGACCTCGATGGTACGGTCAGGGGATCACCCCAGCCAATACATTCGACAAGAGAAAAATAAAGCCAGTCAATGCCAGATCGTTAATGAGATCTATTCCATGTTAGTGCTCAACCTTCAGTAGATGGAGCTAACGAAACGATGATTACAATGAAGGGCAAAGATTTCATTTCATTATTATGATTAGTTGCCTAATTCCACTATCATCTTTTTTTTATAATGGAAATTACGTTTCATGATGTGTAGAATGGTATTGTGCCTGATGAAAATGCCTTATATCTATTTGGATGAAATTTGACAGCTAGCCTCCTACATGGGGAGTTTGCGTCACTACATGGCGGAACGGGTAGCGGGACCCTTATTTCTATTCGGCCGTGTTCGCTCGGATATTCATGAGTCTTTCACACCAAAGATCGCGGTCCTGCATCAAGGTCACGAGGTTATTAGGAGCGCATTTTGTGTCACAACATAGCTGGTCAATGTAGCTGATTTTGGGGCGACAAACCCGTCTTGCTCCATGACTAGTTGTCCATAGAAAGTGTAGCTGGTTGCTGATTTTGGGGCGACCAACTCATCTTGATCCATGGCTAGAGTAGTAGATCACTAGTGAGTTCTTATGCTCGCCAGCAATGTTCTTGAAAGCGCATTTTGCGTTTGTGCAATATTCTAGAAATATAAGTGTTATGGGGTCCACCCCTTTTTGATATAAGTGGACTCGACCTGCTGTCGTTAAATACCCTCATTCAGTCAGAATATAGAGAAGAGGAAAGGAGTGGAAATTACATAGACATTGTGATTGAGTTGGAGGTAGAAGTCACAGTTACAAGCACGCCCGACTCTAGGAAGTTTATTACGAGACTGTATATAGCGATCTTTGATTAATACTAATTGGCGTTCCTGAATTTACTAATAGCAGTACCTCTTGTATTTTGTGTAAATACATTTAATTTCTTATCTTAAATACTTGCGTTTGTCATTTATTGGAGACCGATTTTTAATCTTGGAATCCACAACAATAAGTAATTGCTATTGTCATGGTCCAGGTTAAGACCAAGAAAGAACAACACGAACAAAAGTGCGGAAATAACGAAGGTATATTACACAAAATAATAATACAAGACGTGGAAAGTGTTAGTATGACTGCCAGTCTGGTTTGGAGTGAAATACTATCGGCTCGACTCGATTCGACCCTCTCTTTTGAGAGGCGTATTATACATAGTGTTAGGAAGAGTTCATTGTGTAGTTATAGGTAAAGACCAATGACACCTCCCTCCCAAGCTTTTACCTCGCAGGGGTCTTTAATATTTTTTCCTGTTCGGATTAATCATCAAAGACTCACTTAATTTTCTTTTTCTGCTTGATTTCCGCGGTTCTGAAATTTTATAAAAATGTGATTTAGTTAGACTTTATCGCCAGATGTTAAGTATAGCTGTCAGCATCCAAGTTTTGGTTCCATCAAGCTTAGACTATAGGGTTTTAGTTAATATCGAGGCAGTGGGGCAATGCCCCTACAGTGACTCGTAAGAATTCCCACTGAAAAATAAATTTTCGATTGAACATGCCCTGAAGGGTCGAGGCACATAGAAAAAAGAATAATTGAAATTTCAGTCGAGACAGTACTTGAATCATGTCTTAATCTGCCTTGCAAGATCTCTTCGCTCGGACTGAAATGAGAATGAAACCAGGATAAATGCCACAGTTTGTCCTTAATAAATGGACCTTCCAAAGAAAATCAAATATCTAATCGAAAGAAATAAACATCTAAGAAATTTAAAAAGAAATATGAAGAGGTTGGCTTGTGGCTAATTGTTATCTCTTATGGACTGATATCGCGAGAATGGCGTGTGGAAATAGAAGATCTCTAGCGCTCAATTGCTAAACTTGAGAGTAGTGCCGCAAATTAGAGTTTGTGCTTTACTTAAATTTCCTGTGTTTTCTATGTTTAAAAGTACACAGACAGAATTCAAACGTTTATCTAATAAAAATAGGAAAATTCATAGGAGGTATTAATATATTTAACATAATATCTGGACACAATTACGGATTCAGTAATCCATTAGCGGAGTAGGTGAACCATATGTGCCACAAGTCTAGCACCAGTGTTGTGTCTTGTGCAAGATAACTTGAGAAACCACATCCTTCTCCAGGCAGGTTCGAATCCAAAGTTTTCCCTCTAGATTGGTTGCCAAACAAGGCTGTAGGACCCAATCTATCCTGCTATTTGCTTGTAGTTGGATTAGAAGCGATGTATTCATACATTTCCCAATGTTATTTGCGCGTAGGCGAATGCATAGACTACGACTGGGATTCGAACTCAGCTCTTCGATTTATCATGCAAAGACACTATTACGCCACCGCACATCCGGCACATGAACGAAAGAGCTTAAACTATAAAGCAAGTTTCCATAAAATACTAATTGATTTGTTAGATTCATTTGTTAAAATCTGTACAATAGTCTGCCAAATACAGACGAACACGGACGAGATAGATGATGTTGATAATGCATATTTAATCCTTATGGTAAAGGAATTTATTGGTACTCAGGTAACATCCACAAAGTTCCTTGTCAAAGGAAAGCAAGAGGAACGGAACATATACCATGGCAGAAAATATACGCGATGGAGAGGATAGTTTTAATTTCCTGCTAATGATACTAAAAGATTTAAGGAAACCGTAAATAACACTAGTAAAAATAAATTTTAGGAAAGAAGGAAATATTTCTGATGATAGGAAATATAATAAAAGTTGAAATCACTGATTTCTAATGGTTAAAAAATTGGAATGCTTCTGTAGTTTTGCAGGTGTCTTCTGTTTTTCCGTTGAAACATCTTTAAAGTCTGGAAATTGGCAAATGGCCGCCTAAATGAAAATAAAATCACATCATTAATTAAATGGTATCTATTGAGAAATATGCCAACTTGACTTATAAACCTAAGCTACAAATAATGAAGGCAATCAGAGAGAAAAATAAGACATTAGGGTATTTTTTAAAATCATTTCACCTCAAGCAAAGCGGGAATAACATTCGTGCACAGGAGGTTAAAGGGAGTGAAAGTGAAAGAGATAGGGAGGATTAAGGAAAGAAAATAAGTTTAACGGGATTCAACAAGACAGATGGCGATTGATTTTACATTTAAATTTTTGAAGATTGTAGTTATCAAGGAAGCAAGTAAACGGAAAAGAGTCCCACAGGGGAGAAGTGTGAGAAAAAAGCTTTTGGCGCAGAAGTGTCGTTTATGCATTAACTAATTCAACAGTAAAGCGTGTGACCCAGCTTAAATTCATGTGTTCGAAGTACGAGAGAAAAGAGCTCTTCAGAGCAGTTGCTATTACAATAATTGTAGAAACAACAGAGGGATACCATGTCATGTCTCTGAGAAAGTGACTGAAGTCGAAATAACTCTATTATACTACAGATCTTTGGATATTGTAACGAATGTACAGCAGGAGCACTAGACAAGATATGGCAACATTATTCAATGCGGGGACAAATGGTAGATTTGTAAATGTTCATGATGCATTCTTACGAGAAATATTTTCTGGTATGACACAGTGACCAAGTTTGACTTGCAGTAGAATTAGCCATTGTTTCGATGTAGTCGCTCCACTTCAAGACAGAGGAAACGTGTGGCCAAGATGACGCAGTGTGTTGATCTCCAGAAGTCTTCGTCAGGCATACTGATGGCAAGCAGAAGTGTTTCTCTATAATGGCTAAATGAAAGTAGTTTTTTTTGGAGGCGTTAAAATCCATTTCTTGCCCCATTTGACAACTGATTGCAGGTCCTTTTCAGAGCTTCTGACCGGTTTACTTTGTCAGATAATTCTTATCAAAGTATGAAGCCTTAGTTCCTCTTTGGCACTTTCATTTCTCCTTACTAAACTTTGGTTGCCAGCAGAGGAAGGGGATGATATATTTAGAGGTTCCAACTTCGGAGGGGGGTCTGAATCTGCACGCTTCTTCCCCTGCAGCACTGTGGCACGAGGGAAATCTCATCGATACTATTAGCTAAAGCCGGGGTTCTTAGGTTTACTTCTAATCTCTTTATATCCTGAAACCATGTCTGATTAAAATGTCATCATCTGGTCAGCGTAATTCTTGAGGTAGTATTGCAACTTTGCAATGTTTGTCTGAAGATTTTAAAGACTGGCACAGGGAAAGCAATGCTTATATTTATTACCATGGGAACTTTAACTAATATAGGACGCAAAGTGAACAAGTTGGACAGAACAATTTTCCATCTGCAGAAAATCTACCGGCTAACTGCAGTGATATTCATTGTTACAATGATAATAATAATAATAATAATAATAATAATAATAATAATAATAATAATAATAATAATAATAATAATACACAATTCACACTGACAGAACAATCAAGGCCAACCGCCCAGATATTGTTATTAAAGACCACAAACAAAAACGGTGCCTCCTTATTGATATTGCAGTCGCTGCTGGCTGCAATGTATCTTTGAAGATATTCAAAAAGCTGTCAAAATACAAGGACCTTGAAATAGAAGTCTCGAAAATGTGGCATATGGGAACATCAACAATCCCTGTTGTAGTTGGAGCCCTAGGACTGGTTGGAAAAGATTGCAGTAGACTAATTGCAGGGATTCCTGGAAGCCCATGCCTCAAGGAGATACAAAAAATTGTTCTGACAAGTACAGCCCACACTTTACGAAGGGTTTTATCTATGTAATTTTTATTTTATTTTTATTTATTTATTTTTTTTTGTCAGTGAAAAGTGTCATGATGCCATTTCTAACCATAGGTCCCTGGGTGGGACCCGGAAAGAAATGTGCAAGCGCCAGAAAGCAAAGAAAATAAAGATAATAATAATAATAATAATTGGTATGAAAAACACCTAGACCCGCTTACGGAGATAGGACCTGTTATAATTTTATAGGACACAGACAAATCAATCAAAGCTAATCGCCCAGACATTGTTATTAGAGGCCGCAAACAAAAAAATTGCCTTCTTATTGATATAGAAGTTTCTGCGGACTGCAATGCATCTTTGAAGATCTTCAAAAAGCTATCAAAATACAAGAACCTTGAAATGAAAATCTCAAAGATGTGGCACATGGGGACATCAACTATTTTTGTTGTAGGTGGAGCCCTCGGATTGTTTGGAAAAGATTCCAGTAGACTACATAAAGGAATTCCTGAAAGCTCATGACTTAAAAAATACGAAAAAATTTGTACAGCCCACGCATTTTACGAAGGGCTTTATCTATGTAAAATATGTTTGTTTTTTTTTCAGTGGAAAATGAAATGATGCCATTTATAAGCTTAGGGCACTGAGCGGTACCCGGAACGAAATGTGTACACCCCAGAAATCAAAGGAAATTAGACAATAATAATAACAATATCATTTGGGTATACTATTATAGAGTCTAGCTAGATAGAAGTGACCCTCATGACCCCTTTCAACACTATGGACTGGCGCTACATATTCACATACAAATAACAACAAAAACATATTACCTGAGGACTGTCATCATCAGCAAAAACAAAAATGATTGACACATGTATATCGAAGAGGAAACAAATATTCAAAATGGAAACATTACACGCTATTAAGGTAAAAAGTTTAGGAAGAGAATCTCCATCAATAATGGAAATATCTGTAAAAGATGCTGATAAATTCAACTGAAAGCAGAACTGGCTGCTCTGTCAATGAATAGCAAATGTTAGGTAAATGGTTAATATTTCTGAATAAAGGTTATGGCGTACGGTAGTGATCATTAGAGACAAAATTATCCTTTGTGTGACCTCAGATCAGCTTATAAGACGTAGATCGATTGTGTGACTTATTACCCCCAAATACGTAATGAATATATATATATATATATATATATATATATATATATATATATATATATATTATGGCATAAAAAGAAAGAAATTTTATATTATAGGCCATGATAGATTTAAAATAAAAACAAAAACACACACAGTCGACGGGTTTCGTCCCCTCTCATCAGAACTGTTAACGGAAAACACAAATTATGAAGAGAAAAAAAAGAGAAAGTCTGTCATGGATGACGTGACTGAATGGACAAGGATAAGAGTATGGTTCTTCGATTGCGGATCACTTTATAAAGAATCCCACTTGTGCGATGGATTTCAGTGTGAACTGGTTTTCCGTTTTGGCCAGAGCACACACATTATTCCATCTTAAGGTGTTGGAGACGTTGTACATTAAGTCCAGGTGACCTGCTCTTTGTAAACAAAGAGATTGTTTGCTTGGACTTGCTGTGCTGTGCCTCTAGCATGTTTGTTGGTATAATTTTTATAATTATATTTTTTCTTCTCCCTGTCCATTCATTCACGTCACCCATTAATAATTTTATTAAATAAATAAATGTAGAAAGAAATAATCAATAAAAGCAGTGGCGAATACTAAGGCGGCAAATTAGGGCTAGATTTTTTGAATGGCCAGTCACTTGAACCCACTTGGTTTGGTTTTGCCTACGAAAGTAGTAATTTTAAGTTGTTCACGGAAGTCAAAGGACCTGGAAAGTAAGTGGCTGGCAGGTTGATAGGGGGACAGCAATTTTAGATAAGTTCGAGAGGCTTACTCTCGAACTCAGATGAACCAATCGTGGTAGATGGGAAAAAGTTACCATCAAATTAAAATGGCAGTATGGCACTCCGCCCCCACACACCACATATTTCACACACACAGACCCACGCATGAGCACGCGCACGCACACATAAACACGTACACACACACGCACACACACACACACACACACACACACACACACATATATATATATATATATATATATATATATATATATATATATATATATATATATATATATATATATATGAAGAAAAATATACGGAAAAAACAAAGAAAAATCCTTATATGCAATTATGCTGTTTTAATGTTAATATAATGTCAACGTCGGACGTTTCGGTCTAATAAACCATCTTCAGGACATATTCATAAAATATAATTAACATTATCAATTCAACATGACAAAGACGATGGACATAAGAACAAGACATTCTCTTGTTCTTATGCCCATCGTCTTTGTCATTTTGAATTGATAATGTTAATTATATTTTATGAATATGTCCTGAAGATGGTTTATTAGTATTTAAGTAAATTTACTTAAATACTTGTATCTATAATAAGAACGTTAAACATAAAAATATCTTTAATAAATAAAATGTCGGACTTTGTCCATTTCTTAATGTATGACGTCATTTGTTTACATTTGATACGCCATGAGCAGTTATGAATGTACGATATTCATGGAGGATTAAAGTTTATAAGCAGTAAATTCAACCTTGCCAACCGAACGATCCTTTTTGGCCGAGCGGTCAAGGCACGTCGGCGTAAATGGCGATTCCGTATAGGATGCAGGTTCGAATCCTGTCAAAGAACGAATATTTTCTATGAAAATTTCTCGGACATTCAGGCCGGTAAATGTTATTTAATACTGTTTATTATAAACAGAGCATTTACTTAAATACTTGTATCTATAAAAAGAACGTTAAACATAAAAATGTCTATAATACATATATATGTATATATATATAAAATTTGATGCAAAATCGAAGAGGCTTTAGAAATATTTAGTAGACTGACTCTGCCAGAAATAAAGAAAGGTCAATACCTACATATGATACTTCTTCTTTCTACCTCTCCCTTGTGGATGTAGGTGATCTTGGTCTCCACAATTTTCTCCCCTTTGATAAATTTTGTCTTTTTGTTATCTGTCTTAAACCTTGTTCCGCCATCCATTTAGTAAAGGTCGCCAGCCGTCCATCTTGTCTTCTGCGTATCTAACGTGTGTGCGCACGTGCCTTTGTCTATGAATATCACTTAATTTCAATGCGCATATTCTACATATTTTTATGTATGTGCGTTTGTATATATATATATATATATATATATATATATATATATATATATATATATATATATATATATATATATATATATATCATAAGGTTCAGTTAAAGTGTCAAAAGTATTGGAAAATTTCAACCAGGAATACTAATGGTTTCGATCAATTCAAAATGCCATCATCCTATTCAGAAGGAAGCTAGTACCCTATAAGGCCTCAAATTGCGATGGATGAGATATTGAAGTCATCGGTCTTCTTGATACAGTAATCAAATTTCCATGGTCTGGGTAAGTAATAACTCTGTGAGAAGAAAACAGTTGAAGAAAACATCTGTTCAAAAACAAATTAGAAATCGCACGAAATTATTAAATGAGTTTCAATTTGTACGCTACCCGTCACAAGGCATATAACAGCCATTACTCCAAAAAGAGAAAATAATAATAATAATAATAATAATAATAATAATAATAATAATAATAATAATAATAATAGGTGGAGGAGTCGAATGGCTTGATGTCTTCAATAATATATTTTCCCAGAATATGTATAAGAAGACTGATCATACAAATTAATTTCCTCTTATATGGCAGTGAACAATCTCTTCACTGATGAAGAAAAAACTGGATGCAGCAGAAATGTGGTTTGTCAAATTCTTGTTAAGAAGAGAATGAACGGAGCGCGTAAGCAACGAAGAAGTCTTAATTGGTTGATTGAGAGAATGATTTACTAATAGAAGTTTTACTAATTAACCCATAGCTGGGGGATATAGAGGCGGAATCATGCCTTTCTTAGGCCTATTTGCGCATGAAATATTATAACGAACCCGACTGTATTTGGAACACGGCTTAATTGAACCACCTGCACATCAAAGTTTACAGCACCTGGTATTGCCAAGCGGTCAACCAAATAGGTAAGGACCCCAGGCTTGACGTTGCTTGAAGGTGATCCGGCAGTAACCCCTTAATTAACAAAAAGAAACCTTATACTCAGAATCATAAAGAGACAGCTAAAATCTCTTGAATTCATGTAGGGCCTGAAGGATTTGGCACTAACAACACATATCGAAGAAAAAAGCGACGAGAGAGAAAGTGGACCAAATAATTAACTATCCCACGTGGATGGATGATAAAATGACAAAACGTAATCAGAGTTTCAAGAGAAGGAAGATGTGGAGAGCCACGATATCTAACGTTACGAAAGGATACGATACATGAAAGAAGAAGAAAATGAAAATTAAAGCTGCATTCATAGTGCGTATTATTATGGAGTATAAAAATAGATACTATCAGCATTTTTCAATAATATGAAAAGTTTTTTAGGGGTAATCTGAGAGCCGAGATCAACTTGCAAACGCGTTCATTACATTCATTAACATTACATTCATATTGAAATCACCCCCTTTTTTCGCCAGCTATAGGAAAAATAAGAGGGCAGATTTTCCTATAGTTTTGAATGGCAACCTGTTTAGAAGAAAGAAAAAAAATCAAAACCAGCTTGAAGAGGGTTGATCTCAATTAGGCTTTCTTTCCCATGAAACACTACTGCTAATTTGTCATGTATGCTGATGACCCAACCATTTACTCTTGGTTGATTGTAAGTCTGATCAGACCGATAAGGTTAATTTGGCGGTTGATATAAGAAACGACTTTCAGTCTATTGTTAACTGGGGCAAAGGATGACTTGTTAATTTTAACGCATTAAATCTACATGGTTGATGCTAACAACAGAAAATTGAAGTTGAACTTTCAAAGAGCTAACGGTCTCAGCTGATATCATATGGAAAGACTATATTAAGTACATAGTTAGCCCAGCTGATAAGACATTTGCTTCATTTTATTGTGTTAAACAGTTTTTGTTCTGCAGAATCTATCTTACATATCTGTAAATCTACAAATCGTTGATGCTTAAAATATTGCTAACACATATGGACTGATGCGGCTGGTATATATCTAGAGAGCCTTGATAAAATCTAAAGTAGAATCTGCTATATTATTGGTCTAGATATGGTGTCTCGGCTTCAGTCAGGTTCTCAGCGCCTTAAAGTTCCCACCCTGTGTCTTTTCTATAAATATATTCATGACAACTGTTTGGAGGAATTATTCGCTATGATAGTTAGACTTTATGATTTTAAGCACAGTCAAAGACTGGCGACGTGGTCTCATATATTTACAATAGAGTTGGCTAGATGTAACCGCAAGTTTTATGCCAACAGTTTCTTTTCTCACATTCCTCGCTTGTTGAAATTACTTCCAGCACCATACTTTCCAGCGAAATTTACTCTTCAAAAACTGAAATGCAATCTCAATCGCTATTAATTGTCCTGCTGAATACTCTTGTTTTGTTCTCGCTCGTTAATATTGTTTCTGTTTTCTAATTCATCCACGGCAATCGCTGGTGTATTTGTGACCTTACTACGTTGCTTGGGGAGAGCTCGATTAAAAATTCTCTCCAAAATATTGTTCTGTCATCCATTTACTTGGAAGGGATCTTATGCGTATTTTCCTGTGACCCTATCACCTTCAATTTGTACTGTTATTATAAAATTTTCCAAGCACACTTTCCTCATTATATACCCTAGGAATTTCACCTGTCTCTTCCGGATGTTAATTATAAGTAATTTTTCCATTTTCCCTAAAGCTTCGTCGTTGCTCACATATTCGGTCAATGGTATTCTCAGCATCCCTCTGTGGAACAATATTTCTGTTGCTTCCGGTCACAAGATAAAAACAAACTTGCGCTGTCCTTATCACTCAAGTGGTGCGAGCTATTACAGTAAATGCAAAACTAACATGAAGGTAAGGTCTTTCATTCTGTAATCTAAATTTGCCATTTTAGCACCTCTAAAAAAAAAAAAATCGGTACTGGCAGAATTGCTAAGTCAGAAAGAATTGGAAAAATTAGAATCTAACAAGTAGAACAAAATTTATGTTCCTAAAAGTCTCTTCTTGTTCTGTGAGAAGACTGTCCACTTGTGAAATGGCTTTTTCCGTTTGAAAAAAAAAAACCCCAAAACCTTTGGAATCAAACAATAACACTTTCTTATTTCAAACAAGAATAAAAACAGTTTACTGCGATATTAACAAACTGATAGATAAAATGATTTTACAAATATATCAAAAGTCCGAAAATAAATTGTACCTTCATTAATCTCGAATGAGTTCAAACCCAATGTCTTTCACTAAAATGCGCAGAAATTTGAATGGTATAGATCTTAGTCGTCGTCATACAGTTTAAAACATACGTATTGATTTCATATAGATATCTTCGCTTGATGTGCATAGCATGGTGCAAACGATATCAAAGGACATTTATATCTCTTTAGGGCCCTATTAAACTATTGGAAGTATTTTTAAAACATCAATGGCTTACGTTTTACCATCGCATACAAAAATGCTTTATTAATTGAAGTGCCGATGCCTATTTTGTTTGATGTTGTTCCCAACTTGAAAAATATACGTTTTCTATGCAACTTTAGGAAACATATTGACGATTTATGAAATTCGAAATTTGTTCTTTCTTCGTCTGAGTCAGAGGTTGTCATTAATCATGATTTCAAAGCAAAACTCCGTTTCTCTGTTTTCTATTTTCGGTTTACAAATTTCCCTCGTTTAATTTTTCATTCTTCCCTCATTGATTTGTGCCAAATCAGTTTGTTCATATTTATTAATTTATCTGTGTGGGTACATATATACTGGACAATGTATATGCTTGTTCACACACACACATACACATATATATGTGTGTGTGTGTGTAATAAAAATTTGTAGGTCTGATGAATTGGATCGTATTTACGATTCCAATAGAAGTTTTGATCATGGAATATTAGCGTTTAAACCATTTTATTATATCCTTACTCTGTCTTGGACATTGAGGTCTACCTGGATTCTATCCTCTTGGAATTATATATATATATATATATATATATATATATATTTTAGATATATGATTGCATATGTATGTGTATATTTACCACAAATATTATGTATCTATCTATCTATCTATCTATCTATCTATCTATCTATCTATCTATCTATATATATATATATATATATATATATATATATATATATATACATACATATATAACATATATATACATATACATATATATATATATATATATATATATATACATACATATATACATATATATACATATATATATATATATATATATATATATATATAGTGAGAGAGAGAGAGATAGAGAGATAGAGGTTAGCACTAAGAGGCGACAGTATATTTCATGCATGAACTCAAACTTTGATGCCTGAAAATTACGTTTAAGCATGAAACCGCAAAATGTTGACGCTCTATATCTGATATTCAGTACTTTTACGCAAAAACTAAAACTATATTTTTTTACCATGCATATATACAGTGTACATCAAAACTGCTTTTACAAACTTTAGTGGCAGGTTCCTCACATTAAAACAAGAACAAAATTGTAAACACATGTCCGCAAATCCATCATTTTTAAGTTTAATTTTAAAGAAACTTTACGGGAAATATCCCCGTGTTGCCCCCTAGACAAGATTACATTTGCCATTCGTGTACACCTGTGACTTATCTGTCTTCCACGTTTAACGTGTATAGTAGGGAGTTAGCTGTGAAATATTCGGTTTAACAACAGCAGAATATTTATATCGTGTTCAGGCAGATATTTTACGCACAGCCGCACGAATGGTAATGGACGCGAGGGTGCGCGGCTGCATCAGAATGCGTTTCCAGATCGAAGGCAGCCGAGTTATCTAAACTTTGCTGCAATTTATCGTGGTGTTATTGAAACAGACTCCATGGAAAACTGTGGATCGAGGAAGACTGAGATCCACTCGTACGCCTGACCATGAAGAACACATTGTACAGGCTGTAGGAAACGATCCAGGTATTAGCACAGGTCAAGCAGTCCTAGAATGTTGTACATCTTATAGTCCCACGTGGAGGGGTAATTCAAGAGCAGCTCCTGCATACGTATCATTCGCTAACTGATCACTCACAACAGAAGAACAATTTCCGACGTTTTATTGCACAAACTGCCAATGGGTTGTTTGTTTATTCACCCTTGTTTACGGATGAGGGAGAATTTGGAAGGTATGGAATAATAAATTTAAGCAACTAACATTTGTGGCCAGATCAGTTTCCCTATGGTACAATATAGGCTAGACAGTAGAATAAGTTTACGATTAATGTGTGGGCTGGAATGGTAGGTGACTGTCTAGTAGGTCTATATGTTCTCCCAGCATATTTTACAGCAGCTTTATTCCGAACTCACTTCCAGACCTGCTACAGGGTGTACGTCTGCTAACAGGAAGACGTATGTGATCCACGAATAACAGGGCTTCAACACGTTTGTCACAGTGTTCAAGATGCATGGCTGACATCTACCATGAAAGACAAACAGATCCATCGCCTGCACCTTCCACAATTCGTTATGGAGAAAACATTAATAACGTTTCATGGGGGGTCATTCGACACAATGTTGGAGTGTTTGAAAGGGTCAGCCAGTTAATAATACGTAAGGCGCATGCGTATGTAGCAACAAGCGGTGGCCATATTGAACATTAGTTATGATTTGCAGTGTTGAGATACAACAATGATGGTCTTACAATTTACCTTGTTCTACTCTCAGGAATACACCCATCAAAAGTTCGTAAAATTTTTCTACCCCCCCCATATATATATATATATATATATATATATATATATATATATATATATATTGTCTGATGTCTCTTAAGCCGTCAAAATAACATGACTATGCAGTGGTGATATCTATGTCTGTACAGTATGATGACTTTACAGTCGATTTCGAGTATGGCCACTTTCGTAATTTATCCGTAATTTGATTCTTTCATAAACTCCTAATTGGCTATATATTGTAACAAAGCAACGCAAACTCAGAATGATTATATGGGTATACAGTTGCACAACATGAGTACCACTCCCTAAAAGTCTGTAGCTATAATCCAGTGACAAGGATGCTCTAGTTAGGGATTTTGAAACTGTTGGTCCTGAAAAGTCAGTGGGTCGAGAGATAAATAAAATGGACCGCGAAAAAAAAAAGATAGAATAGATACGCAAGTGAGAGCAAATTGCAGAATATAATCAACTCTAAATCTTTGCTAATTTTTTCACTGATGTAAGCTCGTATTATATTTTATTTTTGAATATAATTATATCTATATATATATATATATATATAAGTATATAGTATTTTCTCATTGAGTTTATGTATCATGTTCTTCAAACTCATTGCTGACCGAGTGACGTCAGTTCTCTCTCACAAAAAAGAATTAGCGCCAAAAATTATCTACGGAGGTGTGCAGTACGTAGGCCTTCGTAGCCGGTGAAAACTGTTAAGATTGTTGTATAATCTCGAAGTGAATTTCCCGGCTCAATACCCATACATTCTCTCTGTGGTAGTAAGATGATGTGTTGTGTTCATTTGTAGTCTCGGAATTTTCGATGAGTTTGCTGTTGTTTCGGCGAAATTTAAGAACGGGCTATTTTTTGTTTTTTGGTTTTTTTTTTAACTTTTACCTGTAATAATTGTAACTTGTGCAATTTGAAGATTTCATAAACGACCAAAATAATGAATCCTTATATCAATCATAAAAAGAAGAACGATGAAGGAACAGGATAACCATCAACATTAACAGATACACATCTGGCAATGCAGCTTCCAGGAACTTTGTTAAAGATGATAATATTAGAAAGCAGAATTTGGCTTCTTTTGGGGCACATAAGATGACAGTAACAAGACTTTACACTGACAAATACTTTTAATATGGTTTTATGAAATGGGTAGATTCTAATTGAAACGACAAGCATCGGTGTTTGATCTGTAATGATGTTATATCTAATGGCAAATTGAAAACTTCGAATCTATAAAGACACATGGAAAAACAACGCAACAATCTTTTAAATACGTTTGTGGAATATTTGCAAGAAAAGAAATAAAATTACAGTCGTCAGTAAACGTTATTCTTCTTTCATATTTGGATATTGTTTGTACTATGCTTGATGAAAATCTGCCGATATATTAGCATTAGTACATATCTGTGATCGCGCAGAATTTGTTCAATTGCAGAGCATTTAGAAGAAATGTTTATTGCAAGACTCCAATCCGATATAGATTTTGCAATACAGCTAGATGTAAGCATTGATATTGCAAATTGTGCAATACTTTTAGTTTGTAAGATATATGTTGCAAAATGTTATATTGGAAAACTTCTTACGCTGTCTAAATTTGACATCCTGGTGCAGATGTATTCACTGCATTAGAAGTGTGTCCCGGTGGGCAGTAAATATTACACTTGAAATACTGCAAAGGGATTACAAGAGATGGAGCAGTGAATATGATCGGAAAATAGCGGTGCTATTAAAAGATTTTTTTAGATGTAACTGATACCAATGCAACTTGGAATCACAGTTAATGTATAGAGGCTGGAGTTGAGGAATCAGAGAACCGAGTTCGAATTTCAGTCGAATCCATTACATTCATTTACGTACGGATACCCTTGGGAAAAGTATGAATCCTTTCTTCTCCACACAGATATAGGTAAATACCAGCACAGACAGGGTTCTATATCCTTCGATGGCAGCTGGTCTACCACAAAAAGAAATGCGGGAAAAAAATTCTGTCTGGTCATTCATGTATCTAAAGATTCATGATCGCCTAAGCGTGTATCAGGCATGGGACTTAACTGAATTCGTTTTAAACACAGACAATATCTGGTATCAGAGTGGCTTTTGGGAGATATTAGGAAGTATTGACAGGTGTAGTTCAAATTGTAAATTTCATCAAAGGAATTTCCCTAAATAAAATATTTGAAGTATTTTGTTCAGAGATCACTACACCCACTTACAGAAGATCGTTCATTGTCACGAGGCAAGGTACTTAGCAGGGTGTATGAAATAAGAACTGAGTTTCATATATTTTTACTAGAAAGAAATAATCCGTTGGCACAACCTTTTGAGGATGATCTTTGGCTTACCAAACTGGCTTACTGTTGTGGTCTGTTTAGGAGCCAGAAAGAAAGAAAAGGAAGACGAAAGTAGGTTGAACAAGTGTATTGAAATACATATATATATACAAAGCAAGAGTATTAGTAATAAGCAGATTGAAGTGTACATCCGTTTTTGTTTTTTTTTTGTTTTTTTTGTTTGTTTTTTGTTTTTTTTGTTTGTTTGGTAATATTTTTTTTTTTGCCAAAAATCCATTTCTGTTAATATTTTTTTTCACAAAAATATATAGCTGGTAATATTACTTTTTCAAAAACGCATAGCTGGTAATATTACTTTTTCAAAAACGCATAGCTGGTAATATTACTTTTTCAGAAACGCATAGCTGGTAATATTACTTTTTCAGAAACGCATAGCTGGTAATATTACTTTTTCAGAAACCTGGTAATATCTTAACCTGGTAATATACCTGGTAATATTTTTCAAAAACGTATTGCTGGTAATAGTTTTTTCGAAAACGTATTGTGGGTAATATTTTTTTCTCTTCAAACATTTATTTCTGATAATAATTTTTAAAAAAGTATTTCTGGTATTAAAACCTACTTTTACATTTTTATAATGCATTTTACCTCAGTTTCGGGTTTAACTATTTGCCCATAACTGGGACCATAACAGGTGCTACCACCCTGGATCAGGATGGACCTGGGAACACCAGAAACTAAGAGGAGGTTCCACGCTCCTCAAAGCCTCCTGATCAGAGGCCTTGCTGTTGGGCATAGTTTATCTTCTTACCCTGGACGCGGATGTAGTTTATCTTCATACCCAGGACGGCGGCTGCCCACGACTGCTCATACACGTTAGTATTTATGAAAGAAGGTAGAGTTCATTCTACTGTAGGAGGGTTACTACAAATGTTATTCTGGGCATTCTTAATGATTCAAACATGGAACTTCAAAGAGAATCGGCAATATATTTCAAAATATAAAATATATTGACAGGTTCTAGAAAATGATGAGATTATGGTAAAGAAGATTTAAAAGTGATCATCCCAGCTATTAAATGTTTCCAACATTGTTACTACACACTGTTGAGAAAATTGTTAACGATGACATATTAAGAAAACTAGAAATATTTCCACATCTTACATTTCGGTCTCAAAGCTTTTATAAGTATTTCCCTGAGGAAAAAAATTGAACCAATGAAGAAAAGACTTTAGATAAAAAAAAAAAAATCCATTTCCTTTTCAAAATCCTGAATCAATAATTGAGTTAAACTTATTACCTGAAGGGGAAGCTTAATTGCTGCATCTTAGTTGGTCCTTCACACTTAAGAATAGTTTTATGAAATTAACTTTGTACTCATTTTGGGTTTAGAACAAAGGGTAATTTCCACTACTGATAAAAAATACTTTTTTTTTATTATTAGTATTGCCTTTTAAAACTATTAGGTTGGTGCAGAAATAATGACGTAATAATGTCGTTTTTTGACGTTAAAAATTACGTCAAAAACGACATTATTACGTCATTAATTTTGCACCAACCAAATACTTACTTGAGTGAACTGGAATTTTCCACATCAATTTAGGACGAAGAAAAGAAACAAGCTCAACATTGCACCTGATATGCAATTTCTCAATTGAAATCATTTATGAATAAAAAAACACATCCATCTCTTTAAATGACATTTTCCCCAAATATTATTTACTTTAATATTGTGTCCGATTTTCCTTTAAATTTGTTTTTCTAAAAGTAATAATTTTATATTCATACAAATAGATAATCCAAACAGATACATACAATTCAATAGGTGCGGAGCATAACACAGATACATATAATTTGTCGATGCTAAATAAGTAAAACAAGTAAACTGAGTCTGTATTTAATTTACTACACGTATGTATAATGGGTCACAGTGCAAAATGTGGTTCTTGCTGTGGGTTGCAGTAAAAATAAATAAATAAATAAATAAAATGCTAGCGTCAAAATGACTGCTGATAGCTTAAGTCACAGTTTTCCTCTTCCAGACGGGCTTGTTTCAAACGGCGTGTCGGTACAGTCTACGCCGATCGTTTCTGTCCAGATACGAGTACCAATAGCATAGTTTGGTTTCATAGCAAAGGTTTCTTCTGCTAAATTGATTATTTCTCCACGGCTATTGTGCCCTATTTGTCACATTCAACACACTATACACACATGCATAAATATGGCAAATACGTAAGGAAATTTGGGATAACGAATATTTTAACATGTGCTGCCTATAATATTACGTTATCAGGGATGAAATTATTTCAACAAAGTCAACATAAGCTCGCCAGACTGTGATCTCTAACACAAACCTAATTTTATATAACTTATATTGTAAATAATTTCAACTAAGTTCAAACCCGCGTAATTAATAACACTTTGAATTCAGTGGAGATTATAAAGGAATAATAATGTTTTTATTTAAGTGAATATTACATTAGAATAAAGTGTGCGATGGGTAAATTGTCGTCATCTTATTTTTTTGTTTTGCGCATGCGCGTTTTTTTGTTTTTGATTTTGTTGACCGCATTCTATAGCAAGGTCAGTTGGGCAGCGTCTCTGAGTAAAAGAGTATCATGACGCAATTCATTCCACCAGAAATTTGGAAACCGCATGCTGTTCTGCTTGGTATTCGCAGCGGAATATCCAATACGAACATTTAAGAATGTTTGGGGGTCTATCTGAGGAGAGTGCATATGATTCGGAAAGAGCTGGATGAGTAATGGAGATTACGAAGGTGTGTGGAGTGATCACTAGTGATGGCGATGTGATGCCTCCATTCATCTTTCCTCAGGGCCTCTGTCTCAACAAGAAAGCCTACAGTTGGGTCAAGAGGGTGGCTGCTGGTACACTATGTCTGGTAATATGACTCTGCACCATGCCACATAAGCAGGAGAACAGAGTCCTGCGTTTCAGACAATTTCTGCGACAACATGGCACCCGTACATCTGGCCACCTAACTCCCCAGACTGCAATTCACTTATTATGTGTGGAGCGCAGTTAAGCGAGAGACCAAAAATCTCCTTGTTACACCAAAGAAGGTAAGGATTCTGACAGGAATCATCAACTTAAACAAGAAGACAGTACACAAGAGTTGAAGGAGATTCCGAAATCGTCTGGACGCTCTGATTGAAGCCAATGACAATTTTATTGAATAAATTTACTCTTCAGTATTTAAAAATACGTCTGTGCAACTTTGGTAAATATATCTGTTAAAATGAGATGTCAGTGTTATTTTCATTTCTTCGTAATTTAGAGGACAATTTATCCGTCGCACACTGTATTTTAAAACAATTGCAAAATTTTGTCTTTTCACAAATCCTTCACTTTAACTATCCTACTCTATTATCCGTTTTGTCATTTTCAACAGTGAAAAATCCAGTATTTTGCTGCGGAATGAAAAGACACAATGATTGAATACCACTTTGACATATTTGAACAAAACTATGTTTTAATAACCATTACTATTCACAAGGCTTTGATGATTTGCAACAATCAATATCTTTGTGAACAGACATTCAGAAAAATAAAGTATACATTTTAAAAACGCATTACTGAAAATGCATAGAATTTTATAATTTTGATAATTACTGTATGAATAAATCCACTAATTGAATTTCTAATTAAAAGTTGAACTCTCCGGTCCAATCGAGAGGCGAAATGAATGTCACGATACGCCATGTTACCTCGTTTTAGAAATCCAGGCATAAATTGCGCAGTCACTGACATTAGATGTGTAACAATTCATTTTTGATTAGATTATAAATTAATCAGTTATCAAATTCAATTGTCTGCAAATAGTCTTTGTTAAACGGCAAATGTCAGCCAGGCACAGAATCCCATTTAAGGAAAGGACGACTTGGCTTGACTGGAATTCACTCAATTTTTAATTCCCAGTTTATAGCGTTACTAACGCAGTCTCCTGAAAGTGAATGGACGTTAATTCAATATAAGTTATTCGAGTAACGAAGCGTATAGTTTTCCGATACACAAATTAGTCTTTCTTACTCAACTCGTATTTACACCGTTTGTGAAGATTCTGTATGTAGGAGATTTGAAGACTATGAAATTATTCCCACACTAGTGTCCCTCTTAAGCATCGGCCATTAAATCTAAAATATTTCAAAGCTGATATTGATTAGCGTGTAGCATACGATTATTAAAATAAATAGATGAAGATATAGTTATGCTATTTCGGAATAAATATTTAATTCTGTTCCATATCCAAGTCTAAATGAAAGTGTAAATTGAAGAGACCCAATTCTTGCCTGCACTCCCCACTTCTGACCCTTTATTTATTTATTTTGACAAAGAATATTCAAGTAAATGCTCTTTTATTATATATATATATATATATATATATATATATATATATATATATATAATAAAAGAGCATTTACTATATATATATATATATATATATATATATATATATGTATGTATGTGTGTGTGTGCGTTTGTGCGTGCGTATGTGTGCGTGTGTGTGTGTGTAGAGAGAGAGAGAGAGAGAAAGAGTGTGATGTAAGGATGATACTGGTTTGAGAAACCAAATATTAGATACCAAATCCCCCGAAATAATTTAATAGCAGTAATAACCACAACTCATAGCACATATAACACAAAGAGAAAATAATGACATAATCGATGGGTTGACATTTCACACTATTTCAAACAAAGCGTTAGGAAGGAATCACACAACATTTCTAGAAAGACCTATAACAGTTATATATATATATATATATATATATATATATATATATATATATATATATAGAGAGAGAGAGAGAGAGAGAGCGAGCGAGGGAGACTTTACTATCTATCTATCTATCTATATATATATATATATATATATATATATATATATATATATATATATATATAAAGAAAGAACAATAAGATTTATAATCCGGTGTTCTTATAGATATTTTTATTTTTACAAAATAGTGCTCAATGTAAATTTACAGACCATCAAATATATATATATATATATATATATTTGTGTGCGTGTATGTGTGTGTGGTTAAAACGTTTGCTTTCTGTCCATGAGACCCGTTTTCGAATCTCACTATATTCGATTTGTTAGGAAGGAGAATTTCTGATGTTATCGTTGTGGACGGAGAGATCCAAGCTGTACATTTGGAAATTGCCTGGAAACCATATGGCGTATTGATCCAAACTGTGTAGACGGTACCTTTGGGCCACGTTGATCGCTGTCTTAGCACAAAATCAGAAGTCATCGCGACCGAGGGTTTGAGCGTGCTGCCAAATCATTCAGGGATTTTACCTATCGACGCCCAGTTGAAAGAAAGGCAAGTATTTACATACCTATTTTTCGAATAAACACGGCAATGACCGATAGGGTTCAATTCATGGAAGGACATTGCAGAATTAGTAGTAGTAGTAGTAGTAGTAGTCATTGTTTTCAAATTCGCACTTTCACTCAAAAGTGCTCGACCGGAATTAGTTTTCCGGAGGCGTATTTATTGTCATCCGCAAACAGACTGTTTCGCTGTATCACAACTCATCAGTGTGGATAGACATCTGATTGCCTAAAGCCGGGATAGAATCCCGATTAATTTGCCATAAGTCAGAGATTTTATTCCTGTGCAATTAGAGAGAGAGAGAGAGAGAGAGAGAGAGAGAGAGAGAGAGAGAGAGATGTGTACATTTTGTTTCCGTTTTCCTCAACACTTCCTTGTATCTAACATGTTCAGTCAATGGTATTCTCAGCAAGCTTTTACAGAATCACATAGTCTTAAGTTTAATTCCTATATATTAGGAAATTGGCAAGCATTCATTCCCATGTAGGATGATTGATATTACACAGCAGTTCAGCGATTTTCTTAGTTTCTACATAATTTTCCTGTTTCGTATTATTTTGCATAGTTTTTAGAAGTCATCTTTCGCTATAAAATCGGATATATTACACAGATATTTAAGTAAATGCTTTGTTTATAACAAACAGTATTAACTACATTTACCGGGCTGAATGTCCAAGAAAACATGTGTTCTCCGGCAGGAATCGAACCTGTGTCCTTCACGCAACCGTCCTCAATTAAAACGCATTACAAATATTTCGATCTTCGTACTTGCTAGATTCTGGACTCTCCAATTTTATAGTTTGCATCTTGGGCTTTTCCTCTTGCTGACAGCCATACATTGTGTCCTTTGAGACTTTTAGTCCTCAGAAAAAGAACAACACGGATCCAGTGTCTTGCAATTTAATTATTACGCCGTGTATGTCTTACTTTCAACTATCAACGATTCTCGCAGATCATGTTGATAGTTTAAGATGTTGTGATAATCTGATTAAGATTATAAATGGCAGAATCTCTGAATTAGCGCACATATATATATATGTGTGTGTGTGTGCGTGTATATATATATATATATATATATATATATATATATATATATATATATATATATATATATATATATACCACCAATTTGTTCACTATCTTAGTCACTAACACTACTTTCAAAATCTACCACAACTCTAACTTTAGAAGTCATAACATAATTTACTTATCAAATGTATATTATGCCAGAGAGAATATGTGGGAAGATCTGAATGGCCTTTTTTACTACACGATTAACAATTATGGAAATCGGATTAAATCGGCTGTCCACGAAAGATTATTACCTGTAGGGTGGCATATCCGCCTAGAAAACTGCTTTCATTTACCCATCACTGCTTACCATTAGAATGACTGATGCTCAACTCCACGAGAGCGCCTGCCCGGGGCTGCTTGATCATGCGCTGTCCGCTGACCTAAGATGGAAGAAATACATTGAATCACTAGCTTCATCTACCCCAAGGAAAGTTGGTTATCTTGCCTGAGTTCATACTTAAAATCTTTAAATCAACTATTAGCCCTTGCATGGAATACTGTGCCATATATGGGCTGGAGTCTCTGCTGTACGTCTCAAGGCCCTCGACAAAATCCACAGACATATATGCAATGTGTTTTGTTCTGGTCTGACATCTCGTTCACAGTCACTTTCTCACAGACATGCCGTCGTTTCTTTTCTACAAGTACTTTCACGGTAACTGCTCGGACGAGCTATTTTCGCTGGTTCCCAAACTGCATGAATTTAAGCGCGTTACTAGGTTGGCATCTCAGTCACACCGTTTCACTGTTGAAATGGTTAAATGTAGCCGTCTCTTCTACTCCAATTGCTTCATGTAACGTACTTCCCGTCTGTGGAACTCCTTTCCTCTTAATGGCTTCCCTGACAGATATAATCTTCAAATATTCAGAAGTCAATAAACATCTTCTGATGCCATGATCTAATATCCACTCCTTCTCTTTATCCTCTCCTCAATCACGTTTCTTTAGTCTTGCTCCCACTCTCTGTAACTCCTTGCGTTCGAGTGGCACTCCCGCCTTGCCTGGGGTGAAATGCTTAAAGGCATGACAGGTGAAAATTATCCAATATTTGGATATTTATTTATTAAGTTGGTCCTAAGGTTTCGGCTCACATAAGCCATTCTCAGAGTGGTTATACAGACACGAAACGAGGTTATCCACCATCAAACATGATATTTTCATATACATGAAAAATTGCTTTGCGACGATAACGGTCGCGGAATAGCAGACGCAGATCGTAAGTTGAAGATATAATAGACATTCATTTTCTGTTATATTTAATAATATATATATATATATATATATATATATATATATATATATATATATATATATATTGTTGAAATTGGTAGATGTAATCGTAAACACTACTGTATTTTCATCTCTCACCTGTACAGGCCTCTTCCGGGTTTTTTCTTTCCTACTCTCTACGACCTAAAAATTGATATACAACGTCAATCGTCATATTATGTCTCCTTGAATCTTGTTCTTTATTTTACTCATTTCACCCCAAGCAACGGAATAAAGCCACTAAGGCACAAGGGGGTTACTGAGTGTTAGAGAATATGAGAAAATATACTATTAAGGAGAAAGGACAGACGATAAAATGTCAAGAATTAAGAAGACAGAAGATGACAATTGACATTGCATTTAAATGTTTGAATATCAAAGTTGAGTGGGAATCTAAAAGCCAGAAGAGAGTTCAAAGACCAGAAGTGCGTTTGTATAAAACTTATGGTTACATCTAGCTATTTCAACTGTAAAATGATGAGATGTTTCCGTTTAAATCCATAAAGTCTACGTAATATAGAGAAAAATTAATCAGAAGGCTTTATGTCAAACAAGTAGAGTATATTTATTAGGTTGGTGCAAAATAATGACGTATTAATGTCGTTTTTTTACGTATTTTTAACGTCAAAAAACGACATTATTACGTCATTATTTTTGCACCAACCTAATACATAACACTTTGATAAATGCTAACTGCTTCCGGTGCTAGAATTTATACTATTTTTTGTAAAAGATGCAGCATGTTGCGGGAAAGAAAGCACTTCAGCCGCACGCATAGACTCATGCACACAGGTATAAAATACAGAGACGCAGATGTATGTGCGAAGCTGTCTTTGTTATTTTCCGAATTTAATTTCTTTTAGCGCTTCCCGGATGATTTTAGCACTTGTAGTTCTTCGAATCTCTTCTTATTTTCTAGTGGCAGAAATAAAACTACCCCCGCTGCGCGTAATTAATTCATTCAGATTCCCAAGGATATTCGTCAAGCACGAAAAATTGACCAGCTTAATATTTTAAGCGGTATGGCCTGTCAAAGATAAGATTTGAGGATGACTTCTTACAAAGAAATCATCAGAGACACAGATGGCGAAAAAATTCTATGGACCTAATCTTATTACATGGTTTCAATATTACGTGACTTTGTTCATAAAATAGCTAATAAACCGCAGTGCTCACAGTGCTGAAAAATGCCATGTTATATTGTTGTCCATACGTTTAAACTTCAGTGATTAATTAAAGATAAGAGAGATGCAACAGTAAAAAGCGATGACTCACCCTCAGCTTCCTACAGTATAGGCAATAAAACCTCACAATGCGTCTCTATTCGCGTCGATGTTGACAAAAGTCTAGAAAGCCAGGTCCACGGTTGCAAAGAAAGGAAGGGCGAAATTAAACGCTACAGAGTGAAATTCAAACAAGAAACCTGTTGCCAATATATATCCTTATTTTTTCAGGTATTCGCTTGAACGTACCGTAGGTAGGTGTCACTATTGAAATATCAGATTAAGAGATTAGGTTTTCATTTCAAACAGCAAGAACACTGACTCTTGTCTCACTCCACTATCAACGACGCGCAGCTGGTAACTTCAACATGCGACACTGTTACGACACGCAGCTGGCAACTTTAACGGATGGCATGAAATCTATATTGATGGACGGCTTATACGGACCTGCTATCGGGTAGGCTGATATTAATTCAATCTAAAAGCTTACCGAAAGTTGTCACTATTTTGTTGTCCTGATTCCTAAAAGTTTTAATTTATTGAACTACCATTTTTTTTTAAGCATTTCACCCCAATCAAGTCGGGAGTACCATTAGCACACAAGAGGTTACAGAGAGTGGGAGCAAAAGTAAGGTGACGTGATAGAGGAAAGGGTGAAGATAAGAACGGGGAAGAGATCAATGCATCTGGATTGACATTGCATTTGAATATTTGGAGATTATAGCAATCAGGGAAGCAAGTAAGAAAAAGTGCGAAACATGAAGCTATTGGGGTAGAAGAGACGGCTACATTTAACCGTTTCGACAGGAAAAGGTGGGACTGACATGCCAACCCAGTTGAACGTTGAAATTCATGCAGTTTGGGAACCAGCGAAAGTAGCTCGTCGGAGCAGTTGCCGTGAAAGTATTTCTAGAAAAGACAGAAGGAAGCGACGGCAAGTCTGTGAGAGAGCGACTGTAAACGACATGCCAGATCATGGCTAATCACATTGCATATACGTCTCTGGATTTTGTCGAGGACATTAAGAGCGAGGGGTCCAGGCCATATATGGCAGTAGTATTCCATGCAAGGCCGAATGGTTGATTTATAGATTTGAAGGATAGAATCAGGCGAGAAAAACATTCTGGTTCGATACAGAGAACCAACTTTCCTTGCGGAAGATGAAGCTATTGATTCAATGTATTGTTTCCATCTCATGTCAGCGGACAGCGTGAGACCAAGCAATCACAAACTGGTAGTATCACACTTTATAATTTGAGCCGAAGAGGGTTCTCTGTGGTGAGTAATAGTGAGCAGTTTGGCTTTTGAGGTTTTAAAGCTAACCAGCTATTTCTAGGACCAGTCAACAACAGATTTGAGCTCCTTTTCGAGACCAACGGTCAGATTAGATTTGTCAGCGATACCGGATTTGTTATTGAGGCAGGAGTAAACAGTAGTGTCGTTTGCATTGATGTCTACTTGGGAAAAAATGTGTAGTTGCTTTTCAAGACCTCATTCAAGAACCTTACTGATGGTTATAAAAACCGAAATACATGATTGGGATAAAATATGGCAGAATCCCACCCAATTTGACTGTGCTCTTCACAGTTTCACACAATCAAATTATCGGAGATATACAGCCAGGTCCCCGTACGATCACCAAAGTTAAGCAACATTATAACTGGTCAGTAACTAGATCAGTGACCGCTTATGAATATCAGGTTCTATAAGTTTGCATGTGAAATTGGCATAATGGATAATGGCTAGGAATTGTTAATCGGAGAGCCGAGTTCCGATTCCATTTGGGAAAGGTATGCTGATTTTCTAAGCTAGATTAGATGTGGCACAAAGCCGAATGTATGGGGAACCCAGTGAGGATCGATGTCATTACTCAGTTATAAATGTTCCACTAACCATTACACCACATCGTGGTGCCGCTCCCCCTGGAAAGGTATAAAACTATTTCTTTGTCCCCCGGCTATTAGTAAAACGTGTATCATTATCAGTACTGTACAAAAAATTACAATCATAAAATATATTCTGGCTTTAAATAACCTGCAAAATTTTGATACGATGTAGAAAAAGAAACAATAAATAAAAAACAACTCTTGTGAAAATAAAAGCAATTGTATTTTTTAGATTGATAACCACAGGGAACATTGATAAATAAAGTTATCATATGAAAGGCGTATGGTAGAAAAAAAGAAAAAAAAGACATTTATATTAACATGGGAGGAGACACGAGTAACTGATAACAGCTCGGATTGAGGAATCGGAGTGCCGAGTTCAAATTCCAGTCGACTCCCAAGGGTATTAGCACTTAAGTGAATGTAATGGAGTGCTGATACCCTTGGGAAAGGTATGACTCTTCTACTGCTCCCCACCTCTGCTATGGGTAAATAGTAGGACAGATCGGGTTCTATAGCCTTGGATGGTATACCTCAAAAAGACATGGAAACCTACTGCGGGAAAAAATCTGCCTCGGCACTCATGTATCGAAAAATACTTGATCACCTAAGCGTGTATCACGTATGGCACATAACTGACTGATACTTAACATGAGAAAGATTAGAGATTTCTAGGCCTATAATGAAGAAATTGGGCTTGTAATATTTGACAAGCAAAGTACATATCATAGGCAAGAGGGACAGAGGAAATAACGCATAAGGTGCCTAATGAGTTTATTTAAATGGATAATAGAAGAAGATTACAGGATTTAGGAACGACAGCAAAAGAATAAATAATAATAAATAAATCGTGGAGAGCAATTGGTTACCAACCTCCTAAAGGGACTTCTCACACAGGAAAAAAAAAAAGAGATAAACTAAGCAAACAAGCGTCTATTTTGAATTGAGGCTGGGTCAACTAGACTCGTAAGCTATTGTTAGAATTTTCTAAGTTATAAGGAGAGTAAAGAATTGTTAGCATTTATCAAACTAAACCAGACTTAATAAGTATTTATTTTAGCCTCTTCGTTTTCGGTACTGTTTAGTCAGATGGTCTCGTCTACATAACGATTAGATAAAAGGTATATTTTTGTGAATAGATTTTTACGAAGCTACCTTTTGTCAAAACACGGACAAAGGCTGGGGATTTCCAGCGATGTTTGGCGAAAGGATTGGATTGCAAAGAGTTTAAGTCTATGCGATAGTCTGATCTAGATTATAAATTGGAGAATCTCTCAATAAGCAAACACACAAACATACTTACATACATATATACATATATACAGGTGTAAAAGAAAAATTGTCAAAATCGTGTAACAGCATAATTGTCTGTCCCACAAAATGTTTAATATCTAAGAATCTACTAAGCTAATTAAGTTTCCTTTTTTCCGGGTTTTTAGATAAGACCTTAAGCCATCTTGACACCATTTGTCTTAAGAAAATTTTTTTGAGTTATTCAGCTAAAAGGAGAGCAGATAAAAATTGTTTTGTTTCAGAACACATGTCTTTCCAAATGAGCGTGTGTGAGAAAGAAAAGATCATTCAGGCCTTCAGTAATGTCACCAAATTTTATACTCTATGAAAATGGTGAATGAGTTTAAAACATAGGGATCTGTAGACTGGAAAACCGGATCAGGAGGTCAGAACCGGAAGAGGGATCATCATTTCATCTTAGATCTAAAGAGATCAACTAGAAAAATCCGATTCAATTCATAAAACATTTGGCACGTGAGAGAGGAGTTTCACCTATGACTGTCCAAAGATCATTAAAAAAAAATAAAACAAACAAACTTGAAAATGAAATCGTATGTGTTACTTTAGGAGAGAAAGTTAGGTTAAAAATAGCAATGAGCATCTTGAATAAGTTGTAAAATGAGGGGAAGCGTGAAGTGGGAAGAAATTTCCTCAAGAAAATGTGCGATTGAAGAAACTGCCACAAATCTAGTACTGTCCTTAAATTTATAAAACCTAGTTATCATAGAGCAAAATACATCAGAACAATTACTATGAAAGGATGTATAGGGAAGCTAAGTTACAGCTCTGGGAAAGCAACTGAACTCGAGATGCCTTGTCAAGAACAATAACATTGTTCATTATTCTTTGGATTTTATCATGATTCGCTAAATATATCGAACCAGATCAGCTGTAATATTCAAAGGAAGGACTAATGTCACATAAATTCCTATTTGGAGGGATTTTTACGCAGGCTTATCATCTCTCAGTTGCGGGGGTGAGGGGAATTTTTGTTCCTGTCCCGGGTGTACGCGCTCAGGTCCCCCACCTAAAAATAGACCTCGTGTCACATCTCGTCCTAGTGGAAGGTTGGGCAGAGTAAATACTAGTGTCATATTTATAAATATGTAAAATAGATTGTGGCGAGAAAAAAAATGTCTAGTTCTGTTGTGCTTGTTCTTCAATAAATTTGTCAATTTCTTTCACTGTCATTGATGTCTTGGGTCTTTGGGGCTTTACCGCCTTGCTTGATGTGATATATATATATATATATATATATATATGGAGATATATGAAGAGACTTAAAATTTCTCGCCCCGACTTTCTACGCCAAGGAGAAATAAACATCAGATATTTTAGGGAATTGATTCCTGGTTAAGGCAATTTTCTTTAATAGATGTTTGAAGACAAACAAAAATGGTTTATTTCCGATGCTTGTAATTTAATTTTTCTTTGGTTCGAACCAATTATCTTGTTTCTGGGACGAATTTGAACGTAAAAAGTTCAGTGATATCTGAATGATTTCAATTTTCAAAAGACGTTATCACATTTTTTTCTTGTGATTTGTATTGTGTCTATATGTATTCATCATCTTACTTTTGTGATTTTTACAGTGTAGGGCCTTTATGCATAGGTTTGAATCATGACAGGTTTCTTTAAGTATTTCACCATGTCCTGCCAATATGTGATGTGGTGTCTGGTCTTCTATATGTATGTGTTGAAATGTCTGCTGTTATATATATATATATATATATATATATATATATATATATATATATATATATATATATATATATGTACTAATTTAAAAGTATAGTCCCATCGCTAAACAGGAATTACCATGTTTCAAAAACAGAAACTAAAAACTTCAAATTTAATTATAGAATTAAATTAAATTCCCTGGTACTGTTTCATTTTCAAGCGAATTTTGGAATAACTTATATATATTTTGAATTCCAGTCGAATCAATTACATTCACTTACGTGCTAATGGCATTAGGAAAGGTATGAATCCTTTTCTTCTACCCCAGTTATGGGTACGCTGCTGGACAGACTTGGTTCTATAGTCTTTGATGGCAGCTGGTTTAAGAGAAGGACAACTCTGAATTTTAAACCTGCGAAGGCTTGTTACCGGAACTTGTGTCACGTAGAGTACCAGGTTATTGAGTGAGTAAATGTCCACATTGGATATATCAAAGGGGATTTGCACTGATCATCGAACAATAAAGAAGGGTGTTTAATATGTAACTAGGTTTATCTCTCGAAAGAAAGGAAAATGCTTTAAGACCTTCTTTCCTCTGGATGGACGTAAACTAAAGCCAGTTATACCGAAACAACCTCTTTTGACCAGTGAACTGGGATCTGTAAAAAAATAATCTCCTAGGCAACTTCCTAAAGCAAATGTTGGCCCAATTATTATATTAAAATTGATTTTTTAAAGTAATTTCCACGGATGAATCTCGAGTGACATTTGATAGACCAGATGGCTGGGGCATAGGATGAATGTTATCCAATCCTGATGTGCCTGTGGCTAAAAGAATGCAACAAGGAAGTGGTTCTGTTATGATATCGGCGGGAATTGTCGACCAAACCATTATTGGAACATTCAAATTCGAGGAAGCAGTTAAACTGAACAGTGCTAACTATTGCGATTATATGAATAAAACTTTTTTATACATAGGAACAAGTCCCAGTATCGCAGTTTCAAAGAGATGTGTGTATCTATGCACGACAATGTTCCTTCTCATATATATATGAATGAAAAAAAAAACAGCTTTCCAGTGATACCTATCAGTTTTCTGTCTAAATTTGTTTATTGCTTCAAAGAAAATCTCATGATACCAAAAATTGTCTAATCAGCAGCATCTTTCACTCTTCGTGTCTGTTAATACCACAGGAGACGAGAGTCCCTTTTATGCAAAATATCATCCTCAGTCGCGAATGTCACCTCTTTTCCACCGTTTCCTGTTTAGCAATACAACTATATTTTTAAATTAGTACATATATATATATATATATATATATATATATATATATATATATATATATATATATATATATATGAGCTTGCCCGTGAACTATTTGAGCAAAAAAGATTTATGAGAGAGAAGATAATAGAATTTCCACCATCAAGCCCTGATATAAATCCGATCAAAAATCTAGGGACAATTGTGAAGATGAAAATATATAATGTTGGTAAACAATATAAGAGCAAAACAGACCTATGGGAAGCAATTAAAACTGCCATGTCAGAAAATGATCTTGCTGTAGTAAAAAATAACAAAATCAATGGATAATACGTTATGGTCTGTTATTGAGAAGAAGGGTCGCTATATTAAAAAGCAAAGGATTCAAACATTTATCATTTGTGTTTATTTGTTCTATTATATGTGTTAATCGATTGTTTATTTGGTTTTGCCTAATAACTTTAGACAGCAGTTTTTTTAGGATACATCAAATAATTTCAATAAAACATATTGCTACTAACTATAATTATAATTCAGGCATTGTTTTGACTTCTAAATTTATAGTTTAAAATTCGGGAATTCTTTTTCAACCGAGTTAGAATTACTGATGTTTATATGATTTGCTTCATAACTACAGACAATGAGTATAAATATGAATCTCTATAGACAAGAGAAACATACTTCATCTAAACGCAATTTCTCATTTTTCTTAATAAACATTTACCTCATTATCATCACTTTAAGATGACTCGCTTGCCCGCATCCAGATCTATTTATATTTTTAGCTGTAAGTCATTTTTTTTTAAATTATATCTCTTTGTCCTTTTCCTGCCATTTAATTTAGTCAAACGCATGAAGAATGTTACCCAGTTTCATCTGCATCTCTTGCATTCAGTAAGTCCTGAGAGTTTTAAATCTTTCAAGCTTTCTTTTTTATTATTTATCTTAGAAAGTTTTACATACTTTTTCTTGTTCTTAGAAACCGTTTCCTTGTAGTTCCTATTTTAATTCAATCAGAAAGTAAAGACACCCGAAGAAAGATTTATAAAGTGATTGTGTTACCTATTTTCTTATAGATGTTGAGAAGAGACTTCATTACAAACTAAATAAGATATACAAGTGTACCAAAGAAGTCAGTATTGGAACACAGATTAATAAATCGCAGCTAATTTGGCTATAAATCGAAATTGGGAAGCTTTGACATTCAGTGGGCCTACACTCCATCGAGCTGGCATTGGAGCAATGCAAAGAGATGACAGTCGCGACTGAGGATGATATTTTGCATAAAAGGGACTCTCGTCTTCTGTGGTATTAACAGACACGATGAGTGACAGATGCTGCTGATTAGACATTTTTTGGTATTATGAGATAAAGAATCGTATTTAACACGTAAACATGAAACAGTCGTAGAGCTTTCATCCCGATCCCTATTCGGGAAGTAAAGTAAGGATGAATACGTAGATAAAACAATCCCGTAGAAATCTGATGGCAAAAGAATTTATTTTACACACTTCCTTTGGCTGCTATAATAACTGATATAACGTATGGTATGGTGCTTGTATTAGATTTACTGTCGAGAATTACAAGATTGGCATTTTCCTTCTAACCTGAAGATACAAAGAGAGTATATATATATATATATATATATATATATATATATATATATATATATATATATATGTTTGTGTGTGTGTGTGAGTATATATATATATATATATATATATATATATATATATATATATATATATATATATATATATGCAAAGTTTTATATATATTATTTATATATTATATTATATATGCGTGGTACTTATTGGAAAGCGCTCAATATCAGTGTTAGAGCTAACATATTTTGTTGACAGCACAACAACAAAACATATTCACTACACAATCCAACATTCAATACAGCGTCCAAATGCGTACGTATGTACGCAACGACACATGGATGCGCATGTACGCCCATTCCTACACTGTTCACATATGTTTATGTTTGTGTGAACTCTAATAAATGAGCGTGCGTGTAGGTTTGTTTGCACACAGCAATGACTGTGCATGCATGTATAAATGTTTGCGTAAGTATGAGTGGCGTTCCGACGACAATTATTCCTCCCACTTCCATAAAAAACACCGACACCTTGATTTTAATTTGTTTATTACTTAATGTATTTATTTGGATTGATTATCTTTATTTCTTTTCAACGGTTAGTTTATCGGGATCGATTTGTTTATTTATTTATTTGGATGAATGTAGGTCAATTTATTTTACTTATTATTTATTTGTTATACTGTATATTTTCACAGAAAAGAAAAAAAAACTAAAAGAAGTTATAAATAAAATAAACAATTCAGCAAATGTATTTATCGCAGCTGACAAAACAAGAAATTTATACAAACTAAGCCCTCCTACACACAATAAATTACTCAAGAACAACATAGCCAAACCATACAAAGAGTCACCAAAAACAATAGAACACAATATCAATAATGAAGCGAAATCAATCGCCCAAAAATTAGACCTAGATGACCGAATAAGTTGCATCAGCAAGGCGCATGCCTTTATCATACTAAAAGACCACAAAGAAAATTTCAAAACCAACCCTGCATGCAGACTCATAAACCCAGCCAAAAGCGATCTAGGTAAAATAAGTAAAACGATATTAGAAAAAATTAATTCTGAACTTAGGAAGAAGTTAGGAGTAAACCAGTGGAAAAATACAAAAACAACTATTGACTGGTTCCACAGCATAAAAAAAAAAAAAAATTGCCAATTCCTACAATTAGACATAAAAGAATTTTACCCATCCATAACAGAACGCATGTTAGATAAGGCCATCAACTTAGCTCAGGAACAAATAATAATAAAACCAAACGAAATCGACATCATTATGCACTCCCGTAAATCATTAATATTTCAAAATGAAGAAGCATGGATAAAGAAAGATGGGATATTTGACACTACAATGGGAAGCTTTGACGGTGCTGAGGCATGCAAAATCATAGGTATTTACTTACTACACGAACCCTGCAAAATAATAGATACAAATGATACAGGGCTCTATATGGACGACGGTCTCATAAAATTAAGAAACTATAACAAACAAAACATAGGCGAAACTAGAAAAGCAATAATAAAGATTTTCAAAAATAACGGATTCGTCATACATATAAAAACTAACCTAAACGAAGTAGATTTTCTAGATGTTACCTTAAACCTAAGAAAAGGCACATATAAACCATACAGAAAGCCCAATGATAAACGATTCTATATACACACATCTTCCAACCACCCGCCTTCTATAATCAAACAGATAACAAAATCGATTAACCGCAGACTTTCCGACAATTCCTCTAATGAATCCATATTTAACAAAGCTAAGAAAGACTACGAAACAGGCCTAAAAGATAAAAGATTCCCAGCAACACTTACATACTCACCACAGAACACAAAAAAGGCCATCAGGAAAAGAAATATGATATGGTTCAACCCACCGTACAGCAAAAAAGCAAAAACAAACATAGGAAAGATACTTCAAACTATTACACAAACACTCCCCGGAACCAAGCACACTACACAAACTATTCAACAAAAACACAGTAAAAATCAGCTACAGTTTCACCGAGAACATGGCATAAATAATAAAAAAGCACATCAGAAAAATGTCCAAAAACTCACATGAACGAATTACATTCACGTGCAACTGCAGAATAAAGAACGAATGTCCATTAAGCGGTAATTATTTACAAAACAACGTAATATACCAAGCCACGATAAAATCACCAGATAATGAAGAATACATAGCAGTAACTGAAGGACCCTGAAACAATGAAATTATGCACACAAAAAATCATTCACAAATAGTAAATATGCGAACAGCACAAAGCTTTCTAAGTATATCTGGGAAATTAAAAACAAAACACACATCACATAAAAAATATCTTGGAAAATAAGCAAAAGATAATCAGCTTTCAACAACAAATCAAAAATTCGCATACTTTGCTTGGAGGAAAAAATAGCTATCATTACCTTCCCAAACCAAAATAAATTATTAAATAAAAGATCTGAGCTCATCTCAAAAAGCAGACATGAAAACAAATTTTTACTACATTACTTAAAAATCGAAAACGGAAAAATAAAAATAAATAAATAAAACAAAATAACAATAAAGTAAGCAAAATAAATTAACCCAAACAAATTACCATATCACACCTGTTAGAATAGACGAAATAGAATAAAAATTAAGAAACAAAACAAATGAATCCAAATAAATAAAGTAAATAGAAAACAAATTAGCAAACCATTATGACCAAACTATTAATTAAACTATAACAATCAAAAATCGGACAAAAATAGCTATAACTGTTATATAAGGATAAAAGAAAAATATTATTTTACTTTAAAAAAGTGAAAATATACAGTATAACAAATAAATAACAAGTAAAATAAATTGACGTAAATTCATCCAAATAAATAAACAAAGAAACCGATCCCGATAAACTAACCGTTGAAAAGAAATAAAGATCCAAATAAATACATGAAGTAATAAGCAAATTAAAAACTGTTTTAATATGTTAATAAAAATACTGATTAGAATAAAACATATATAAATAAATAAATATAGAAGATAAGATATAAAAAAGATAAAATAAAAATAAAAAATAAATAAAAACTAACAAACCAAATTATTTAACCCAAATAAATAAACAAACAAATAAACAACTTCCGGTAAAATAACCGCCAAAACAGACTACCCACAATGAACCACTGACCCGTATATATAAATAGCCGAGAAAAATAACAGCACTCGTGCCCTGACGATTGCATCTAGCATACAGATATATATAAATATTAGAGCCTTTGGGGTATGTAGGTTTTAAATCAGTCGTCTCCTAATAGATCTTTGTTTTTTCTCTACTTGTTCGTATACTGCATTGTACGATTATTGTCTTTGCAATAATCTGGGATATAAAGTACAATCCTGGTCTTAAATATACTCTTGAGAATTGTGAGACTAGCTCACTCTCAATGCATTTCCTTCTAAATGAATTCTGTTCTCTTCTGATTAAAATTGTATTTGTTTAAGTCAGTATTGTGATCAGATATATGCCGGTCAACCACGAGTGCCATATGTTACATCACGCCTTCCTTATAAATACAAATGAAACAGTGGACAATGTTAAACACATTTTATACAGTGCAATGTTCAGCTCAGCCTATCGAATTATCGATCGACTCTCGTATGTAATTATACTAGTATTATTCTTTGGTTTTTGATGTAGGTTCTGTGCACTTAGATTACATGTGCAGGTCTTCTCGTTTCTTATCATCATTCTTATTTATTTCTAATTCGGTTCTCTTCCAGGCTAATGTCTTTCTATTGAGATTATATCCAGAGCCTTATTCTAGAATTTAGTCGAGTGCACTGGGACAGATAAGGCGCCTTCATTTGATTTCTGATCAAATTAACGTAAGCGCCCCGCACAGTTATTTAAAAAGAAAGCTACTCTGCGCACCGCTAATTATATACCTCGCTCTGAGAGAATCATCGTGGGATAATGGTCAACAAATTTGATTTGAGGATCATTAGTTGTAAATCCAATCCACGCTGCGTGCACTACATTTGACGCCTTGAGTCAAAACTCACCTACCTTTAGTAAATAATTAAGAATAAATAGTAAAAGTAACTCATCCTGCGATTGTAAAAATGATTAGAGCTACAGACACAAAAACGGCTGACTCTTCTAGGTTGACAATCAACTTAAGAAATATTTACCAAATAGTCATTATGTACGGTAGATAGATTTTACAAAGCCTGTATATATATATATATATATATATATATATATATATATATATATATATATATATATATAATGAAAATAGATTTGATAAAGCGTGGCGTAATTTAATTTTTTAAAAGACAGTTATATTCTTACTTCTTTAATCACGAGAGACGCCAGCTTAGGGAAACAGTACTATGATATTCATTATTTAAGCATACACAAAATTGCACACGCACACACAGACGCACACACCCAGATTGCTTTCTTTCGTTTTTGGATCTGATGAAGACTAGAATTGTGAAAGGCATAATCAAATCTGTTTTCAATCAAATTTATTTTCTAACTTTTTTCATTTGTCAAATTCCTTAAAAACTTTGTCGGAATTCTATATCTTAATTTAAAAACACACACACACACACACACACACACACACACATATATATATATATATATATATATATATATATATATATATATATATATTTATATATATATATAAACGTATTGTATTGGGCAGCAAATATTTTGTATTATAAAGAGATATTCATACAATGAATCAATTAGTAATATTAATATAATTAATGGCAAATACTCTTCGCTATGGGACATAATGTAGGCATTAACTTACTAATAATCTATTGAATGACGCAATCCTTATATATTTAATTGTTGTAAGATGGATCTGGTGTATTTTTAGAGCAGCAAGTACTTTCGAAATCTTCATGTTCTCATCGTCAGGCTGTAATTATTTCATTAGAAATAAAACTTGAAGACGAAATAAATGTATAGTAGACCGAAAGATGTTTTTTTTATGAATGTGTTATTTATTAAAGGTAGCATAATAATGGAACGTACAAGTTGCAACGCCAGTGTTCAAATATTTCCAAATAAGTTTACTGAGCTTTATATATTCCTTGATAAAAATGTTCTATGAAGCTTTAAAATAAAAAAAAAGTTATTTTACATTTAAACTTTTTCTTAACATCGTTCTGATCTTTATGCTCGCTACTGTATACATACATACATACATACACACACACACACTCACACACACACATATATATGTGCGTGTGTGTTTATATACATATATATATATATATATATATATATATATATATATATATATATATATATATATTATAATGATAATATTATATATATTATAATATTATTCTCTACTCTGTATCGAGCACTGTTTTTAAAAATGAATGTAAAATAACTGAATTATAAACCTGACCTTTCTTTCTTTTTATTTCGTTATATATATATATATATATATATATATATATATATATATATATATATATATATATATGCATATGTGTATATATATATATATATATATATATCGAGTGAGAGAGAGAGTGTGAGAGAGGAGAGAACATTTTTACTGAAGACGATTGTCAAGGTACTACAATTAATCATTTTCTTGCATTTACACAAATCATTTCTCTTTGGAGTATGTTTAAGAATCTGATAGATTGTACCCTTTATTTCGAACACATGACCCAATGGATAAAAGCTTTGGTTGAAGTAACCCAATGACTTGACCCAAAGTGTTTGGAGTTCAATACCTGGCCACAGCAGAAGTGAAGGAAAACTTGGAGATATAAATTACAAAATGAAATAACTGAAAATTGAGATATCCGAAAGAAGCATAATGCTTGGAACCAGAACAATCTGTCCCGGTTGAAGAAATATAAGTTTCGGTTCGAAATTCCAATCAACTGAAGAAAGCCATAGGGTACAATGGCCGAAACGTCGGGAACATGACAACAAAGATGAGGAATACAGTCCGAACAATGTAAATTGCGCAAAAATGATTTACGCCACTTAATATTTTTTAACACTTAAAGGTGAGTGCGATTCAAGAAAAGACAGTGTTTGATAATGTTCAAACATATTTCGACAGTATGCCTGTCATCAAGTTAGGTTTACACATTGTATACAAGTATAAAAATATTTTTAAAAATCTATAAAAATTATAAGTCTCTTGTCTTGAGGTGTACTGGTAATCAATGTGTTAAAACTAATGAAACACGGCCAGCGTGAATAGAATGGAACTGAAACGTGCGTAATAATATGGTGATTATGCTAATCTTGAAATTTTTCGTTAGTCGATTACATACTAAGAGGAATTAATCAATCTGTTTAGCATACATCTTATGGATCTCTCCTATGATTCTCTTGATGAAACCAGGGCAGGAAATTAGTAGTTTGCACACTTAACTTATCCTCATGCGTTATAAGGGCCGCAATTATTATTATTATTATTATTATTATTATTATTATTATTATTATTATTCATTTGATTTCTCATGTATACTCATATCTTTCCGGGTCCTGACGAGAGACCTAAGATCAGAAATGGCATCAGGAAACGTTCCACTGACCGTTTTTGGAAAAGAAAATCTCACATATTTTACATATACCATCGTAAGGTTTGGGCTGTAATTGGGAGGACAATTTTTTGTACTTCTCCAAGTAATAGTCAGCCAGAAATCCCTTTAACCATGCACTACATAACGACTGAAGTCTACGGTATTTTTCTACATCAGAGTGTTTCGTACGCGCAGTCTATTGGTCATGAAGTGGTGTATTTTGTCATGGTTTCTGTATCTGGATGGTTGCATTTGACATCGCTTTTTTTCATTTAAATATTTTGCAGTTGCAGATGGTGTATGATGCTTTACTTGCGTTTCTTCAACCATTTGAGGCTTTCTTTATAGTTGAATATAGTTTCTAACATCCTTCATGTTCACTGACACAGGTCATCAGCCAGCCTTCGGTAGTTTCCAGGTATATTGAATATCAATTTTTGTATATCTAGTTGAATCAATCCTTTTCTTCCTTCAGATCTTGGGATATATATACGATCAATATCAACCTTAGGCTGATGCATGCGGTGGCAAGTAAGTAGTTTTCTCGTTTTGTCGTCCATTGCACCGTCAGCTATGGTCCAGTTAAGTATGTTGAAACTGTATTGTACCACAGGGACAACCATGGTGCTTATGGTAGATATGTTTTATTTTATTTTTTTTTTGTTTTGTTTTTTTTTAATTCAACTCGGTATTTATTAGGTTGGTGCAAAAATAATATCGTTTTTTTACGTATTTTTTAACGTCAAAAAGCAATAATATTTTTGCACCAACCTAATATTACCAGACACACACTCCTGTAGTAATACTTTCATAACTTCCTTATCTCCTGCATTTGGGTATACTGTATTTCATCTCCTTCGATAAATCCTAGGTACCTATAGGCTTCTTCTTGTTCCAGCTCCTTAATCTTTGGGACAAAGTCTAGATCTACTGTGTGCCTCGCTGTAATTCTTCCTTTCTTGTATGCTACATTTGCACATTAATCTAACCTTAAATCCATACTGATGTCGTCACTGAACCATTTTACAGTATTGAGGAGACCCTTCAACTCATTGTCGTCTTTCGCAAAATTTTGAGATCATCCATGTAGAGTAGGTGATTGAAAACTTTCTTGCGTATTTTGTATCCAAAAGCTATTATTGTTTAGTTCAAGCGTAAGGGGGATTAAGGGTAGACCAAACAGAAGAGATGACAGTGAGACTCCTTGAAAGATTCCTCGTCGCATATTCAGGCGGTTGGTAGTGCTAGTACCTTTTGTGTGATTTAGGTAGAATGTCATTTTCCACATTCCCGTGCTGTGTTTAAGAAAATTTCCTAGCACGGATGAGACTTTGTATATTTCCAAAGACTTAAGGAACCAAGAGTGTGACACAATATCAAAGGTTTTGCAGTAATCTATCCATGCTGTACTGAGAGTTCTACCTCTTTTCTTGCAATTTTTCAGGATCATTTTGTTTATCAGTAGTTGAGCTTTGCATTAATATGAACCTCCCCGATATCCCTTCTGTTCCAGTGGAAGAATGTGGCTTGCTTCGAGAAAAGAGTAAGTACGGTTCGTTAGGACACGCGTGATAAATTTATATGTGGTAGAGAGACATGTTATTAGCTTATAATTTTCGAGGCATCTGTAATACCTTCGGTAATCCATTCTGGCACTTCATTGGGATTATTAATATGTATTGATAGAGTTTGTGCAAGGGTTTTATGGAATGATGACAGATGATAGAGCCAAAAATAGGTAACCTTGTCATTTTCTGGGGATTTCCATTTTGAGGATTTGCTTAGAACCTTCCTAACATTATGCATAGAGGTTTATCCAAGAGTCATTGTTCTCCTTGGATCCGTTCTGCATTTGGATTATATTCCTATGCTCCGAATATTCTATCAAAATTTCTGTACTTTTTTAATAGATAGAGGCTTTTTGACATGTATATCTACATTTTCAGTTTCCCTGTAAAATTTCTTAATGTCCGTTTGAAATATTTTACTTTGACAATGGAACTTACAACGTTTTTCGTATCGTCTTATTCTCTATGCCTTTAACTGCAGCTTCTGTTTCAACATTTGCTTGATTATTGGAATTTAATTTACTGATTTAATTTTATTATTCCGCTTGATCTTCCTGTATTTGCGTGTTGAGACATTTGGCTTTCTTCTGATCTCATCTAATGTCGATATTTTACATCTGATTTCCTTTATTTTTCGCATCGGCATTGTCCTCTAAGCTGGACCGTTTTTGTCTTTTGTTTGATCTTTTCATTGTCTAGATCCTAAGCTACCCAGTAGCCCCTAAATCTGTTGCGTGTATGACATTATTTCCTTCTGTGATGTTTTCCAGTGGTTTATCCCTCAGCAATGTTTCCGATGCAGCTTTGTATATTTGCAGAATGTGCTGGTCTTTGTCTGACATTTGTGTGAGTGTTACTCTGCTGAGGACTTGGTTTTTCGCTTTGGTGATTTCACCATTGATTTTTCAAGGAACAATACGCTAATTGTCATGGGTCATTACCTATAACTACAGAATGAACTCTTCCTAACACTATGTATACTACACCTCCCAAGATAGAGTATCGAATCGAGTCGAACTGATAGTAGTTCACTCCAAACCAGACTGACAGTCATACTAACAACTTCCACATCTTGTATTATTATTTCGTGTATTATACCTTCGTTATTTCTACTCTTGTGTCCGTGTTGTTCTTCCTTGGTCCTAACCTGGACCATAACACTAATACAGTTGGACTCTTCTTCAGTGATATAATCCGGATTACTGCAGGTTATGCCACAGGTAGATTCTTAGGTTTTGCTTCCTAGGTTTTGCTTCCTAGGAGATTATTATTTTGTATCTTATTTATTTTAGTTTTTACCTCATCCTATGTTTTATTATCTATTTCTACTCTCATCACTATATTTTAGAGTGATGGCTTATTGTATTCTGTCTTATATCTAGTTTTATCTGATCTATTTCAGCATTTGAGACTCTTTCGTTTCGCACAATGTCCATACGGAGATTAACAAGCATGTTTGGGTTGAGATGGTCTTATCCTACATCCTAACATAATTCTCCATATTTAGTATGTCTGATCCTTGATTTTCATTTCTAGATTTTCGGATACGGTGAGAAAGGATGTCAGGATATGTTGATACTCTTCCCGAGACTATTTCGTTCACTTTCTTTTCATTAGTTGATTTGGTATTGAGTAACTTCGTCCAAGGTTGTCTATTCGTTGTTGGAAGAGTTTGTTCCAGTCACAGATTTTTCCGAGCAAAACTGCTTTCTCTCTTAGGTACGCGGCCCTTGTTGACCGATCCGGTATGATTATTTGTTCGAAAGCTTTGTAAATTTTTTACGTTTTATCTGTTATGGGACCTTACCCATAATAACATAATGGACTATTCCATACGTAATAAATACTGCGTCTCAAGAAGAAGCAGGGAATTCAGAGTTCAGTCTGAAGTTTGGAGTGAAGTCCGTCAGGAGTCTGTCAGTCGAGTCAGAGGCAGTCCGGAACAGAGTCGCGTTCAGACAATTATACTAAACCTGATTGTTCGTACCAACACTTTCTACTTCTCTGTATATATTTCTGTTTGTAATATTCTCTGTATTATTCCAAATCCATATTCGAGTTCTTCTTTATTGGCTCTACCTTGGACTATCATCGTGGTACAAGGAACCGGACCATAACATTATCCTTGACCGCCAAGGGGTAATTTTGTTCAAGTTACCAGCTCTCGGACGACTGCCGACCAAGACTAAATAGTCCCTGCTCCTAAGAAAGTAAGATTATATTCAGTTGGCTATTGGTTGAAGAGTTCATCAGCTAGTACTATATTCAAAGGAGTATCATGGGGGCATGTAAATGGTATTGAGTATAACAAGCTTTAACTTAGTATAACTCTCACTAATAACTACCAGATTAAATTTCAGAGGTGCACATATTTTAAATTAACTGCTGTCGAATAAAAAATGAAAATGAAAAATTGATATTAAATAAATCTAAGAGACTTGAAAAAAAAATAAAGAGAAGAAAAATGTAATCTCAAATTGTATAAAATTTAGCACAGCTTACATGTTGAAAAGCAGAATGTTTTCAGAAAAATGTTCAAATTTCTGATACCAATGAGAGTGATAGTAATCAATTATTATAGGGTAGATCATCTCCCACTAAAAGTTAGAGGAAAGGTCACCAAGGAATTCATTAAACAAAGGCGATGAAACAAAGAAAAAATAAAACAGATTTTATATTTGGGGTCATTTCTTAATCTCCTAACCACCCTGGAAAAAATCAAAATTCTCATTCAAAAAAAAAAAGGTCAGTCAAAAGCCAAAACAACGTAGGGTTAGTCCACCTGTAGTCATACGTGAACGTAGGAAAGAGAGAGAGAGAAAGAGAAAAAATATTATTAGTATTATGAAAACATGGCTCATCATAAAATAGGTTGTACTAATAAAAAAAAATGTTGTTGGGCTCTACCCTTTTCACATAAGATGGACTCATCGGAATATACTTATACTGACAAAGGCAATACCTGCTGTTGAGTTTCGTCGAGGTACAGTTTCGACGTCTGTCGAACACTCTGCTTTGTCAGAGAGGAACCCGGACGAAGCGTTGCCGAAGGACGAAGCGTTGCCGAAGGACAAAGTTTCGTCGAGGGAGGTAGACAGGCCCTGAACCCGTCTAGGCGGGTTCAAAGGGGATATTTTTGGCCGAGGCTACGGGCTCGGAGAAACCCATTTTAAACTCGGCTTTGTGCCACGTATATTCTTCGTGAGTGGGATATTAAATACTGAGTTACGTCGAGATACAGTCTCTGACTGAGTTCGACATCTGTCGAACTCTCTGCTTTGTCAGAGAGCAACCCAGACGAAGCATTGCCGAAGGGCAAGGTTTCGTTCAGGGAGGTAGACAGGCCCTGAACTCATCTAGGCGGGTTCAAAGGGTATATTTTTGGCCGAGCCTACTGGCTCGGAGAAACCCACTTTAAACTCGGCCTTGTGCCACATATATTCCTCGTGGGTGGAATAGTAAATACTGAGATGCGTCGAGATACAGTTTTTGACTGTGTGCGACGTCTGTCGAACTCTCTGCTTTGGCAGGGATGAACCCGGACGAAGATTTGCCGAAGGGCAATGTTTCGTCCGGTGAGATAGACAGGCCCTGAACCCGTCTAGGCGGGTTCAAAGGGGATATTATTTTGGCTGAGCCTACGGGCTAGGAGAAACCCACTTTAAACTCGGCCTTGTGCCACATATATTCCTCGTCGATGGAATGTTAAATATTGAGATACTTTGAGATACGTGGAGACAGACACAGGGTGTTCTCAGAGAGTTATACAAGAGTCCAGAGAGAGAGAGAGAGAGAGAGAGAGAGAGAAAGAGAGACATAGAGAGACATATATATATATATATATATATATATATATATATATATAGAGAGAGAGAGAGAGAGAGAGAGTTTACTTACAGAGACTTGTACATATACTTTCTAGTAACCCGCATTCCTGGACTACTAATCTTCATTTCAAGTCTGTATTCATACTTTTAATACACTTATTTTTCGATCTCAATTACTGGCGTTGTTTATTTATTTGTGCAGGATTCCATTCACGGAATCCACAACATTAAAGTCATTTTCGTTGAAATTACAGCAAACATTTACCATCCAGAAGTTCATACATGTAAGAATCTGTTTAAGAAATAGCGAATGTTTTTTTCTCATATGCAGAAAGTAGCTTGCAGAAAGGTGTCAGAGATTGTCACGGTCAAGCGCATCCATATCAGGAGCGAATTCAATCAAAAAGTGAAATAAAAAGTTATATCTATTTAATCAGAATAAAGTGTTTATTTCATGTTTCATCTATTTTTGTACATATCTAAAATTTCTCCCCTTTTCGCATTTCTTAGTACTAGGCTCTATAAGCATCCTTACCTGGGTCTTAGTTACATCCAGTCAAGGAGTTGATCACGGGCATCAACAAACCTCACCAAACCTCTCCAAACCTCTGCACGTCTCTTTTTAGAGAAATGATTTGGTATTAGAAAGGGTAAGCAAGCCAATACCAATATAAATTTATCGGTTTATATATTCAGGAAAGTATGCATACTTTTATTCATATATACTAATTGCTTGTAAGCATTAACATATTTCCATATAATTAGATGCATTTAAGCATAGCTATATCTATTTTTAATGTATAGGTATGTGATTTTGCAATCTGTATGCATCTCTCAGCGTTTAGTAACAAAGCCAAGAGAGTTAAGACTTCTTCTAATATCGTATATGATGATCTGCATAATCGACTATGAAAGTATCTCGATAGGTGTCCTGAGTAGAATAAGGTATAAGCCACGGGGATTTGCAGACATGCTACAGACGGTAAGATTTGGTAAGATAACGAATGCCACACCAAGGACTCAACTGACTAAAATGGCTTTTGACATGCAGATGAAGATATAAGTTGAAAATCGATTTCTCGTACAAGTTGTAAATAACTTAGAGAACAATTCTTACGTTTACAATTCAAAGAAATCTGAAATCGTAACAAAAAAAAAAAAAAAAAAAAAAAAAAAACAAGCAAAGAAAAAAACGAATAGAGATTCACAAGCATATGGCTAATTATACAAAGCAGTTTAATTCTATAATGGGGAACTATTAGAAGATTAATCCAGAATTATTTGTCTATTCACATTTTCGGGTGATCTATCAATTTCAAATTCACAAACACGCACACAGGCATATAACCGTGTATATATATATATATATATATATATATATATATATATATAAAGTAGTAATACAAAGAATAAACCAGTAAAGTTGATATAATTAACGGCAGATTCACTTCGCTAAAAGATTTAATAGGGCATTAACTTACTAAGCATGAGTCGAATGGCGCGATATTTGTTTTTAAAAATTGTAGGATGGATTAGATGCTTAGTCCGTTTGCAAGTACTTTCGCTGAATACTTTCATCATCTTCAGGCATGGATAGTATTTTTCAATTTCAAAGAACTTTAGAGACGAAAATATATGTAATACAGGCCGAAATATGTTATTAACTATGTTATTATTAACAGTTAAAAATTGAAAAATAATATCCATGCTTGAAGATGATGAAAGTCTTCATCGAAAGTACTTGCAAATAGACTGAACATCTAATCTATTTTACAGTTTTAAAAAAGAAAGATCGCGCGATTTATCGAGTGGTTAGTAAGTTAATGATTAATTAAATCTGTTAGCGAAGTGAATTCGCCGTTAATTATATTAGCGTTACTGATTTTTTCTTTGTATGGCTACTCCTTTATAATATTAATTATACTGTACCTTAATATATATATATATATATATATATATATATATATATATATATATATATATATATAGATAGATATATATATATATATCGTTTGTATTTTTATTTGCAATCCCTATCTTTTATTTACTTAAATTAATTAATAACAAGCGTGCTGTTTTGAAAAGAAAGATCGTGCCCCAGATTGAATTCAAACGTATTTGCTATGGAATTTTTTTTTCTTGACAGGAAAACGCTTTTCTTAGTAGGAACTTTCACTCTAATACAATGGTATAAATTTCACAGTTTCAGATAAAATAAAAAATAAACAGGCTTAGAAAATAATTTTTATAAAAAATAATGTTAGATAAAATCCATTCTACAGACACAAACACACACACACACATACACACACACACACACACACACACATATATATATATATATATATATATATATATATATATATATAAAGGTGTTGTCAGACTGAATATAAATCTGCATGTTCATTCTCTGCAACTGAAAATTTTAAACTTGATTGATTCCTTAAATATGTCAAAATCTTTTTCAATCATTTTACCCCAAGGTAACAATCGCTTTAAGACACAAGAGGTTACTGTGAGCCAAAGATATTGAGAAGATGTTAAGTCAAAAAATCGGAAATATAATCTTAGGGTAGGAAATAATGTATAAATCCCTCCTCTTGTTCAAAAGAAGGGCAATGAGTGTGAACTAGGCGTTAGGCGGACATATCTTCTGCTAAAACCTAGAAGTTAAACTAATTATTCTGAAGAAACAAAATACATTATAGCGGATTTTAGGATATATAGTCGTTGTGACACTTAGACTGTGAGGTGCTTAAACATTAATTCTAAGCAGAAAAACAGTTAAGTCTAAAATAAAATATAAACTAGAAGATAGTGAGATAGGAGAGAATGGAAAATATTATCCCTGCTAATGTGGAAGTAAAGAAAGGACCATCTAGGTAGCTTCACCCCTACGAATTAGAGTGATGCACCGAGGGTTTACTTTTTATCATTCGAAAATCTCGCATGCTGCTAAATCAAATTTGGAAATGGCTTTATCTCTCTTTTGGGAAATTAGAAAAATAGAAAATACATGTCACTGTCGTAAAGTGAAAAAGGCGAGAATCATATTTTCAATAGCGAAAAATAATTCGAAAATGTACACAGAATAAAACAGATGCGCAGGTTAGGTTTATAAAAATGGATCCGTCATAACAGGGAAGAGATCTGGTTTATGTTTTCGCTAAGACGGCGACTAGCCCAAGGATGGAAAACAGCATGTCACTTTGTTGAGAAATTAGAAAAACAAATACATTTTCATTAACGAAAACAAATTGGGGATTTTTTTTTTTCTATCGCTGCGAAGGTCAAAATGTGAAAGCGATCTGGTTTGTGTTTTTTCGCTGGGTCCAGGAAAACAGGATTTAAATTAATGAGGCAAATAAATCACAGTAAACAAAGAATGAACCTAAGAATATAACCTCATTTTGTGAGTGATTCGTATGGTCTTTTGTAAATACAAATTTCATAAAGTTTTCCTCGTTGCTTTTTCTCAATTTCACCGTATAGGATGGTATGGACACTAAGTTAAACAACTATGTCAACATTTTTAAATAAGAGGATATTTTAAAACATAGTTTCATATATATATATATATATATATATATATATATGGGAGACATATCTATGTTACAATTTTTATTCAACTATTTTTTAGATGATTATACTGTCGTGTGATTTTGATCCATGATGACTTTTAAGTATTCGTAATATGGCACGCTATTACTTTCTAAAAAGTTAAAAATTACACTTCCCACTTATAAAAGAACTTGTAATGGATTTTTTTGTTTGGATCCTTAAATTACTTTCTGATGATGTTCAGAATTTCACGCAATAAGTAATCTAAAAAAACTAAAGCAAAAATAAAATATGCTATTAGCTACTCTCGTGTAGCGTTTTCAGTGAGAATTCGTAATTCGTTGCTGTACGCATGACAAAATTAAACAATTTTTTCGTCAGATCTTTTTCCTTCCTTTCATACAACCTTCCTATAACGTTTCACTTCCGTTTTTGTTTTTTGTTTTCCTTTTCTCGGTTGCTTTGAATCTTTTTTTTTTTCCAAAATCATTTTACCGCCTACTATTTCTGCTCTTCGTCTTTCTTCCTTCTCTTTTACTTGTTTTATTCTCGGCTCATCACCGTCTTTTAAGAAAGTCCAAATCATACTTAACTCTGAGAATTGACATCATTAAAGTCTTTCTTGGTGGTAAGACAGAAATGAAAAAGAGAGGACTTTATCTTGGAAGATCGTGTTGCGTCTTTCTTTTTCTCGTATTTTTGACGCAAAAATTTTCCGTCGATGTCAATTTTACCCCGCCATTGGCAAAGGCAGGAAGTAGAACATGACACCATGGATAACCTCTCACTTGTTTAAAGTTTTAAACTAAGTATAGTAGTGTTAAAAATAATAATAATTTCCCCTCTCCCTTTCCTTCTTATTTAATCTGCTGATATTACTACTAAGAATAATAATATTAATTCTTGATCTTCTTCTTTAAAGATACAAACAAGTGATACTCCTGCCAATACTACTACAACTACTGCTACTACTACTACTAATAAAAATAAATTATTATTAATAATAATAATTCCACTACATCTGTAAGGGTTTAAACTACTGATATTACTGCTAATAATAATAATAATAATAATAATAATAATAATAATAATAATAAGAAGAAGAAGAAGAAGAAGAAGAAGAAGAAGAATCCCTTCTCGTCTTCTTTTTCTTCTTCTTCTATAAGGCCTTAAAATATTTATACTACTGATACTAATGTTAATAATAACATTAATTCCTCTTTTTCTTCTTTAAGGCTTGAAATTACTGTTGATACCGATACTGATGCTAACAACAACAATAATAATAATAATAATAGAAATAATTCTTGTTCTTCCTCTTCTTCCTCTTATTAAACTACTGATACTACTCTTAATAATAATAATAATAATAATAATAATAATAATTATTATTATTATTATTATTATTATTATTGCTTTTCTTCTTCATCTTTAAAACTTCAAACTACTTATACTACTGTTAATAATAATAATGATAATGCTTCCTGCTATTCTTCTTCTACTTCTTCTAGATCAGCTTTTTACACTTTAGGTTCATATCTTTCTCTCCCCCCCTGAGCCTTCTTTGACTTCCTCATCCTCATCGGTACGATAATTATATTATCATAATAATAAAAGATGCACTAAGTATTTAAATACACTCCGATGCGGGTAAGTAACAGAAACAGTAAGAGCAATCTGGGCGGGCCTAAATCTATTATTATTATTATTATTATTATTATTATTATTATTATTATTATTATTATTATTATTAAATGTTGTTATTTTCAATGGAAAAATTATGAAGTTATTAATTTTCTCAATAAATTACTGTAAAAAAGGAAAAGCAACATAAATAACGCCCTCGTCATGAGCAGCAACAACATAAAAAATGTTAAAACAGGAAATAACTGCAAGTTTGTAAAAAATAAATAAATAAAAATAACGCGCACTGACATCAAAGAACTTTTTGAATTTCTGAGAACCTATTAAAAAACTACATCAATTTAGAGTAGATTGGAATAAATCGACGTTGGCTTAGAAGGGAGACGACGGCGTACAAATCAATGAGAATATGTAAGACCAAGATCGAAGCGAAAGTGTTAACGTGAAAGATAGAAAGCGAAATCCATCGATAACCACCGGCTTTGATAGTAGAGTTGAATATATATATATATATATATATATATATATATATATATATATATATATATATATATATATATATATATATATATATATATTTCCACTTTACTATCAAAGGCAATGGTTATATATATATATATATATATATATATATATATATATATATATATATATATATGTGTGTGTGTGTGTGTGTGTGTGTGTAAACGCGCACATATATTTATATAATGATAGATTACTAGATGGTACGAGCAAAGACACTGAATTCTATACGTAATCCACGTTTACACAGCAAAATAAATCGACAATCATTGGTACGTAGAATCTGTTATAGAGAGACAGATATATATAGCACTATTACAAAGATGGAAAGATAGATAGATACATAGATAGATAGATAGATAGATAGATAGATTGATTGATAGATAGGAAAAATGTATGATAGATATATAGAAAAGACAATATTTGATAGCTCGATAGATAGAAAAGAACAATATTCGATAGATATGTTGTGCGGAGATATGTAACATCGACGTTATTTAAACTGAATAAATCATACAACAGTGTCAATATATGAAAAGCTCAAACAAAACAATTTATTCGTATATAACTCATATATATATATATATATATATATATATTGGTTGAGTAGCCGATGGTTTCCTCTGCTGCACGGGTCATAGCGTCTCTGAGGGTGGTCCAGTGTTGCTCCACAGAGGCCTGATCCACTGGGTCTGCTAGGTGGTGTTCGCAGGCTTCTCCAAAATTCTGTGCCAGCTGTGGGACGCGGAGATTGCTACAGTCAAAGCGTCGGTGTGATAAGCTGTCCGGTGTCCTTCTAGATGGTCGAAGGGTTTTCGTGGATAGTCTGGAGATCAGGAGCCTGTGATCCGTCCAGCAATCGTCCGCTCCTGGCATGGATCGGGTGATGCGGACGTCTCCCCTGTCTCTGGATCTGGTTAGGACATAGTCCAGAATGTGCCAGTATTTTGACCGGGGGTGCCTCCATGTTGTCTTCTGTTGGTTCGGGAGTCTGAAAATATTGTTGGTCACAACAAGTTCATGTTCCGCACAGAGACCCAGTAGGAGTTGACCGTTGGCGTTACAGTTCCCGATAACGTGGTGGCCAATTATTCCCTCCCACAGGCGATGGTCCCTGACTCCTGGGGAATTAGAGTCACCCAGTACAATGAGCTTGTCGTTGGCGGTCGCTCTCTGGATGGTATGGTCGAGTTAGGTGTAAAATGCAGCTTTGCCTTCATCGGGTGAGGTCAGAGTCGGGGCGTATACTGTAATCAGGGTGATGTGTCTGCCCCGTATGATGGGAATGCGGACAGTAATTAAGCGCTCTCTGATGGCCGTGGGAGCGAGGTTGTGCTGCTGCACGAGCTGGGACCGGATGGCAAAGCCAACGCCATGTATGCGCGGCTCCCCGGGGGCCTTACCCTTCCAGAAGATGGCATAACCTGTTCCAGCTTCCTTGATGTTCCCCTCCTCGGGCTGTCTAGTCTCGCTGAGGGCCGCCACATCTATGTTGAATCAGGCAAGCTCCTTGCAGACGAGGGGTGTGTGTCTTTCTGGGCGGGTAGTGTTCGCCACGTCTTTGAGGGTGCGGATGTTCCAAGCATCAAGGGTAAGGATATTTTTTATTGTTTTTTGCACTGTTGCTCGCGGTGCTATCGCCACAGGACATGGGTGGTGATGGTGTAGGTGAAAAGATGAAAATAGGTGAAAGAAAGAAAAGAAAAGAAAAAGAAACGAAAGAATCCCAGTCGCTGAGGATATTGTTTTAGGTGGTCGTGGCTGCGCGATGGCCACACACACACTTGGCCAGCATCGCTTCCACCGCGGCTCAAGAGAAACGAGACAGGCGACCTCCATTATGCTGGTTGCATCGGCCTGCCAGGTTCTCATTTTTTTTCAAGGCCCGCCTTATCGCCTGCCCGACAGGCGTTGCCTTCCTCCGCCATCGCTACACACACACACACACACGCACACACACACACACACACACACACACATACATATATATATATATATATATATATATATATATATATATATATATATATATCAAATTCGAAATTCTTAGTACAAGGATAGCATGCATCTATTTGCAAGAGACTATGTACCAAAAATAATATGAAGTTTTTACTTATCACTTTGGTTTTTCACGAGTATGAAAGGCTTACGCCCTGTTTCTACAACTTCACGGAGCAAAAAGAGAGAGATTGACTTCCCTCTCTAAGTTGGTAACGTTATTGAATGTTTTTAGTTTCTTTGAACACGATGTTGTGTGATTGATAATCGTCTGTTGGAAAGCCATTAATAAAAAAAATAATTCTTCGGAAGTCGAATCCTATAAAGGGATGTTGAATGTCCGCTACTGCAAACGTCCGCATAAAATATACTCGAAGGGTCGGTAGGCTTATCATGACTTTAATTTTCCCTTAGCAGCTTATGTCTGAGCCTGTAGCTGTGGTTAGAGAAAACAATGCTGGTTTCGTTGATAGAGTTTTGATGTAGCTGTGTGGAATGATAGATATACTGGAATCTATTATGACTTATAATTTTCCCGTTTCGTTTGATGTTCATGAACATCGATGCGAACTTGACTGTTGTATCAATTTCTTTGCTCGGCTATTTGCACCAGTGTTTACATGAATATGCCGTGTTCGCGTACTAAATGTGCGCCATACATTTTTTTTGTAATTATGCCTTTTGGAAAGTTTTGAGACAATAAATTATTGCTGATAATTTAGCAGGTATTTCTTTCGTCTAAATGTGGTTACACGTGCTTATTTTAGCAGTGCCTTGTATAAAAAGTGCATTAATTCATCCGCCAGCTGAACCTACATGTTAGGGTTTATATATTTTTGTGTTGTTAACACAGGGACGATAGAAGATGGTAATGCTTGTAAAGATTTGGTTGTCGCGAGCCTGAAATGTGTGCGTCCTGTTTCTATAACTTCAAGGTGCAAAGAAAGTGATTGACTTTGCCGCCTAACGTGTGGTTCTCGTCATGACACGTGACTGTTTTTTTTTTATCTCGTGGATAATTGGAATTAATTTGTGTTGTTGTTTTTATTTGGGTCAAGATCAGATAACATTTCGTCTCTCGCCACAGATAAGTTGAAAGAATCAAAAGAACAATATTTGGTAGATAGATAGAGAAAGAGAAATATAATCAATATTAGAAAGAAATAGACAAAGAAAGAATGAAAGAAAAAAAAGAACAGTACTCGATTGATAGTTATTACCCATTATTAGATAGAGGAATAATACTACATTAAAAAAAAACACCTTAAAGTCATATACAGTGTAACCCGGATATAAGAGTGCTGTCGGGAACGGATAAGATGTCTCTGATATCCGGGTTTCTCTTATATTCGGGTTTCTCTTATATCCGGGTTTGGTCTAATTTATATACATTAACACAGGCTCTAATTTGGGACCAGACTTATATCCGGGTTTCTTTTATATCCGGGTCTCTTATATCCGGGTTACACTGATTTTTATTTTACGGTGAAAGATAAAATTTCAGTAACTACAGCGCATTTGCTTTTATTTTTCGGTCTTTCTCCAGACTCCTCTTAATAGAAAAATATTAACATTTGGCTTCGTCTGTCGGCAATAAATTTTGATAAATTATGAGTATTCTGTAGCAAAAACGATATATTTGTTTTCACCATTAAGCCAAGAGAAAGAGAGAATGATGAAAGTATGATTCGAACAGTTAAGCTTGCTGGTGGAACTGTCATGGTGTGGAGGTGTTTTGGGTGAGGGAGGGCTAGAGATTTGATTCAGGCCAAGGGAATCATGGAAAAAGAACCATATCATTTTGAAAAGACATTCTATATCATGTTTTATACGGAATTGAAAAAAAATTCATTTCAACAAGAGAAAAATCCAAAACACTCATGTAAATTATCTGAAAATTACCTCGTCATAATATAGAAGAACATCTTGGAAATTATGACCTGACCGTCTCAATCTCGTGTCTGCTGCTCCACTGAATTAGTATGGGATGAATTGGATACGAGGAGTTGGAGAGAATAATAAAAGCGAGAGAGAGAGCATTTACAGAGCTTGGGAATGCTTTCAATCTATTTTTTTCTTAAAAAAATCTATGAAAGAATGCCAAGAATTTGTAAAACTTGTAATTAAGGTATGTTGTGGTTTTATTGACGAAAACAAAATACGACGTTGTTGTATGTTACTTTTTATAGTAATACGCCTATGTTTACAAAAATAAAAACAAATACACTGTAGTTACCGACATTTTATCTTTTATTTAGAAAAACTAGTTTTAAGGTGTTTTTTAAATATATATATATATATATATATATATATATATATATATATATATATATATATATATGTATGTGTGTAGAGAGAAAGAGAGAGAGAGAGAGTAAAAAGTGAAAAAAAAACAACATTTTAGCGTCTTTATTTTGATCTATATGATATTATGCTTAACTTCCACCAACTTCCTCATATAAGAAAAAGAAAAATATAATGAAGATAATAGCACAAGTTTAATAGCAACACAGATAGAAAAAAAAGGAATTATGTACTTTGAGGTACCTGATATTATGTAAATCACTAACATAATTTTTATCATTCATTACACAATCCAGAATCATTACAAAATCATTGACAAAGGAATGAAACGAAATCCCGAATTTTGTAAGTCTATGAAGTAGAGATAAAAGAGGTTTATGCAAATTTATCAAATAAGACCATACTCAGATGCACACATATGTTGAAAAAGCATTAACGGGCGTCCGCAACACCCCATCCAACCGCTATATATATATATATATATATATATATATATATATATATATATATATATATATATATATATATATATAGATAGATAGATAGATAGATAGATATAGATATAGATATGGAACTTCGACGTTTTGCTAGAAAGCTAATCTCGCTAGATCAGTTACAACAGTAGCGAGTTACATACTCTATAGGTGCGCCATACATCCTGTCTTGTCGCACATCTAAGCTACCCTAAGCTAATTTTTTTATCCTCACCCTATCTCTGTCTCTTCCTTCTCTCTCTGTCTGTCCCCCTTCTTTCCTCTCTCTCTCTCGATTTATATATATATATATATATATATATATATATATATATATATATATATGTAATAATACATTTATTCAAACATCACGGATGGGGTTCTCTGCGCAGGCATATCCAGTTTATTATCAAAAGGTAGCTATTTGTCGCGAAAATACCAACAGTGTTATCGCAATTTGATAAAATTCCGAAAAACAAGTTTTTCCCTCCTTGAATAGTGCATACATTTTTTGCGCTTTCTCTCCCCACCACTCTCTCTCTTCCTATATATATATATATATATATATATATATATATATATATATATATATATATATATATATATAATTGGCGCTGAAATATCTTAACCCGACTCATTTCAAAATATCTAAACATATAAACTGATATCAGCTGATATCAAACTTTTCAGAAAATCCCCTTCTTGATCATTTGAAGAATTTTTCCTCTCCAACTTGTGTGTACGCACACATACACACGCGTGCGTACGCGCGCGCGCACACACACACACACACAGAGACTCTCTCACGCACGCACACACACACACACACACACACACATATATATATATATATATATATATATATATATGAATAAAGACAAAAGGAAAACTTAAATTACCCGACGCGTTTCGTCCTCTGCTCTATTATATCGAAGCAAATGTAAGAATTTTACTTGTCTACAAGTATTTAAAAAAAAATAATATTAAAATGCCGTTAGGTTTTGAAAGTTTTAAATTTGAGTATTCTCATAAATATGCATCAGGCTAACTGACAAGTGAAGGTATATTATGGAAGATGCTAAGTCATGTAATTTAATGTCTTATAAACGTTTGATATTTTTTATGGTTTGTATTGAATTTGCTATATAATTTATTATTAGTATTTAAATATTAATAATTTGTGTTGTATTTGTTATATTAGTATGTAAGTTACAAAATAAATATTTGTTTAAATGTCAGTATCGAACTACCGACTCGTTCTTTTTATTTAATAATTTCAATTAGCTATTAAAACTTATTATTGTTAATTTCTTTTTGACTTCAGATATATTTTAATAATGTTGTAATATTTATATTTTAAATGACATCTTATGATTATAAAATCTTTTTAAAATTTAATTCGGTGTCTTCTGCGTAATATTTTTCTTCTGTGTTAATATTATTTGATACAGTTGCTTTATATATTACATTATTAGTTAAACACTTATTATTAAGTGGGCAGTCGTTTTCATTTCGACAATTACAATTATACTTTTTCCTATTTTGCGGATTTGTGTCATTATAATTATTCTTGCTTTTTGCTAATATTTTTTTATTATGTTTATTTAATATTTCTCCCTATTATTCATAAAAGTTCTCTGATTTTGATTGTATTTTTGTTAAAGATTCTTGATAATTTCCTTTTTTAGGGAAGTTGTTTTCAATTAATTTAAAGATTATTTTTCCTATTTTTGTTTTTATTCTATATAATAAGGTGGGTTAAACCAAATTATAATAATTTTTTCTGTTTTTATATATAATGTTTTTATTCTAATTCTAATTTATTCGCCAGTTCTTTTAAATCTGATTCATATATTTTTATTCTTCTTAAAAATTTTCGTATTGCTAGAATTAGTCTCAATTCTTTAATTTATATTGTTTATATTACATTAGAAGTGATTTGAACTTTTGGTTATATATATATATATATATATATATATATATATATATATATATATATATATATATATATGGGATTATTATTAGCTTTCCTATATAGTTTGTATGCATTATTATATAAATTAGATGTTATTTAATTAAAGGCTTACAGATTTTAGGTTCTATTTTATGTCTATTTTAAGTCCTAATTTATAAAAGTATTTCTGATATTGGTTTTCTTATATTTTCCATTTTTCTACTATTTTAATGTTTTTATTAGAATTAGACTATCATCTTTATATAAAACTATATCATCTTTATTGATGATATTATCTATGATATACATGAAATATACCCCATATTTACGCACCTCATAACCCTTATATATATATATATATATATATATATATATATATATATATATATATATATATATAATGGACTCTCCCGGTGGTTTCGACGTATGAGGATGTGACAGCTTATTGATTCAGTTATGAAATTTTGTTCGATAATCTCAAGTGGCATTTAAGACCCGCCAGTGATTTACAAAGGAGTCCACATATGGAGCAAGTGTTAGATTGGCTGACCTTTTATATCTTGATCTCTCTTCTTGAAGATGATTCAGACAAGCAGATTGAAAATTGCTGAGTCCTCTAAAACACATTTATCTCCATTCTACCGGCTCGAAACCTAAGCGCTCAAGGGTGTTATGTGGTATATTGGCTGCTGACAAGTTGCTTTGTCTTTGTCTTTGTATCTTAGCCATGGGCGTCCTACATTCCTGTAGCCCTGGTCTATCTATCTATCTATCTATCTATCTATCTATCTATCTATCTATCTATATATATATATATATATGTATGTATTTATATATATATATATATATATATATATATATATATACATATATATAATATACATACATACTTGTACACACAAACACACACACATATATATATATAGGTATTTTATATATATATATATATATATATATATATATATATATATATATATATATACGTATTTTATATTAAAGAGTAAAATGTTAGAGTTACAGAACAGTGATAGAATTCTACCTTTTTTACATTTTCTTCCCATCTAGATGTAGAAGGACTACCAATTATGTGAGTATCAATCACATATATCTTACACATCAGCTGCGAATGGCAATGTCTGATTGTTTTGGTATCTACTGAAGCGCGAGATCCATGAACTATACGCCATCATCCTTGCACTTGTACTACGTATTTTCATACTTCCTAACGGGGTGATAGTTGAACACGTTCATGCATTATCAGCCATTGTACCATTCTGGTTTACAATTGATACTCCGAAATAAAAAGAGAAACTAGCAAGGAAATTATACCACATTAAGGATATTCATGCTCAGAATGTCTTTAGAAAGAGCGATACAGATGAAGAAGGGCATGTATCTATGTTTCATAGACTACGTAATGATCTTCGACAATGTTCGCCACAAGGATCTGACGGAACGGAGTAAACGAGCGCGCATTGGTGTTTTCACATCCGCTACCGACCCCGTTTGTTTGCATTTACGAATAGTTTTTCCAAGTGAACTCTTGAAACTTTACCGCGTTGTTTGATTGTTAATCTTTCCATGGTTGAAATTGCCAAAGACTTCATTTTTTTATATCTGAAAGAAAAAGAAAAAAAATCATTAGACGCTTAAACTTAATTCACATTTAAAATCGGTCCAAGTTATTAGATCACCCTTTATATGTTAGTCTTTCTAAACATTCCCTAGTTATTTAAATTTCCTTAGAAGCATGATTTTGACGTCTCTAATTCATAGTTCCTGTTTTGGATTGTCCTTTATGTTAACGACGATATATAATGACTTCTTACAAGTGACGTTTGCCCTTCTTTCCTTCATTCTTTCCCTACATTCATTAGAAGTTCATTTAGTTTTCTTTCTGTATCTGCTATCAACACGATATTTTATGCATATCTTAAGATAGTGTCAACCTACCATGGTATGATTTCATTTAGTCTTAGAATCATCTCATTGTAAGCGTTAAGTAAATCTGGTTAGAAGACGAATCTTAAACATACGATTCCTACAGTTTTTGTCCATGTGCCAAATTATTAGGTTGGTGCAAAAATAATGACGTAATAATTTCGTTTTTTGACGTTAAAAAATACGTCAAAAACGACATTATTGCGTCATTATTTTTGCACCAACCTAATAGTTTTCTATCCATATGCAGGTTCTCTCTTCGCAATAAACGTACCGGGTTATACTAATATATTTCCAAGTAAATAAAGTTTCTCTAGCAGTTCAGATAGGTAGTTGTATCAAGTTCCAATCCATTCATTGGTAAGTATGTTAAGTTATTCTTTGAGACGATCGTGAGAGGACATGAAATAATTTACACATTTCTTTGATAAATCCTAACCGTGACGTCGCACGCTGCATAAATATATTTTTCTTAATATTTAAGCGCAGTACTAGATTGGCCGTTAGGTTTCATCATTCTGCAATTGAAATGGCTAAATGTAACCGTAAGTTCTATGCTAACAGTTTCTTCTCTCGCACGTCTCACTTTATGCATTCAAAAGATTATGTATACAACATTACAAGAAGAACAACCAAGCGTAACAGAGATCACAACGAAGAATTTTGCATATTTCATCTGGTGCAGTTGTGTCAAGGAATACAAAAGTCAAACCACTACCTCTCTAAAAGAAAGTCTCAAGAAACATTATGAAACCGTAATCAGAGGTGAGAATATGAAGTCAGGTGGGTTGTTCACGAAAGAAGGGAAGCGTCAACCCCTGTGGAGCGACGTGGTAAATTTATATATTTAACAGCTTAGCGTATTTTCTGCTAATTTACCACGAATGAAATTAGAATAAAAATGTTATTTCAGTAAACAGTAAACAATAGATTGGCGTCAAGATCTCATCATATTACAGTTGAAATGCATAGACATAACTGTAAGTTGTATCTTAACAGGTTTTCTTCTCGCACTTCTCACTGGTGAAACTCTTTCCCGGTTTCTTGCTTTCACGTCAGGTGTAATCTTCAGAAATTTAAATGCATTGTCATTCGTTATCTTCTGTTTACTTAAACTTCTGTTCTTTTATTGTGCCCTGTCATAAATAATGTGTTTTCGTTTTCTTATAGTGATTTTCCAAGCGTAGCATAGATGTGGCACAAGGCCGAAAGTATGGGACACCAAGTGAGGATAGAACTCACTACTCTGTCGTAAATTGTTCTAGCGAGACAAGCTTTCTAACCATTACACCACCTCGAGGTGCCCTTTTCTTTTTCCTATATACTTTTAGACCCAGTGACCCTCTAAGTCTTAGTGGGTTTGTTGACTTGTCTGGTGAAATGATTATAAAAGATATTCTATTAACCATACGTAATTTCCATTTTGACGAATCAATTGTTATGACGATGGTGTATCAACCTAAGTACTTAAATCATATGTTAGTTTTGGAGTAGACCAACATACTATAGTTAATATTTTAGGTATATTAACAGGGGAGAGATAATCAATTTTTTTGAATAGCTGCATCTACTGCAAGGAACGTTGGATCTCTGTGTTTGCCAGAATGTTTTTTCTCGTCAGCAGCTTCTTTCTTTGCACTTCCAGACTGTGGAAATCCCTTCCCTTTACTGGCTTCACTGATAACTACAATCTTGTACCCTGTTCATCGTTGATTTTTTCCTCAACCCCACTGTATGCCCAATCTTTTCTCTTCTGTTCACTCTCTGTAAAATCCTGCGTGCTAGCAACATTGTCGCCTTGCTTGAGGTGAAATGATTAAAAAAAAAACAAACAAACAAAAACAAACCCTTATGGGAATGACGCTGAAAGATATGCGAACTGTAACCAAGGGTGATCAGCAAGAAAAAGACCTCGCGTAAATTACTTCTTCGGGCTCACTGTTCCAAATTTTGATTAGTTTACAAGAAAAAAAAAAAAAAAAAAAAAAAAAAACGTCACGGGTAAAAGTCTGTATCCGTTCTTATTTACAGTGGACGCTGACACAGCTATCCAACACCCAAATTAATAATAAAAAAAACAAAGCAAGAGACAACAGAATACACTGTTGTTGTTGTGGCGTTAATTAATTTTAGATATAATCTTTTACGCTGCTCGCCTATACGAATTAACACATGACAGTTTCGTTCTTCTATCAGTCTTTCTGCATGATGGCGAATAGTGGGCCGTCTCTGTACAGACAAAGAAGAAATTGAGGCGAGAGAAACATGATCTCACAGAAGGATGCTGATAATACCAACGGCTGACCATGTGAGCAACGATGAAGTTTTTGAGAAAATCGAGATAGAAAGGCCATACAGTTGACATCGACAACAGTCAGTTGAAATTTCTAGGGCACATAATGAGGAAAGAGTATTTAGAAAATTTCACACACACAGGAGATATTGAAGACAAGTCAAACATGTGAAAATAGTGCATAACCTTCCTAACAATTATTTATATTGTTCGGAGTTTGGTCCTCATATTTATTACCAGATTTCGGCCCATGTACTCTCCAGTCTTCTTCAGATAATTGGAAGTTCGAACTGAACCCATTATTTCGTCCAGCAGGGTAGATTGTTCCAGTTCCACGTGTCATGCCTCTTCCATGTGATTCAGTTATCCCCCTTTAACTCAACTCTCCAACCAGCACTACCCTTGCCTGTTATTGAACTTACAACTCTTTGGGTCAAGTCACTAGATCCAACCAACGTTTTTTGTCCAATGGGCCACATGACTATATATATATAAATATATAATTATTTATTTAAAAATATGATTCCAACACGCTACATAAGAGTTCTCATGTTTCAAAACAAGACCCGAAAACTTCAATATAATTATTTGAATTAAATTGAATTAAAGTAAGCTCTGTTTCATCTTCAAGCGAAATTTTTTTTTTGGAATAACTTATTTCTGAAATTTACGTGTTTTAATAGCAGATACATTATTGAAATCAAAATTTCCATGGTGACGGCCAGCGCGATTGTTCATGTTAAGTGGGGCGCATGGTGTTAATAATATTTATCAGTAAAGAGTTACATTCATAGATGTCAAGTCAGGGTAAGATTGGGGTGTCTAAATTTAAAACGGAAGATGATTTAGTCTACTCTGGTTTACGTGTCTATGGAGATTTATTGATTTTTTTATTTTATTTTTTCTGAAAGGGTTTTGTGTATATAAAAAAAACCGCCGTAAGATTTGTTTTTTGACGACTTCATAAAGGATTATCATTTTTGTAGGGTATTTAAGCTATTTATTAGGACTATGGATTTAAAAAAAATTATATGCTAATTATTCAATGCAAAGATTTGATGATATCGGCAAAAAAACAATTAATTCATGTCTATTGTTTAATAGATTTTTATTTCCTATTTTCTATATATTTTCATATATATATATATATATATATATATATATATATATATATATATATATATTTAAATTCCCAGATCAATTCTGTGGACAAGAGAAGATTGGTATAAATAAAATGACAATTGGAAAAAACATCTTAGATTTTGCCGACGCGTTTCGTCTTCCGACTTTTTCAAGGCAAAAATGAAATCGAAATGTTCTTGTTGTTATAGTTACATAAAAAAAAATCCAAATTTAAAAAGGCTTAGACAGAAGCGTCTATCTTTTTAAATTTGGATTTTTTTTAATGTAACTATAACAACAAGAACATTTCGATTTCATTTTTGCGTTGAAAAAGTCTGAAGACGAAACGCGTCGGCAAAATCTAAGATCTTTTTTCCAATTGTCATTTTACATATATTTATATATATATATATATATGTGTGTGTGTGTCTCTCTTTCTCTCTCTCTCTCTCTCTGTATGTGTGTGTGGAGAAAATGTATGGCATGTGGAAAAACCCTTTAGAACTTCATAGGACTGAATTTCTGATGTTGGTACAAGACATGCACACGAACAAAGGATGTTGGGAATGTTAAATTTATTTTTTTTTACCTAGACTGTTTCATTTTGATTCTTTTTCTTTACATATATATGTTGATTAACTGAAGCACGACTATTGTCTCGTATCAAATCTACATGTGTAAAAACAGTTGATAATCACTCGTGTGGAGGCTATTTGTCGGTTACTATCTAATTGAAAACCTTTGAAAACCAAGTGTAATCATCTCTTTCACACGGCCTGAAATATTTCGATATGTCACTGCGCCCTATTGCCTGGCAAGAGTTGAAGAGGTTTCGGGAATCTGGACAATAATTTATTCTGCTGCCATGGTTATCAAACTCCATAAATCAGAATGCTACTCCAAGCTATTGGTTGTACCGAAGCAAAACATTCTGCCCAAACTCTAGCTTAACATCAGAGCATCAACTGCCGTACGAGACGTAATAAAGGCTTTTCTACCTATATATTTATATATACACGTTTTTGTTGTTCAAAAAATCCAAAGAAGAATCGGAAATTTCATCGGTCCTGACCTAACATCTGGGCTTCAATAACATTCCCATTGCCATGAAGTAGCTTGTTCGTGACATTTCTATAAAGACTTTCACAGAAATTGTTTTAATTATCTCTCTTCTTAAATATCTACGACTTCATGAATTTAAACGTTGGACTAGATTGGCAGCAAAGCATCATTATTTTACTATTAAAATTGTTAACTAATAACCCAATCGTTTTTTTCTCTCGCACATCTCGTCTCTAGAAATGTCTTTTATGTTCTAGATTTCAATTGAATGATAGTCAAACACTTAAATGCAATCATTTTTATATGTTCCTAAGGCTTACCCATTTTAATGTTCTTTATCCTCAACAAGGCTTTTCTCAGTTTAGTTCAGTCTCAGTAATTCCTTGCGTCTCCTTAAAATGGGGTGAATGATGAAAATCTATTATTATTGATATTATTAGGTTGGTGCAAAAATAATGACGTAATAATGTCGTTTTTTGACGTATTCTTTAACGTCAAAAAACGACATTATTACGTCATTATGTTCGCACCAGCCTAATATTATCACGGGGGCTATATTTAGTACTAGGTTGGAGCAAAAATAATGTCGTTTTCTAACATATGTTACTATGTGATAAAACGACATTATTTTTGCACCAACCTAATAAATAGATGAGTCTGAATAGACCGCATGCTGGGTATGATGATAAACTACGTCCAACAGCAAGGCCTCAAATAATGTTTTCGGAAAAAATAATGTTGCCATCTATACGTTTTTTGGAAAAAAAAATTAATGTTGCCAGCTATACGATGGTACTGTATATTTATGTATGGGTATATATATATATATATATATATATATATATAACTTAATTTGGCATTAAATGACCTACAGTGCTTGATATGCCATAAAAGCCAACCAACCAACCAACCGAGTAGACCTCTCTCCTTATTTTTTTAAAACACTGTTATTAATGTCTATTAGCCTAGAGAAATTAGAGTTGGAAAAGGCTTTGATATTAAATCATGACAAATCAGAAGTCGGAATCCCTAAGACACCCAATGTTAATATTAATTTAATTCTAGCAACTTCAGAGGCGACACCGGTGCGAAGTTGCGTTGGAGGCTACTCTTCCCTTGGGCAACTTCGGTCATCGGTGAGGGCGAGAGATGGGACGTGCTGCAGGGGCCATACGGAGAGGACAATCCACCGTCGCCTCAACGTAACGGAAAAAAAAACAGTGAGATGAGAAGAGGATTCCGATGGTCATTCTGTACGAGAACCGGGAAGAGAGCACGAAGTTTGACTTTATGATCACATCAACGACGTCTGCAAATGAGATGAGCACGATGGACGTCAGCAAAGAAGATAAACCGCGAAAGTTTTTAGTTGAAATGTGTTTTTTCTTTATTTTAAATTATATATTCTGTTCTATTTATATGATAATTTATATAGAGTATAATATATATTTAAAATAAAAAAAATCTACATTTCAAGTACAACCAAAAACGTTTGCGCTTTATCTTAAAATTTTCACTTTTCTCTCATTGGAAAAACTATAATCTCTTACCTATATATATATATATATATATATATATATATATATATATATATATATATATATATATATATATATATATATATAATATATATATATATATATATATAATATTTTTTACATTTGTGTTTAAGATACATTCATTAAAGGCATCTTAATTCCAGTTGTAAAGTATGTATGCATATGTGTGTTTGTACTTGGGTGCGCGTGTGATACTGAGATAAATACTGAGTGTTGACAGTCTTTTTCATGCTTGAACCCAAACACCGACTGGCCACAATCTTTGTCATGGTCAATATATAATGACAAAAGGATTTTAAAGAAAATGTGAGCTCGTTAATCGTGAGTTTTTCCAGTCTAACCTTGATTAGATTTGCTGGAATGTACTGGGAGAAAAATGAAGCCGATTTCCCTTATATAAATTATATACAAAGTGTGTGTCATTATTCAATGTAAGTAAGTATAAATTGTGTGTATCAATTATGTCGTACCAATGATTTCCATCATAATGGTGTACTGTTTAGCCTTTTTATTTATTGATTTTCTGATTATTATCGTTTGTATGATTAAACGTATGTCATTAATGATAAATCATTATTCAACATTATTCAATTTTGTTTTTACCATCCTACAGTATAAAGGTATTGTAGAGTAGGTAGTCTACGCATTGAAGCTAAAAGTACAAGTAGGCCGTACGCTGAAGTAGAACCATTCTTTCTTTCTTTTTAATATATAATCATTGTGGGACTAGTTATGTTAGTGTCAGGTTTAATTGGAGAAAACAGCATTTTCATGTGAATCGGGATTATGATTATGTGAATCAAAAACTTAAAGTTTAAAATCTCGCAACTAATACTCTCTATATGTTGCAACGGATGCCCTAGAAAAATCCTATTTATTCGTTTTTGCCTTATCAACCCAAACTTCACAGTGAGTAACCCCGTTCCACCCCAGGTTTTAACAAATGACTTCTTACAGACGCGAGCACGTACCATGCTGGGTTGAATGGTCTAGGTTTTTTAGTAAAAGAAAAAAAAGAAAATGCCGCCCTTTTTTCTTTCTTTCTTTTTTTCTTTTTTCTTTTTTTCTTTCTTTTTTTCTTTCTTTTTTTCTTTCTTTCTTTCAAGGAGCGTAGTTTTTACGCAGCGATGCAAATTTTTCATGTTTTCGAAAGTGTTCCTGCCTCGAACCTTCACTTTATAAACGCATATACCCAAACAAACACACACATACCCGAAGATACACGCACATATATGAGCGTGCTTATTTGTATGCGTGTAGTTGTATGTCTGCGTTGCAAGCAAATTTACACGAACGCAGTATGTATAACGGGACATTAGCATAGGTTGATCCCTACTGAAGCAATTGGCACTCAAATGTGATGACGCTAGACTCCTAGACAGTCACACGCTGCACGTTCTTGGCCTCACGTTGCCAAGTGATTTAAGTGGAGTAACTATATCGAATAAATAGCTGCATATACTGCAAGGATAGATGAGTCACTGCGTCGTGCCAAACATTTTTATCGTCAGAGTCCAGCTTTCACATTCATATATCTACCTTTCCCTCGTTCATTGAACACGGCTGCCATATCTAGTCTGCTACGCTTTCTATTCATTTCGAGGTTCTTGACAAAATCCAAAGAAGGATCTGTTATGTAATCTATACTGACTTAGCATCTCGATTTTCTCCCTTTCTCACTGATATGTCGTTGATTCACTCTGTCTTTTATCGAAATATTTTCATGGCAACAACTCTAACAAGCATTTTTCCCTGTTGCACGAACACATGAATTTAAGCGCGCTACTAGATTGGCATTTAGGTCCCGCCCATTTACTGTTGAATTAGCTAAATGCAACCGCTACTTCTACGCCAAGAGTTTCCTTTCTCCACCTAACCGCCTGTGGAAATTCGCTTTCATTTACTGGCTTTACTGAAAAGTACAAACTTCAAAAAATTAAATGTAATGTCAATCACCATTTTCTATCTTCTTGAATCCCGTTCATCTTTTCTCCTTTCATCAATACTCCCTATACTCTTTATACTCATTTTCATTACTGCCCCCACCCCCCGCGTAATATTATAATTTTCGCCTTGCTTGGGGTGAAATTAAAAAAAATAAGAGAAATCAATCAGAGCATCTGCTTTATGATAAATCGAAGTAATAACAATGATAATATTAACCGTTTCCTCATAAACAAATATTTGGTATCAATTGGCCGAACAGCTAGTGTCATTGCAGGTTGAAATTTATAAAATGTTTCTCTTAAAACAGTTTTTCAAGAAAATGGTTTTCTCAAGTTCAGTAATTGTTTACGTACTTCCATGTATTGATGGTGGGGGGCTTCATTCCTAATATTTTTTTAGAAATAGGATAGAAATTCAGCATCTCTATCATGACATTATTTTCGCTTCGAGTTACATGCGCTATTCATTTTAATTGTTGCTGCTGTTGAAAGTCCTGAAGTAAAGTGGTTTCTGTTTTTCGGTACATTTCTTTATTTAAACTCTGTAGCACAAGTCGGCAATGTTCGAAGAAGAAATGTCTTCGCCAAGATCCACCGTCTTCACTCGCTCAAAGCCATTTTTATCATGGATCATAGAAAACAGTTGTATACATCAAACAGTTGAGATATTTCTGAAGCAAAATACATTTGGTAGAATCAGTGTTTCGTATACCCTTAGATCAAATAATGAAAAATAAAATGGATGTTACCATACCACCGTCTTTCCTTCTCGCTCTTTCCATATATATATTAGGTTGGTGCAAAAATAATGACGGTTGTTGACGTATTTTTAAAATTCAGAAACCGTCATTATTTTTGCACCAGCATTATATATATATATATATATATATATATATATATATATATATATATATATATATATATAAACATAAAGTTATTGATCAGAGTTGAATTAAACCAGGAAACAGTAGTATTAAAATGTGTTCAATACAAGCATAAAGAAAATAAATATTTAACATAGATTTAAGATTTTATATATATATATATATATATATATATATATATGTGTGTGTGTGTGTGTGTGTGAGCGCTGTTTGTGTGAGGGTGTGCGTGTATATCTATCTATCTATCTATATCTATATCTATCTATCTATATATATATATATATATATATATATATATATGTGTGGGTGTGTGTGTATGGGTAGCATATTTTCATTCAAACTTGTTTGGTTAAGTATTTTAGACCTATTATGTCTATTTCTTTTAGATTTAAATCCTTTCATCTCCATGAATTAATTTCATGGTGGATGTAGATAATTTTGAAATAATTTTTATTTGTTCAAGTACTTTCATTCTAGTCTGAAACCATCTCTTGGGATTGAATATCAATGTATGTGTTATGCGTTACCATTGTAAATTGAAAACATTTTTCCACCGCTATGCAAGGGAGGTAACTTATGTGATTTTCAAAAAGATTTTTAACTGTAGTAATTTTAACTTAGTATTTTTTATATGACACTTTGTTGCTATATATATATATATATATATATATATATATATATATATCATTGAAATTAAATCACCTTAAAACGTATGTAATACCTAATAAAATGCTAAATAAAGAAATGCACAGCAATGCAAGAAGAGAAATATAGAAACTTGATTAAAAATAAAATTTGCCGAAAGTAACTAATTTCAGCCCAACAATATCTTAAATCATAAAAAAAATCCCCAAACAGCTAAGAAGGATTACCTCCCTTGTTACCTGTCTCACACAGGGCCATGATGACAGAAGAAAAACGGTTGTCATATAAAACGTGTCACTTTCGCATAATGACGAAAAATCTGTTAAAACAATTCTATCCATAGAACAAAAATAAAAACATTGTTTAGCATCCACTTATAAACACGATCTAGGTTATGTCGACACACATTTTAGTAAAATCTACCTACAGCAGAATTAATAATCCAAAAAGAAGTAAAGGAAATATGCAAATTAGTATACCTATCGTCAGTGTTAGTCTGGGTGGCGTCTTGTATATATAGCTCTTTTTTGGAAGTCTAATGCGTGAGGTCCGACTCCGCTGGTGTACTTCTTATATCTCCCTTAATTGCATGTATTCATAGCCGATGAATTACTAACAAAAGCATTTCATTAGTAATACATGGGTATACGCATTGTAGTGTTGACACTGCGGAACATTTGACCTCTTTTTAATGAACAAAATCTCTTAAAATCTTACGGACGTATACACCACCAGGCAGCATTCAAAATCCAAAGCACACCTTACGTTGAAACGAATATAACCAAACACACGTACAGAAAGAATCGCTAAAGCAACTGAATGGAGAAGTAGTCTTTATAATATAGTGATCAATTGATGTATTCTGTTTTGCGTAGTCTTGCTTCTGTAGTAGTTTTCGCCTGTATTGATTTTAATTTCTTACTAAGGAATACCATTTGTTTTAATCTCGGTGTGTTTGTAGATAAAGTGGCGATTGTTATTGCTTGCATTTTTACTCATAATTACTTGTATCTGAAGTTCAATATTTTTCTTTTTTATATGCATTTTTTATATACAGTCAGTCTTGCAGAGATGTTTTACTATAGCGAAACTTAACACAAGTAAAATGCGTTTTGTTTAGTAAATATAGCGTCGTGATTAAAATCATTGCGTTTTAAAGCAGTAAATATTTCCGAGGGGTGAAGGTAATTAAAATAATAAGGTTGTCAAGGAAAGACGTCCTTTTAACAGTCTATTTTATACGAGCACGAAGGGCCAAGTTTGCCAGATCATGTGTATTTATCCCTGTGTCCAGCTCTAAATATCTGAGTAACCAGAGTATGAGAGCTGATCTTTTCTCTGACCAAGATTTCACAGCTCAAAAGAGAAAAGACTGGTGTGTATCATTCTTTACCTTTATTGACAGCATTCTATACATCATCCTATACATTTTTATACCTTTTTATACAACATCATTCTATACATTTTATACCCTTCTATACAACATCATTCTATATATTTTTATACCTTTCTATATAACATCATTCTATACATTTTTATACAACAAATATGTATCATCACCACAGAGTTGATCCTACATGTGCTTTATTCCTTATGTGTCTTTGTACAATTAACGAGGTGCCTTGCGTCGAATGCCTGTTCGAACAACGGAACTCGTATATTCGTACCATAACTAACGATGCCGACTCATGGTCGGACACTTGTATTTCTCTACAAAATACCTAACTTCTGCTACGCTTCTGTAGCGTTGCAGGAGTCAGAACAGACCAAGTGTGCCATAGAAAAAGAATCAATCATAAAAAATGACCAAATGTGGTGCATGGCTATATCTGGATTGGCGCTTCCTAGATATTTAAATTTTTGTACATGTTTAGCTGATGGATACAAAATAAATGTGTATTTTAACATTATACTTATATTTTAAATACAATAGGCTACAAACTAATCCCTGCCTTCCATTATTTTCACAGAATGTTTGGTAAGTATAGATATAGATATGCCTAAGTCAGTCGATATCAGGCATGCAGACAAAAATACATTTTGGAGTAGAAGTTTTTACTTTTTTTTTTAAATTCTTGGCTTGTTTTTCTTTATATTTCTTTTGTTTTTTTATCGTAGTTTTCAAGTAGATAAACAGCGAAATTCGATTTGAATGTTTTATCCTTGAAAGAAAATTATGCAGATCTTATAATATAATATCTAATCTCATGTATGACAGTGAATTATGAGAATTTTCTCCGAAATGGGGAAGAATCTTCGGCAATCTGTGACCTTCGTACCTGCAAACAAACGGAGTTTCCAAAAGACGATTTTCACATTCACACCGACATTATGTCTACCTTCACACCTTGGCAATATTTCTTGTTTTTAGAATGCAATATTTAGAATTGAAATAAAATCTCAAAATATGATGAAAGAGAATTTATACATTTTTTTTTTTGGTTCTTGAGAATTTACAAATAAAATATTAAGTACTATTTATTTATTAGACCGTTTATTTACAATAATTATTTATTATATAATGAAATGGTTGGAAAACATCGGTTAATTACCAATCGATTCGAAATTTATAAAATGTTAAATGCTAAATTTAGTAAATGTTTATAAAAAAAGATTGTTTTCATATTTCTTTATAAATTGGTAAAGGAAAAATATTGCATTGCACTCTTAGTTTTAATACAATTGTATTATTTTTAGAATGTTGTAAATATGAAATTATTCTTGTAAAAATAATGTAATAAATGGTGTTTAATATTTTTGTTGTAAATTCTCAAGATAAACTAATATTCGTGAATTCAATTTCTTCATATGGCTGGGTTTTATTACAATTCTATTAATCACTTTTGAAATCAATAACCAATGCAGATGAGTGAAGATAGTTAAAGATAATAGAGCTATCAAGGGGAAAACCATCCTTTTGACATTGCTTTTTTTGCGAGCACGAAGATCGAAGATCGAAGATTACCGAAACTTCAAGCGACAGGAATATAGTTATGCCGACGAATGCTTAGAATGGAATAGAATAGACCAAAAGATACGTGCAACGATGATGCCTTAAGGAAAATAGTAACAAAAGAATTACCACTAAAATTCGGAATAAAACACAATCGAAATGAAGAAAGACGGCCTGGAGGGATCTAACACTCACAAGGCATAGGAAGAGTAAAGCGAACCCTGTGAGAAACAGCGAGTAACGTAATTAACACTTTTTCTTTGTTTTTTTTTTTTGTAAATATGCGGGAAGATACATGGGGGTCAACATTCATGTTCGGCAATATTAATAAGCGGAAATATTCATGGGCGGAAAAAAGTCCATGGGCGGCAACATTCGTGAGTGGTAACTGCCATCGGCGGCACCATTTATGGGTGGCAACAGTCATGGACGGCAATATTCATGGACGGCACCACACGGTAAAATGTCAAGAAAAGATATGAAGTTTTGGAACACAACGCTTGAGTACATCCTGAAGAGATCTGAAGAAGCTTGTTTTAAAATGTCACCGGCCAAAATGTTTAGGCTAAAGAGACAGATACTGCACAAATAATAAATAGAAATATATTCTTTATGTCATCTTTATGATATTTTTAACTAAGAACTCGATTAATATTCCCAAATATTCCCAGCAGGTCGAAACTCACATGTGGATGACAAACATGACATTCAACTCATTTAGAAATCTCGAAAATCTTAGTTATCTACAGCAATTCACTCAGAACAAAGATTAAAATAGCTTCAAAGGAATGAATCTTCTACTGGCACTACAGAATTAGAAACAGAAAAATGTAAAATTATAACAGAAAGCACATCACTTGAAGACTTCCATCAGTAGCAAAGAAAAAAAATGCATATCGCATATAACTAGAAGGGATATAATGAAATGTTGACCGTCGACACTACCTTAACGTAAAGATGAGGAAAGAAAACTCACATCTGTACTAGGAAGGGAGATAACTCTTAGTGGATTTAGGAGGCCTATTATCCTAATAAATTGTTTTAAGAGAAAGGTTTTATAATTTAAACCGACAGTAAAAAGTAACTGTTCGGTGAATGAATGTCGAATGTTTCCTGCATGGAAACGATTAATCACATTCTTAGTATTGCTATTTAAATCAAATGAACTGAGATGATGTAATGATAATATAAAGTTACATATAACGTTTTGTCGATCGTTATTAATTTTTGATTAGTATTTTATTCAGTTTTTATTTTAGTAGTTTTCATCAGAACGGAAAGAAACATTAAGACGGAAACACACACACACACATATATATATATATATATATATATATATATATATATATATATATTGATAATATTATTAGGTTGCTGCAAAAATAATGACGTAATAATGTCGTTTTTTGACGTTAAAAATACGTCAAAAAACTACATTATTACGTCATTATTTTTGCACCAACCTAATAGTAGTCAATGGTCAATATATATATATTTCCAAGAGGAGAAAATCCAGGGAGAGCTCTGTATCAAAGACAGAGCAAGAATGAAACATAAAAGGTTCAAACACATATGTTTCATGGTTATAATTTATTACATTGGAATCGTAATCTCGGCCCAATTCATCAGACCTACAAAGTTCTAGTTTTATGAACGAAAGCCCGAAGTCTTCAAAAATGTCATGATAGTCTTCCAAACCATGTAAATAATAGGTTATAACCTCAACTGTTATATCAATGTGGTCTTTTCTTGAGCAAGGCAGGGAAAGCCTTCCTCTCAGAGCACATGTCCACTACGAAATAGTATTAAATACTAACAATTCATGTTATATAAAGAACAGAATATTTGTTGTTTTACCGTAGTTAGTAGTGATATCTGTGTAAGATTTTCTCTATCCTTGTTAAATCAAAAACTTTCAATATTTTATTCAAATGAAGTAATCTCCGTGATTTCATATAAATATCTATATACTTACATCATTTATTCTTATCACTGGATCTATTAAATGAAGTTAACAATAATTTCTAGAGTTCACCCCCAGTTGTTGTGATAGCAGAAGTCGAAATCTTGGATAAATTTAGTCACTGTATTGTTCCATTTCAAATCTTTCCTATATAAGACATTACGGTGTTTTCTAAATTTCTTTTTAAAATAAAGTTCGCTCTGTAAAGACCCAAGAGTCACACGAGGTAGGGTCTTACAGAATAAGTGGAACAGATTATGGGTATATGTAGGGAAGATAACAGTTAACCCTACACTTGAACAGGTTAGCATTGTAGTGATCGGATAATAATTTTCATCTGAGTTGGTTTCACAAAGCAGCAGTTCGAGACACGAAGATGCTGAAGCTGAACATATTAGGTTGGTTAAAAAATAATGACGTAATAATGTCGTTTTTTGGCGTATTTTTTAAGGTCAAAAAACGACATTATTACGTCATTATTTTTGCACCAACCTAATACATTGCACTTATGGAATAGGAAATGAATCAGGGTTGTTCGCTACAATTTGTGCGATATGGCTGATCTTAGCCATGAAGTTTAAAACTAATGGAATTAAGGAATTTATTTCGTGTGAACGTAGTTCTATGGAAATAACAATAGAGTAGCGATGATTTTACAACGTCTCGTCTGTGCTACAATTTAATATATTCAACAGTATGGATTTATGGTAGGAATTTATACTGTTTTATTCATAAGAACTCGTAATAACATGGTCGAATAAAAGCAAAGATTTCTAAATACATTTATGACTCATAATTACGGGGTGTCAACTACAAAATCATTTTTTATGGCGATCAGCTCGCAGAAGTTGGAAAAAGAGTTGTGACAAGGACAAGCACTTAGAGTCGAATCCAGAGAAGGCGTGATGACGTTTGGTGCTCTACAATTCACTGCAGTCGGAGATTGATAGGTGGAATAGATTACTTGTCTAACTGAAGTAGATAATACATCTCTTTTTCCGTTCTGTCGTTTCACTGTCCCTATTTCGAAGAAAGCAAGAACTTAAAAAAAACAAAAAAAAAAACATGATTCCAATTTTAGTCCTACAGTCTTACCTCTAAAATAGTTAGTTGGTTTTGCTTAGCGGCATACCATCACCTCTATGTGTTATTTAATGTCGAAATCTAAATAATCTGAACACAATTTTATGGCTTAAATATATTTTGAACGCTATTGTATACTTTCAATTACAAATAAAATGTATTGCTGGTTATTTTGCTTTAAAAATGTATTGTTGGTAATTTTACTAAAACTGTGTATTGTTGGTCTATTTTTATATAAAACCTACAAATTAATACAGTGCGACTGAAACGTGTTTACACCTAATAATTTCTAGAATATAAGAAATTAAACAATTGTAATGGCTTGTGTAAACATTAAAATAAATATATTTAATTTAAAATGACATGTCCAACGTGACATAAAGTTTTAATTAACGAAAATCTCCATATTATTATTTATTTAAGGATTCCTATATATTTCAGGCGAATCAGAAGTGGTTGCAGAAATCATAAATTTTAAAATAATGGATCGTGGGAAGATGCTTATTGCTGATGAAAAAGCCAAAATATCAAAATTCCTCTCAAATGATAAAACCACACTGGAAGGAGTAAAAATAATTAGACTGCATCATCACACAATGAAGAAATATGTCAGTGAAAGTTGAGCGCAAGAAGCACAAGGGTTGTCGCGCACATGCAGTTAACAAGAGGGATTTAAGAAAAATTAAAAGAGCCCTCAAACAAAACACTCACAAGACCAGCAAAGAGATTTTTAAGCAAGCTGGCATTGACGAAGTATCGAAAGCAACACGAAATCACATCCTCCGTAGTATGGCAATCACTCCAATTTAATGCCCTTCGTTGAGCGAAATGAATCGCCTGAAGAGGTTAGAATGGGCAAGCAATTACTTAAAAATTGATTTCCAAAGAGTAATTTGGAAGGATGAAGCCTGAGCGAGCTACATAAGACGGCCCCGATGGTTGGAAAAGAGGTCGGCTAATTCATGGTGGAACTCCTCGCTTGCGTTTTAAACGCCAACAAGATGGTAGAGTGATGTTCTGGGCTGGAATTTTGTGGCTCGACATTAATTGGAGTATTTCTTGTGCCAGAAGGACTCAAACTGAATTCAGCTAATTATTGCTAATTTTTAAAAGAAAATTTCATACCCTGGTTGAATTGACAAAATTATGAGTTCCATGGTAATGTTGTTTATCATCAATATAATGCGCCCAATTATGCGGCGCCCTTCATCAAAGAGTGGTTAGCAAATCAAGGTTTTACAGGGGACATATTTCTCGTATATCCACCACAGAGTCCCGATTTAAACCCAGTTGAGAAATTTTGGGCCATCGTAGCTTGGGCCATTTTGGATGTTTCTTCTAAAATTACAGCCTGCGAAGTTAGGAAACTCACTTCATCAGTCGATAAACGACTTATTGAGCTTCTTAAGAATGATGGTCAAAAAATAAATATTAGTGTGATCCTTGTGTTTTCATACATTGATAGCAAACAAAGCTATACAAACTTTCATCGGTACATAATACATAATACACCTTCACATTATTTTGTACAATTGATTTGAACAGGATCAATTTTTTGCTTTGAAATTAAAGTTTGCAAAAACTTTTGCTTCGGTATTATTTTCTTAATTAATAAAAAAAAAATTCTAATAAAACTAATTTTCCTAATAAATTTTAAGATGTAATTTTTGGGTATTGGGTGAAGAATTAAAATATTCAACTTTTGTCCATAAAAGCATATTTTATTAGAGAAAATGCAAAATATTGGTATTTGCAAACTCCTTTGAATCGCACTGTATATGTATTTTTGAGACTTTCATAGTTTTTGTTCTTTTTTCGGGTATACTATTTGCTCATAGCTAGGACCCTAGCTAATGCAGCCACCCCGGGTTAGAGTGAACTAAAGAACAACAGCAATTAAGAGGTAGTTCCACGCCCATCAAAACCTCAGCTATCCCGATCAGAGATCTTGCTGCTAGATGTAGTCTATAGTCATACCCAGGATTGCTTACGGCTAAATGTTAGCTAACTGTTCTACGAATCTTCAATGTTTTAATTCGCGGGGGACATGCCCATCGTAGAAAGAGAGAACTCTTAACAAAAAGGAGATGGTTCGAGGTTTTCTTTTAGACAGTCTCATCACGAAACCACTGATCATTTTCCTTTGAATATAAATGCTGAATGCGTCAGGTATTTGAGAACACATTTTTATTAGGTGGGTGCAAAAATAATGTCGTTTTCTCATATATGTTATTATGTGAGAAAACGACATTATTTTTGCACCAACCTAATAATATGCGTTTATCAAATTTTTTAGCAGGGATACATTTTACAGAGTCTAGTAAGGGTTTTCGACATAAATAGAAGCTATCAGCTTTAACTATGTTCATAATATAAGTATCAAAACGATTTCTTGCGTTGATCAGGAAACCCTCAATTGCAGACTTCTGTTAGTCCTGGGTATTGTGGATATGCATGTAGGCCTTCCTCTCAGAAAAGCCCCAGACATAATAGTACAAAGGGCTTCCATCATGAGAACTAGGAGATCAGATGTTAAGTGTAACGCAGGCGTAAAAGTGTCTGACTTTGTTCGAAAGACTTTCGACAGGATTATACGGTGTTGCTAGATAATATTGAACGAAACTTGCCATCTCCTCACAACGTAAGACTTTTATTTAAGGCTTCCAGGCAACACAAATTTGATTGTTGACATCGACATATGGAGCTGATTCGCAATAGTCGTAGGGCTCAGCAAGAATAATCCTTCTTCGAAGCTCGTAGATTGGCGCTACAGTCTCACAAACTAATCACTATACCACATCCCAGGAACCACAGCACTTGAGAACTTTCAACTGCAGTATCAATTAAAATGGATTGTGCGAGCGACTCAAAAAGAAAACCAAGTCATAACCAAGATATTGAACTTCCATACTACTTGAATAAAAGCATCTTATACGACCTGGAAAGAGTAATATCAGTTGATGGACTTGAGAAACCATTTTCCTGAAAAGTATTTTAAATGAAATATATATATATATATATATATATATATATATATATATATATATATATAAAGTTGCAGCCTCTGTCTGTTTGTTTCGCATCGAACTCCTTCTAGGGTTTTATTCTGAAACTATATTACCAAGCGTTCTTGGATACGTATATTTCATTTTGAAAAAGGGGATCCTCCGGGGACACAAATCCCCACTAAAATATTTTTTTAATGTAATGTCTATCTAGGGTACTTGGATAATTATATTTCTTTTTGATCAAAGGAGGTCCTGGTGTTGGGTACAACCCATCCACCGAAAAATATTTCCCTTTGACTTCAAATAAATTTAAATTTGAAGAAGGGAATGACTCCTATCCAAAATATTGGAGAATGATAGAAGATGGAGTTCACTACGACAAGTAATATTGAAATGCATCATTTTTCTCCGCAAATTAAAACAATGATTTGAAATCAACCATCATTTTCTCACAAAAAAAAAAGAAAAAAAAGTGTGAGACGCAGTAAGGCGCGGGTAATCTTTATTCTATTTTCTTAAATTCTTTATTTTTCTTTATTTTTTATTTTTTTTAATCATTAAATTTTATTTTATTTTTCGTTTCGAAAGAATAATCAGAAGAAAAGGGAAAATTGAATGTGTTTAGCTAGATGCGAAAGTGTCTCGTCAGTATTCTCATGATTTAGTGGCGGACATTCTTGCTTGGTAAATTCTCTGAACATGGAATTGTTTTCGCCGTTCTTTCTCCTGTTGTTCTTAATTTTTATTGAAAGCATACCTCCCAAGCCCATTATTTGGTGAGGGCGGTGGATTGGCCGTTGATACCCCCTCCACTGGGTCGATGCTTGGACTTAAGGTAAGCTGTACATTCACTTCATGAAGAAGAAAGCGGACTAACACTCGCTGCCACGTATGCTGGGGCATTTATGGCATACCAATAATTCAAGATATCCTTATTTTCTTCAATTTCTTTTTAGATTAGTCAATGTGACTTATACTAAGTTAAAACTTACTGTTGCGAAAGGGTAAATCGAAGTGTCAGCCAGGACTCTTTGCAAACCACCTCCCCCCTCTCATCTTTCTCTCTGTTTTCGTTGTTGTTCTATGTGTTATATGTAATAGGGGTAGGTAGGCTTTCCTACCGCCCGGTCAACTCTCCTACCCCTTCTCTCCTAGCGGTTTCCCGCCTTGCTTGGGGTTAAACGCTTAAAAAAAAAAATTCGGCGTGTATTTTATACATTTTAACCGAAGCACTGTATATACGTTAAATGAACAATGAATATTTCCTTATTAGGTAAACGGCTAATATCGCCATTGAATCGGATGAAGTGTATGGCAGTACCATGCCCAAACCGACTCAACTGTATGAGATTTTTTCAAGAAGAAAGCTTCCCACCATCAGTCATAGTGTTGAATATGCAGTTTCTTTTGATCAAACGAATGGAAAATCTCTTCATAAAACAGAGAATTGGATTAACCAACATTCCATTAAATACAACACATAAATGTGTGTGCTGTGTTATTTTTGCTAAGCTCTCTTTTCTGTCTCGTTCTTAGAGTTTACTGAGCCGTTTTTGAAGACTGAAGTAGATTTAGTGACTAGTAATTTCGTCTGTGTCTATTTTTCTACGCGCAGTCATTGATAGATACATCTGCTTGGGGACAAACAAGCAAACTATCAAATTCTTCACGCGTGTAATGCATAATTGAAATGTTTCCCGAAAAGAAAGAACAATGCCAAGTCGTCGCTTTTCAGCAGATTCGACTCAAGTAGACGGCCTATTTGTTAGATCCTAAACCAGCGAATGTCGTATAAAAACAACGTTATCACCTGACATGACAGACTAACTTGTGCTTGTTTTATTTTATTTCAGTTTTTCACTAAATAACTTATTATCATTATCATTCATGTACCATATCTCTTCAGGATGTCAGTGATCGAGACTCTCCACATCTTCCAATGCCTTTTAGTTCTGAGTACTATTTGAATCTTTGTACTGTATCCTTGTTCTTACTCTGCTATCCTTTCGCACAAACTCATTGATTAACTTTCACGCTGGTTCGCTTTGTCTTTTTCTTTTTTTTTCATCCTTCTTGTGAAAATTAAATTTTCTAAGCCTTTCTTTCTCATAAAGCATCTCAGGAAATAATACTGTCTCTTTCTGATTTTACGTATGAGTGTTTTCTTGCTTTCATTTCACATAGTACTTCACTTAGAAATTGCATTTCTTGTTACAGTGTCACACAATCTTAGCAATCTTTCCTGTCCAATTTTGCTGCGAGCTTTTTTAATGTATTTCGTTTTTTATTATATATATATATAAAGTAGATTTATGGATGGTTTTACTTTCCAAATATCGAGCGTCAGTTAGGAGGTTTGATTTTTAAACATGACAAGGTTTTGGTAAAAATAAAAAATGTGAGAAACAGCTAAGGGTATTGGTTTCATACATTTTGCCAAAGAGAATATTTTAAAGGCTTCGTGCGAAATTCAACTTAAAGTTCACGCATCAATCTGATGAAATGAAAACAATTAAGCTGATTCCCGACACATGACCATATGTTAGCCTGTATTTGAATAGAGATAAAATCGGTTCATATAATTAGTATAGGTAAATTAAAAGTAAAATACAAGAATATATAATGTATGTAAGTCCACACTTATTTAGAAGATTCACACATATAAAGCTTCAAATATAATAATGCAAAACAACAGCAATATGGCAAAAAATTCACAAACTCAGAATTGGCGTCGATACAAGCAAGTTCGGACACGCGAACGAAGCGTTCTGACTTCAAGACAAGACAGATCGGAAGTGCGTCAGATCAAACCGAGAACCGGCCTATTTAGTGGCTAAAAGAAATCCCAGCATGCATTAGCGTGCCTCCGCCTATCAATGGAAAGAAGCAAGTATTTTGCTCTGCCCAGTGTGGTCTATTTTTTTGCGAAAGACTTGTTTGAAATTTTAATAAAAGTTTTTCTTATTTTTTGCTTCTTACGATTTAAGACTGGTTTGTTTTCCTTTTACACAATGTTCTTTTTCCTTTTTCTATAAGCCAATTTTTAGTTAAACTCTTCTTTTGTATTTCATTATTATTTAATATTTATTTTATTTTTTCGCCCATTTTATTTGCCTTTCTTTGTTAAATAAAACTTTATATTTAAAACCTTAATTTCTTATATGACCCTTCACTTTTTTAAATTTATTTACTAATTTTTCCATTGCATGTTTTATTTCTTACGTTGTTTATTTATATAGTTTAATTTTTTTTTTACCAAGTTTCTTTCGCAAATGTGATTGCATGGGAGACAGACAGTGTGGTGGGGGGCTCGGATATTATAAAAGCTTGAAGGAGAAGTACAAAGACTTTATTTCATTGAACCTTTGGATGAGCCTTCTCACAAGATACATACCTCTGCTGGCGACAGACTTAAAGTCGTGGAATGTGATTGCAGTCAGCAGTTATGTAATTGAGGAGACCCAAACTATTGGCACGTCGGACTAACGCCATGTGGGATATCCTGCTGGCGACAGAAGAAGCAGCCAAGGCATTGGACGGAAGCATCCTCATCACGAAATCGGTGAGACTGCATAACGAATACATGATCATCCGGAAAACCCGGATTACATTACCCGCGAAGCCCATATACATCGCTGGACACAACTGTGATAATTTTTTAAGATCAGGAGACTCTATTTGGGCTATCCAGAGCTTTGGAAAAGAGTCCTCGTCTCCTTCCAAATAGTTCCATAGGTTTTCCACAGTATTTTTGATCAGGGGGATTAATCCAGGTAGTCTGGGAAGTTTCTTGTTTCTTCCGTTGAATTCCTTGTAGGCATATTTAGCTAGGCGTGAATGTGGACGCAGAATTGCGCAAAGAAGAGATCCGTTGAGATTCAGACCACTACATTCGGGAGGTCGATACCCCGGAGGCGAGTTATCACAAGGACATGTTTGTGATGCATTTCTGCGGTATTTCAGGACCCTGTTTACCATGGAGCCTGGTTTCTGGTTTCGAACTCTTTGGTTGACTTTCCACGAATTTCGGCGCCTGAAGCGACGAAAATGTGGTATTGTGGTATATGTAAGATTAGATGGTGATTGATGCGTTCTTTTGATGAGTGAGAAAATTGTAAGGGATGAATGGTTCGGGAATCTGATTAGCTAGGTCAAAGGATACGAAGTGTTGACCAGCCTTACTCTACTCCTCCTCCGACCTTGTGCAAAAATTGTTGTATCTACAGTAATAAATAATCATACTTACACTAAAATTAGAAACCTATGATTAATATTAGGTATTTATAACCCTATAATTTATAACCCCATAGAATGTATATTTCTATAAGTAATAACCTACTCTTTAGAAAACTATATGTAATACCAGTTTATTTAAAAACCTATAATTGATACTGTATTTTCATTTTATGCTTTATAATTAATTCAGGATTTTTCAGTCGGCATAGACAGGTTAATATTATTTGCTTCAATTTTTATTGTTCACCGAAGATTGTGGGTTGAATATTGTTTTCTGTTGTTATATATATCTCTTACTTTATGTAGAAGATGATTTCTATTTGGTTAAAATTTGAAGAGGCGATGAATAATTTCATTAATAAGTTGACGATGAAACCATTTTTCTCTGCGTGTTTTTTTTAAAACTATGAAGGAGCTTTTTCTTGCATGAATACATTTTTAGTTTAAAGATTCTCAAATCAAATTCTTCTTAAAGAAACCAAATTAATTATCTACATTTTTCTTGAAGCTATCATCAATTATAAAAGCTGCTATTATTTAATTTTTACAATTCTAACCCAAAATATCACTTCACCACTAACTGTGTCCAGTAAATCGTGCTTACTGAATATTTCACTCAAGCATCAAATCTGTCATCTATCTACGAGGTCAATGCAATTTAACTATATATTTATTACGAAAAATTCAAGGTTTTCATTTACAGCTTCACCCAATTTACGTGATTCTTTTCGTAATGTTTACTTAAAGGTGGTCTTTTGATTGCGTTCATGGTTTTTATATTTTTATTTATATATTTTTTATTTATTTATATATTTATTAATTTTAGTTCTATTTAAGGATTACTATGAACATGTTTGTTGAAATATATTGACAAGCTCTATCCGTCAAATATTTTGTCAAGTTTCTCCAATATCAGACTAAGTTGCTTTTAACATTTGTTACTTTGGTAGTCTCGAAGGATAAAACTCTTGCGATAAAATTAGGACCAACTGGCCCCTTGCCTTTTGATTAGATTAGGACCAACAGGCCCCTTGCCTTTTGATTAGATTAGGGCCAACAGGCGAAACCCGATAACAGCCAGCATGCAAAACACGCTAAATGTCAAACGGGTAAGTATGTTGCAGATAGAGTTTGGCTAAACTATAACATGCTTAACAAGAAGACTCTCGATACATCTCTCTGACAATAGCTTAATTAGGCCTCATTTAAATACACACGGAGTCTTACCAAACTTCATCCGCAACATAATCGTTGAAAATACAAATATAATAGCCTCCTCCACATGCGAGCAAGGGCTAAAAATCACTCTAGATATATACATAAAAACATCAATGCATTCAGTTGAACGTGAAAATAAAATCATCCTTGATAATAACCAAAAGTATAGTCGAAAGCACACGGACATTTTCTATTTGAGAACATACGAAAAATTAAACATAAAACTTAACCGCTGTACCTTGTTCGTCGTTCTCAATGAAGAACATAGACAGATTGGGTGTCAATCTGCGGACATTTTAGAGGATTACAAAAGAGTTGGATAGTTTGGTTTGGTTCGGTTTATTTTTTTTTATGACATATCAACCTCAATGGGTTATTTAATGCCAATAACATTTTTAGGATAGATTCGTATGAATAGAATATGTATTCTTTGGTCTAGATTGGTTTGATTTATTTTATTTTACGGCATATACACCTCAATGAGTTATTTAATGCCAACAACATTTTTAGGATAGATTCGTATGAATAGAATATGTATTCTTTGGCTTAGATTGGTTTGGGTTATTTTGTTTTACGGCATATCAACCTCAATGGGTAATTTAATGCCGACATTTTTAGGAGAGATTCGTATGAATAGAATATGTATTCTTTGGTCTAGATGGGTTTGATTTATTTTATTTTACGGCATATCAACCTCAATGAGTTATTTAATTTATTTAATGCCGACAACATTTTTTTTTTTATTGCTGGTGATATTTTGTTTTGTCAAAAATCTCTTTCTGGTAAAATATATTTCCTTCAAAATTGTATTGCTGGTAATATTTCTTTAATTAACTATTTGCCCATTGCTCGAACCCCCTAACAGGTGCTACCACCCTGGGTCAGGGTGGACCTGGGGACACCAGCAATTAAGAGGTGGTTCCACGCTCCTCAAAACCTCCTGATCAAAGACTTTGCTGGTGGATGTAATTTATTGTCTTAACCAAGACGCGGATGTAGTTTAACGTCTTATCTAGGACGAAAAGAGTTGGATGATATATCCAGTCAAAATGTGTGGCGTGATCACTAGTGATGACCACGTTATGCTTACATTCATTTTCCCGCAGTACCTCAGACTGGTAGATGGTAGTGTTGCTCCGAGTCATGGGGTGGCTGCTAGAAAGCTCTGTTTTGGCAAAATGATTCTGCGCCATGTCACACAAGCAGGGAAACACAGCCATGCCTGTCAGACAATTTCTGCGACCACTTTCACTCCTTACATCTGGCCACTTAACTCCTCAGACTGCAACCCAATTGATTATTATGTGTGGGGCGCAGTCCATGTACATTACATACTGTTTCTGGTCATGTTTACATGTAAAACCATTAGTTTCAAAGACTATTTCTTGAATTTTAACCATTAAATTGTTCTCCCGTTTATTTTATAACATAATGCCAACAGTATTTTCTTGTTGTTATGTTGTTATTAGGTTGGTGCAAAATAATGACGTAACAATGCCGTTTTTTGATGTAAAAAATACGTCAAAAAACGACATTATTACGTCATTATTTTTATACCAACCTAATAATTTGTTTAATTTAATTTTGATAGTAATATGAATTCTTTTTTGCCTCATAACAATATCTAACTGAATTAAATCAGATTATCTCGTTTCTCTTTCGATTCTAAACCATTCCTACAACTCACGAATATATATATATATATATATATATATATATATATATATATATGATATATATATATATATGATATATATATATATATATATATATATGATATATATATATATATATATATATATATATATATATGATATATATATATATATATATATATATATATATATATATATATATATATATATATATATATATATATATATATATATATATATATATATATATATATATATATGATATATTTTATATATAATCATTGATATTTAATTACAATATAATGAGTAGACATCTTTATATAATGCAATCTCAAATCACCAAATAAATGAATGCTAAACTTTTTTTATTAAAAATCTATAATGAGCTGACATATATTTCGAATATCTATCGAGAAATATATCCTGAGAATATTTCAACCATTGGTTGGTTAATAATTTGATTTTTAGAACTATTTATCTTGCATAATTATATCTGACATGTTTAAATTTCGAACCAATAATAATAATAGGAATTTGTTTTAATTACATGTTGATGTAACAGCTGTGGAAATAGAGTTACAATTCAAATAAGTTAGTTCTAGGTAAACGATCCAACTACCATCTAACGACGAAAATCTGACAAATGCTTTTGTTACCCAACATATTGTGCGGCAGCAATTTTCTTTAATATGAAATAGTAACTGCATTTTTATTTTAGGGCCGGCAATATTTGAACAAGACACGATTTCGGCGTATTATTTTATTAAGTTGGTGCAAAAATAATATCGTTTTTTGACGTATTTTCTTACGTCAAAAAACGATATTATTTTTTCACCAACCTTAATAATTACCAGCCCATTTAACTGCATCACTTCATTGCTTTTTCTTTTAGTCAGACTTACGAACACAACAAGTTGAAATACTGTTTCCCGTACGATCGCCGCAGTTAAGAAGCGTCGAGCGAGTTTAGTACCAAGATAGATGACCAGGGAATGCCAGGTGCCGTGGTTTTGGATGTGTAGGAGGTGTATTGCATAAAAGCTCAGAGTTGTTAACCGGAGAGCCGAGTTCTAATTCCAGTTGGGTTCATTATTTTCACTTCCGCGCAAATAGCGTTAGATTAGTTATGAATCCATCTCTTCTTTCCCCCAGCTAGGGTTAATTAGTAAGACGTGTATCGCCAAAACAATTATTATCTAAATAAATAAAAATGAAAAATGTGTATAATATATTTAGTTTTCCGCATTAAAGAAACCATAGCGGGTGATATGTTTTTAAACAAAAACAACCAACCGAGTAGGTTTTTTAATCATTTTTTTACATGAGAAACAAATTTTTAAAAATCTTTTCAACCCAAGCAAAGCAGAAATGCACTGGTGTGCAGTGGTTTACTGGCCGTGAAAGTGAGAGAAAAGACTGATTATAGCGAGGATTGTGGAAAGGAAGGGATGGACGGGATTCAGAAAAATAGAATATGGCAATTGACGTTGCATTTAAATTATTTGAAAGATTGTATTTATCAGGGAAGCATGTACAAGTAAGGAAGCGCCATGGGATGGAAAATAAACTATAGATGTAGCGGTTGTATTCAACTATTTCAACAGTAAACAGGTGGGACCTAGATGTCAATCTAGTAGCACGCTTAAATTTATGTCGTCGGTTATCAGGGCATAAAGCTCGTGTGAGAAATTTCCCTGAAAATATTTGTAGAAAAGACAGAGGGAAGCCACGCCATGTCGGTGAGAAAGTGACTTAAATCGAAATGGTAAATGAAGATCGATTATATTACAGATCCTTCTCTGGATTTCGTGAATAGCCTCGAGATGAAAAGCAGGATTCAGTGCATGGGTGAATGGTAGATTTGCAAATGTGCAAGTTGGACGAGAATGATTTTCCGGCAATGAGACATTGACCCAAACTTTCCTTGCAGCTACTGAGTCTATGTAGTCGCTCCACTTTAAGTCAGTTGAAAACGTGAGGCCAAGAAGGCGCATGCGTTATTTGCCAGGATGTATCACCTGAAATTAAAAAAAAAAAAACGAGCGAAAAAAGATTTCTGATATTCGAGATTTAAATGTTGATCAATTTCCGAGGAGTTTGGTGAGAAAGATAGTCAAGCGTCACAGAAAATATATGGATAGTAAATAAGAATTCGAACCGTTCCAGTCTCTCTCCAAGTTGTCTGTTACGTCATTACGCTTTCGATCTTATTAACATAACGATACTTGTTTCTATTAGGTTGGTGCAAAAAATAATGACGTACTAATGTCGTTTTTTGACGTATTTTTTAACGTCAAAAAACGACATTATTACGTCATTACTTTTGCACCAACCTAACATAACTGCAAATCCTTGCCTAAAGATTTTCTATACAAGTGATCAAACATAGAATGCAATATACGTATGTTACACTCTTAAGTAAACGAAGTACGCTTCTCTGGGGACCAGTTTTATACTTACTTCCAAGATAAGAATGTATTTTTCCTCGGAATTAATTATATTTCCCAAAATCTTAATGCTAGCCAAACTGGATCTGTGTCCAAACGAGTTGAGTAATTATGTTAGCAGAAACGAATAAAGGGTTATATATATATATATATATATATATATATATATATATATATATATATATATATATATAAATTTTTTTTGTGTGTGTGTGTGCATGTATATACGTGTATGTGTGTGCATGTGTATTTATGTATATGTGTGTGCGTGCGTGTGTATATGGTATAGGTGGATATATGTGGATATATGTGTGTGTATGTATATATATGTATATGTATGTGTATGTGTGTATGTATTTATATGTGTATGTGTATATATATATATATATATATATATATATATATATATATATATATATATATATATATGGAGGTGTGTGTGTATGTGTATATGTGATTGTGTATATGTATATATGTAGGTGTAATTATTTGTATATCATATGCTCGGTAATTATTAGAAAGCGCTTAGTATCAGAGATATTGAATCAGATATTTGTATGTGTATATATATGTATATGTATGTGTGTATTTGTGTGAATATCTGGATATATGTGTATGTGTACATGGGTATATGTATGTGTGTATGTAGGTACACGGCGATGTGTATGTATATACGTGTATAAGTTATTGTGTATGTGTGTATTTGCATGCGTTTTGAACATAAAAATATAGGTCCTCGCTAGATTAGATAATCGTCATATTTATTGTTTATATTTGATTTGTAACCTGCAGTCGATATTATTTTTGCCAAATTTTCTCAATTACACAGCGTCCCTTGCAATTTTAATTTCACCCGCCCTATCTTTCTTCCCCACCACTTCTTTCCTTACCTCTCCCTCCTTCTTTAAGATTTGATCGGCCATGGTGTGTGAATGTCACCACGAAATGTATCTTTATTGTATTAGACATCCGACAAGAATCATTTTTCCCCCTTCCACTCACACCTAGTTTTTAAATAACCCTCTCTGTTAAACCCCTCTCTTATGAACTAACATTCGTCCCACACTCTCATACTTACACTCTCTCTAAATTCTATTTTTATTTCCGGAGTAGGTTTTTTTTCTGTTTTCTTTTTGAAATTGTAAGTCTGATGAATTGGATCGTATTTACGATTCCAATGGAATAAATTATGACCATGGAATATTAGTGTTTAAGCCTTTTTATTATATATATATATATATATATATATATATATATATATATATATATATATATATATATATATATATATATATGAAACTAAAAAATAAAAAAAATCTGCAGACCCAAGGGATATTCGAATGCCTTTCACACCGTTTTAGTTATGATATACAATATTACTATGTATGTTGCTTCAACCGAGTTTGTTCACGATCAAATCACTTAAAAAACACCGGTTCTCGTTCGATCAACAAAGTTAGGTATGTTGAACCATGTCAGTACTTAGGTTTAGTTTATTTTGTTTAGTGGCATATCAACTTCTTTGGGTTATTTAATGCCGAAATCTTATTATTGTATGTTTTCAATTGCAGGTATTGTGTACATAATTTTATATTTACAGAGAAAAATTATGTGTTTATACATACATACATACACACATATATATAGTTTGTAGATCATGAAATAAGATATTATAAAATATGTTTATATGTTTTTAGTTTTGCTTTAATTGCTATAAAATTGTGTTGTTGCTCATTGTCTTATAAACATGTACTGTCAATTTTTGTTTGGAAGTTCATTATTTGTTCATAGCTGGGACCCTAACAGGCTTGAGTTAGTGTGGACCTGGTAACAACATATGTTAATATATGGTTCAATACTCCCCAAAACTTTGAATCTCCTGAGCAGAGGCCTTGCTGCCAGATCTAGTTTATCGTCATACCGAAGACGAGTCAACTGTTGCTTGGTTGATTTTGTTTCGCGGAATTTCAACGTCTGTTTGTTATTTAATGCCGAAATCTAAATAATTTGAGCACAAATTTATGATCTCACCTATAGATAAAATATACTGTTGGTAATTCTGCTTTAAAATGTAGTGCGCGCCATTCTACTATAAATATATATCGTTAGTATTTTTTGTATAGAAAAAATCTGTTTCTGGTATTTTACTATGACAATTATTTTTTTTAAATTTCATAAGGTTTGGAGGTTCACTATTTGCCCATAGCTGGGGCCCGAACACTTGCTGCCTCCCCGGGTTATGGAGGGCCCGGGATCAACTCCCACGCTCTTTGAAACTTCCAAACTACCGATCAAAGGACTTCCTTGTTGGGTATGACGATATTAGCTTATCGTCATACCCAGGACTAATCAATATTAATTACTGTAATAAACCCTCTATAATCTATTGGGACATTAAACAGTCAGTCTTTTTATAATGTAGAAGAAATGCAATTGAAATAAGCTGTACTGTACTGATTTTTAGAAAAATGGAGAACGGATGTTTATCTAGAAAATAATTTTACAGAATTTGTTTTTCTGTCTGAGTTGAAAAATGAGGAAATAATCTCCGACAAGGAAATAATTTAAACAGTCATGTCTTATGGTCATTTTTCTATATGGAACATTGATATTGATTTTGAGACTAGTTGACTAAATATCACCCAAAGAACGATTACATACTTCATGAAATATAGCGCATTGTCCAGCCTTCACTGCCATATAAGATGAACAATACAACTTAAAAATTCCTCTCTTTGTTTTCAGTGAACTGTTTCTTAATACCTTGCTTAGCTGTTGGAAGGTATCTTTCGCCATCCCAATGTATCTTCGGATTTCGGTCTCACATTTCCATATTGTTCTAAAACATTTCCCAGATATCTAAACATTTGTATCTTGATCTTGGTGTCTCCAATTACTAGTTCGGATCTACGGCGGTTCCTTTTGCTTAAAAACAAACCTTCTGTCTTCAATAAGCTGATGTATATTCCTTTCTTCTCGATTTTCTTTAATGCCTTCTGTAAGGGTTCCTGTAGTTTACTTTCAGTGTCTGCTATTGCTGTAACTTAGAAAGGGTTACTGAATGAGGAATAACCAAAACGTAGTTTGGAAATGAAATAGTAATCTTTATAACATTAACAAAACACAATACTCGCCAGCGATCTGAAATAGGTAACCCACTGGTAGTGCTGGACTACATATACAGCATATTACCCTCCTCTCTACTTACAATAGTGTCCAACGTATTTATGAGGATTGGAATATAACCATTAATGTTCGTAGGTACGGTATATAACAGCTATAAACACTGTGTCAAGTGCATATCTTATGTTGTTAAAACTGTAGTCGCCGATTATGAATTCTGGTAGAAATTTTAATTCTTAGATTATCGCTTCGCTGTAAATGTTGAATATGTCCGGTTAGAAGACATTAGACCGTTTCCAATTTTTCTGTATTTTCTAAATTGATTTTCTATCCGCATGTTGGCTGTCTAAAAGACTTGAGCCGACAGAAATGTGGTTCTATAGAAGAATAATGAGAACGACGAGGACTGAATATGTGAATAAGGAGGAAAATGAAAATAAAAAGGACAATTACACTTAGAATGAGAAGGAAAGCGTAGACATTTGTGGGACACATAATGAGGAAAGATGGCCTAGAGAATTCGACATTGACGGGGCATATTGAAGGCAATATTGATAAAAGAAAGCAACGACTAAGCTACATAAAATTATGCAAAAAAGTGTAATAACAAGGATTAAAACAGATAGGAGAATGACAAAATTTATTAAGAGCTACGATAGACAGGGAGTTTTGGCAGCCATGATCGTCCTGAAAGGACATACTATATCGAAGTGGAACCCGTGATTGTTTTAAAGACATATCAATTATGTCGTTTATTTAATACCGAAACTTTATTATCATTATTTTTATTTTTAAATGTTATGTAATGAATATGCATACACCTGCGTTCCCACTCACAGTAATATGATTGGCTGGCGTCAGCCATAAATACAGACTGATGTGGAAGCACATGAGGACGACGCCTATTGGTTACGCCTATTGTCTTCGCCTATTGCCTACGCCTATTGCCTACCACTACGACGAGGACCAGTCCATTACGGTTACCTGCTAGATTGTCCTACCCGGTTACAGTAGCGAACAACCACTTTCCTACTTCGAACAAATATGACCCTTTCTTGGACATATCAAAATATATGGCTTATATAATAATAATAATAATAATAATAATAATAATAATAATAATAATGATAAGTCCACACCTTACAAAGGGCTTTATATATGTAAAGTATGTGTGATTTTTTTCAGAAATGATCAGTGGAAAATGTCACTATGCCGTTTCTGACCTTAGTATATACCAAAAATTAAAGGAAATAATAATAATAATAATAATAATAATATTAATAATAATAATAATAATAATAATAATAATAATAATAATGATGAATAAATAAATGAATAAAAAGGAAAAATGTTTACTCTGATTAATTTGATGTTATCCAATAATTTCTTAGAGAGATAAAGAAAACATATTCCACGTCCACGTCTACAAATCAACCATTCGTTCGTGCATTGAATACTGTTGTCTCTTCTGGTCTGGTGACCTTGCTGTTCACCTTGAGCTTCTCGACAAATTCCAAAGAAGGATCTGCAATGTTATCTATCCTGACTTGGTGTCTCGACTTTTTCGACGTGATATAGCTTCCCGCTGTCTTTTCTACTAATATTTTCACGGCAACTGCTCTGACGATTACATGAATTTAAGCGTTCTACTAGATTGGCATCTAGGTCCCACCTATTTACTGATTAAATAGTTAGATGTAATGGCCACTTCTACTCCAATACTTTCTTTACTGGCACTTCACGACTGTTGAACTCTTCATCTTACTTGCTTCCCTGATAACTACAATCTTCAAAAATTTAAATCCAGCTTCAACCGCCATATTCTGAGGACTTGAACCCCGTTCATTTTTTTATCCTTTCCTCAATCCTCAATTTTCTGTCATTTTCACTCTCTGTAATTCCCTGCGTGCTAGTGGCACTCCCGCCTTGCTCGGGTCGAAATGCTTAAAAAAAAGAAGAAAAGATACAGTTTGGTGAGCTATGATCGCCCACGTCCTGACACGTCCATGAAGAAGAACGTAAGCATAAAGAGGCTTATGATTCTCATGATGGAAGATTATGTTATTTTGCGAATGATAAAATAATACCGCACCCAGGCATCCTTGTTTTTAGTATTTTTTTCTCTAGGTTTTCTAATATTAGTTCATATTCTGCAACGGAGTATGGCCATATCCCATAAATCTTCAAAGTTGATTCCAAACCATTCTAGCTTTTAAAATAATGAGATGTGTAAATCTAATTTCAGACCACGCAACATGTGACGAAGAAATTCGAAGGCTCATTAAAATTCCCCAAGTTGCCTTCCAAAATCTAAACATAGAATTAAGAAACAAGAAAATTTTGAAACAAAGAAAAGACTGTCGAACTACTCCGTAATTCTATTCTTTCTATGTGACAGTGAATGCTGGACAATCTTATCACAGATGAAGAGACTTCAAGCAACATAAATGTGGTTCTACAGACAGATGATCCTATATAGTAGTGAATGCTGGACAAATGTCTCATGAAAATGAAGAGCGAACTTGAAGCAACGAAGATGTGCGGCAACAGAAATATACTTGAAATACGAGAGACGGATCATACGAGCAAATAGGGAGATTTAAAAAATGCGGATAAAAAGATATTTAAACTTAGCGAGAGATGGAATTTCTAGGACAAAGGATAAGGAAAGTAGGCTTAGAGAATTTGACACTAACATGACGTACTGAAGACATTACGAGTAAAATGAAACATCGAGTTAACTACCTAAAAAGTTTGAATAAAAGGAGATCAGTATAGAAAATGGGAGATATATTAATGGAAATGACGTTACCAAGGCTTAGACAAGATAGAAAGCTGTGGTGAGCCACTTTCAAGGAATAAGTTACAAGAGAACAGAAACTGTTCTATGAAATTTGGAAGAGAATGTTTTTATGATTCTAAGACAGTTGAGATTTTTTAGACTCATAATCAAGTAAAAGGACTTTGTAAATTTAAGGCTTCCGAGGGAGACTGAAGGCAAGAGGGACAGAGGAAACTATAACCTTCTTTGCTTGCTTGATGAAATGGATGGCGAATAAAGGTTTATCAATAGCTACAAAGAATTAGAAATTGTGGAGAGCCATGATTCCCAACTTACTAAAGGTAAACGGCATATAAAAGACGAAGAACCGTCCTAATTAACCCTTTCTTAAATATAGCATAACAAGTAATGAATGATGGGTTACATATAACAACGTTTAGTGTAAAAGCAAGGGACTGACACGGATAAATATTTACAAACCTCTCCAAAAGTCGAAGAACGGAAGAAAGGTAATTTTGTACATGTGGTGGGTATTATTTATTTGGGTTTCTTGCAATGCAAATAAACACGAAATTTATACATTCAGTAACATGATCAGAATGTTTTATCGAAAAGCGCCCTACGTTCGTTTGTTTGAAAAGATGCAGCGTGCAGTAACAATAATACATGTCAATATTTGGAGATTCAGTTACTCTGTTCTGCCTGACGCATCATATTCACCTGTATTTTACACACATTACTACATTTTTCACTTTGACACACTTTAACGGGGAACTTTTTCTCGACTGTAACCGGATTCAAGAGATCGTCGAAAAGTTGCGCTCGTTAATGTGACTTCGGACTTCTGTGGAATTTTACTCTAAATTTATTGAACATCTGCTTGATAAGCGGAAAAAAACTCATTGCAAATAATACTGGATATATCTTTAATGCCAAAATTACGCTAGGTTAGGCCTTAAGAATGTTTTATTCAAATGAGAATAGAAGGTTCGTGTATAGTGTCCTTTTATAATCCCAGTAAACAGAAATAGCATACTCAAAGAGGAGAGTAACAAAACAAGGGGGGACCACACTTGATTATTCATAAAAGTATCATTGTATAAAATTTAATTATACATTTTTGTTTTTTTTGTTTTTTATATAGTTGATAAGCAAGAATGGGAAATCATTTTGTGACTCGACCAAATAATTCTATTATTCCTCTTCAAATAAATTATTTAGCGTAGATATCGTCTCAGAATGAGAAATCCCAGTGATGAGTGCGAACTACAGAAGGATTAACAAAAGTGACAATATCTGTCTATGTTTCTAAAATGAGGTATTACGATTACTTGCATTATTTACATTATTCCTACGGTTATCAGCATCTTCATTGCATCAAGGACACATGGGCCAGTGGATAAAGACGTTGGTTAGATCCGGTGACTAGACCCAAGTTCAATACCAGGCCACAGTAGTGGTGAACCAAAAACGTGGAGAGTTGAGTTAAAGGGAAATAACTGAGACATTTTGAAGAGGTATGACATGTGGAACTAGAACAGTCTACCCCTGTGGACAAAATAAACGGTTCGGTTCGAAATTCTAATCACGGTCAAAATGTTGTGAATATACCAATGAAGATGAGGATAACCTCAGAATAATGTAAATAATGCAAGGAAAAGAGACAAATACACTTATGAGTACACAGCTGAAAAAGAAAGCAAGACATTATAAGCTTATCTGTTAGGTAATGTGTGTTTGTGTGTATGTGAGAGAGAGAGAGTGTGTGTGTGTATGTGGATGCCTATGTAATAAGTAATAAGTAACCATGGGGAAAGATATTGTCCCCAGCACTGACGGCCCTACAATTGGTGTTGCATACATACTGCATAGTTTGTTGATTGAGGAAAGAGGGAGATATATACGGTTTTTTTCAATCATTTAAAGAGCGCCACCTAACGGCGTCTTGGTAGACTAAGTCGGTCCAATCCCCAGAAAGGTTTTGGTTAATACAGTGTGTTTCAGAAATAACTTCCAGAAATACCTCTCACATAAAAATAAGACATTAGTGGCAATGGCGTCTTCATCAAGCTAATGTCTTACCATTATCTTGGAGATTTATATGTGATTGGTATATCTGCCGAATACTATACAATATTCCCTGTTTTTGTTTTTATACTTTTTTTGTTTTTGGTTTTGTGCATCATGTACGCTTTCCTGTTAGCATTAGTTATGAAATAGCTTACCTAGCAGTAGATTTAGAGAATTAAGTATATTTTTCTTCATAATCTAAACATTCGTGGTTGTAAATGTTAAGTCATCTTCAATAAAAACTTGTATTTATTACATATTGTCATTCGGGTTCGTTCCGTTCCGAAATGCGCAAACACGGTAGGGAAAATATGAATATCTCTCTTTTCTCTTCCATATAAGTGTTGAATAGAAAAAATCAGCAGGGTCCTGTAGCTTTGGTTAGCATGCAGTTTACCACAGAAAGACACAGGAACCTAATGTGGGAACCTAATGCGGGAAAATGTTCTGCCTAGGCAGTCATGAACCAATCATAATGACCCAAGCGTGTATCACGTATAGTACTTAACTGAATTAGTAATCATGCATTTGTATACGGCCTTGTAGCTAGTGTGTGCGCGTGTTCGCATTTTTGGATATTTATTTTCACTTCATGGTCCGTAATTCGCTGAAAGTTTGTGCTTTATTTCATGAGTGCATGATTTAATTTACGTTTAGGATTTCTGTGTTATTGATTTGAATGAGATTTTTGCAATGAAACAATAAACTGAATAAAATACATTTAAATCAAATACTGCATTTAACCCCAACAGTGAACGATTCGATCTTGGAGAAGTAAGGAAAAACTTTCTGTTTTTTCAGTATCTGTCTATATTTCTGAGATGAGGTATTATGTACACTATTTGCATTGTTCAGACTATCATCCACATCTTTGTTGCCATATTCATCACAACTTTTTGGCCGTTGTACGCTCCGGCCTTCTTCAGGTGGTTGTAATGTCGAATTGAACCCTTTATTTCTCTCGCTGGGGTAGGCTGTTCTAGTTCCACATGCCATGTCTAATGGATGTCAGTTATCAGTTATCTCCTGTTAATTCCCCTCTCTAAGTTCTCCACCACCTTAACCAGGTATTGAACTCACACTCTTTGGGTCCTCTCAATGGATCTAAATAACGCCTTTAACCAATGTGCCATGTGTCCTTGAGGGCATCTGTGTTTGAATTCATATTGCAATTTTCGTTGATATTATAGCATTTCACTGTCAATCATTATTACTGGTTCCCATATTGTATTCATTTCTATGCTTGGTCGGCTCAGAGGATTTTTATGACCTAGCATGTGTGTTGATTCCATAAGTTTACCTATTCTCCAATGATGTTCTTTGTCTATGATTTCAACCTGATCCAAGAGAAGGCGGCGATTTCTTTTTTTCCCTCCATATGTGGTCAGCCACCCCTGATTTTTCCACTTCCCCTCGTGTTACAGCTTTCTGGTGTTCTTGAAGCCTTACCTTAAGGGGGCGGCCTGTCTCCCCTTTATATTTCTTTTCGCAACTGCAGGGGATGGCGTACACAGAGTCTTTAGACATGTTCTCCTCTATAAGGGTTCTTACTCGGGAGAAGTGTTTGCGAAGTGTCGTCCAGGTTTTGAAGGCTGTCCTGATGTTATATGGACCACAGATCCTTTGCATTTTCTCCGATAATCACTTTACCTTTGAGTGTTGTTGTCCTCCTCTTGTACCCGCCTATCTCAGTTTATTGGAGTTGCTGCCATGTACCCAGGGTAGTTGTTACGTTGTAGGGTCTGCTTTTACTGACCAAGTCTTTATCTGGGTCGCCACTCATGACGTTTGCTCTGTGTTGTAAGCAGCAGAAGATCCCTTTCTTTACGCTGTATGGATGGTGGGAGTTGAAATTGAGGTACTGTCTGGTGAATGTCTTTTTGCGGTATACGGATGTCTTGAATCCATGCTCTATTCGAGATATTAGAACATCCAGGAATGGGAGTCTGCTGTTACTCTCTATCTCCAACGTGAACTGTATCGAAGATCTGATTGAGTTCAGATGGTCCAGTAGAACATGGATATCTACCTTGTGTGGACAGAGTATGAAAGTGTCATCTACGTATCTTAACCATAGATTTGGCCTTTAAAATTGTATTTTTCTTTCTCTTTCTGTTACTAATATGACGTTAGGGCTTGTGATTAAGGTGCTTTTTAGCCCTAGCAACCATACAGTAGCTAAGGCTAAACGCCCTAAGTGTATAAGAAAATATGTTTTATGAATGTGCATGTTAATAATAATATAGCATAAAATGCTAGGCTGTTCCTGAGGTTTTCCCAGGGTAAAAGTAAGACACCCATTTATAGCCGGTAAATTCTTTTTGTAATATAGCATGAAAAGTGTTGGATATGGAGACAATGAATGACTGACGCAATTGCAACCGTTTGTATAACACAGAAATAATTCCGTCAGAGCTGACAAAGCAAACCTGACTGCTGCTCTTGAAAATGACCTCCATTCAGTGGTTAGCTGGGGTAGGAGATGGGCTTGTAAATTTGAATGCCTCCAAAACAAAACTGCTTTCATTTAGCCATGATAGAGAAACTTTTCTGTCTGCCATAAGCATGGCAAACAATAGACTCCTGGAGAGCAACACACTGAATCTTCTGAGCCTCATGTTTTCTAGTGACTTGAAGTGGAACGACTAAATAGAATCAATAGCCTCACCTACTGCAAGGAAAGAATGGTTACTGCGTACCAAAATGTCTTCTAGCGAGAGTCCATCTTGCGCATATATTAGGTTGGTGCAAAAAAAATATCGTTTTTTGGCGTTAAAAATACGTCAAAAAACGATAATATTTTTGCACCAACCTAATACAAATCTACCTTTCGTCCGTGAATTGAATACTGCTGCCATGTCATGTCTGGTTCTTCTGCTATTCATCCCGAAGTTATGGCAAAATCCAATTAGAAATCTGTAATGTCATCAATTCTGACTTGGCACATCGACATCAGTCACTTTCTCACCCACGTGGCATTATTTACCTCTGTCTTTTTTACAAATATTTTCAACGTAACTGCTCTGAGGAGCTTTTTTACCCTTGTGCCGGGTCTATATGAATCTAAGCGTGCTACTACGTTGACATCAAGATCCCATCCGTTTACTGATGAAATAGCTAAATGCAACCTCCACTTCTAACCCGAAAGCTTCTTTTTCCGCTCTTCCCGCCTGCGGAAATCCCTTCCGTTTAATTACTTCCCCGATAATTACAATCTTCAAAAATGTAATTGCAACCTCAATTGTCCATCTTTGCCCTTTCTTCAACCCTCCATGTATTCATCCTTTTCTGTCACTTTCATTCCCTGTAAACCACTGCGTAGTACTAGCATGTCCGCCTTTTTTATTCCGTATTTATTTGCATCCACAAATTTCGGCACAATGTTCATTTTGGTTGCGTCAAGTGTATGCGAATATAAATATATAAAATGACCAGAAATCAAAGGAAAAATTTATTCATATGAAAAATGGTAAGTACAGATTATATTAGATAACCATGAGGAAATTTGGAAGAGAACCGATGGAATGGTAAATATATAAGACAATTTGGGAATCTTCAATTTGTCAGGTTTCGGCAATGATTCAGCATAATCAGAAAAAAAATTATTTAACAAGAAAAAAATCTACATTAGCGAAACAAAATATGTTAAGTAGCTGATTGCTTGAATTTTACTTCAACTCTTGAAATTAGAATTTTAACTAATTTCAAACCAGCTTTTATTTACTCATGTTTGTTTTAGATTATTTCCTTTGTTTAATACTTACATCCTGATAATGCCTTCCTAACAGATCCACAGAAAACTAAACTACTAAATCTCGTAAAGAAACTAAGCCAATAATCCTGTTTAATTCAAAAAGGATAAAGAAACAAATAAACATTTAATTTTTCTTCAGTTCTGTTAATTTCAACTGATACAATTTTGAAGTCAGCAGATAAAAACATCCTATCTTTACTGAAATTAAAAAAAAATAATTTAGAATATTAAGTAAGTATAAGGTTGTTATTGTTATTGAAAATTATTAACATCGATAACTTCGTTGATGAAGAAAAAACGTATATTTTTCGAACTTTAATTATTTCATAGATAAGACCAAGGGGAAGCGTACATGATCCACGAAAGCAAAACAAAAATGTGTAAACAGAAAAACGGGGAACATTATATAGCGAGCGCCAGAAATACATCCCATATATACTAACACGAAATAGTAAAACATTAGCTGAATGAAGACATAATTTCCACTAATGTCTAACTATTTGCATAAATGATCTGTTTAAGAATATACTCAGATCATTTGAACATATCTGTGCCGATGATGCGAAGATAAAGGGGTGAACCTCCAAACGTTATGATGTCTAGAGATAGGCAGTTGATCTCTCATCCCATCTAACTCTATCTCAGTGTGGGTGGGGAACTGGCTTGTTACATTCAATCTCTTGCAAACGAAACTGGTTACATGCTACCATCGCCGATCGAATACCACCAGTCACGATCAATTGATCTTCTCTCACGTAGGCTAGGTGCCATGAGAGGCGATTGCTTCTTAAACTCATCCCTTATTTCAAGTGAGTATATTACATACGATACATCGCTAAAGGTATATTATATTTGTAAGGTGTAAGTTTCACTTCAACAGCTTCTTCCCATAAACTGCTGCTTTGTGGAACCAACACCCAAGAGGATTTTTCTCTGATTTCTAAAGTCGAGGGTTAATTGTTATCTTCTCCACATATCTCCATAAACTGTGCCTCTTACTCTGTAACTCTCTACCTAGAGGGGCTGTTGTGTCTTGTACAAGGTGAACAAAAAAAAATGATGTAATCAGTCTGGTTTTTCACTTCTTCTGGCCTTCTCCATGTCTTATAGAGCATTATTGGTATTCTTTAAACCAGGTGTTGACTATTATCTTGTTATTTGCTTTATACCATTGGACCTATTATACCCTATGTTCATTACAGGTTCCTAGTCTGAATTTGCACACAGTTTTACCATCTTACTCTTTTCCTACTTTGGCATTCAGGTCTCCTATGATTGTAATTTCCGAAATTTGCATTGAGACTCGGCATTATTCAGTGTGCAGTAAAACTTGTGAATTTCTTCTTCTGTGCTTTGTGCACTCCAGTAAATACCTGATTTCTTGTGCGATGCTCAACATATACAAGAGCCAGATCAAGCCTAAAATGGAGTAATATTGTTATATTTGGTCAGGAGCTGCCTAGTCCTAACTTTAAAGTATCGGTAGCGTCCCAAAGCGTCTTCGCATCCGTGTGGGTAACGAGTTATTTTCCACGATGCAACCCCTCTCTCACAGACGGCATGTGGCAAGTATCTCACTCCTATATCGGTAATTCCATGGAAAGTTTCCAAACGAACTGCATTCCATCATTCTGCCAATTATAACCTTCAAGAATAGGACCTGCCATGCCACTCATATTTTAGCAAACCACCCTCAGCCCACACGTATTCCAATGGCGTGATGTAAGTTCTACTGGAAAAGCTTCTTCCTGCAAACCACTTCTATGTGGAACTGATTTCCTAGAGGATGTTTCCACGATCAATACAATCTGAACCTCTTTTAATCTAGGGATGACCGTTATTTTCCTATCAGATCCGCATAAACTGATTCTTACTCTTTAAGCCTCTACCTCGAGTCACCCCCAGTTCTTGTACAGGGTGAACCTCAATATATATATATATATATATATATACATATATATATATATATATATATATATTAGGTTGGTTAAAAAATAATGTCGTTTTCTAGCATAAGGTTGAACGTAAAAAAACGACATTATTTTTGCACCAACCTAATATATATATATATATATATATATATATATATATATATATATATATATATATATATATATATATGTAAGAGAGGTATTTCCGCCGCACTGTGTATTACCAGAGACCTTTAGGGGGTTTACACCGAATTAGTCTGCAAGACCCCGTTAGGTGGCGCATTTGAAGTGATTAAATAAAATATCATATCTCCCTCTTTTTAATTTTCCTCCTTTCAGCCAATTATGTGGTATGTAGCAACATCAACTGGGGACTCGTCCCCACTGGGGGACAGTATTTTTCCACATGTTATTTATGAATGAATTTACACACACACACAAACTCACACACACCCAGACAAAAACACAACCCCGCACAAACACACACACACACACATCCTTATGGTTAGTTTAATAGTCTTTCCTTCTTTCTTTGTCCGGTGTTTCGTCATTAGTGTTTTGTGTATCCTTTTGATAATCCTTTATTAGTTTATACTAAAATAAGTATAATCTAGAAAGACGTAGAAGCCATGCAATTTCAGTTCAAATCCATGAGAGCACGATTTTTTTATTATATAAGAATTCCGATTGTATTGTAATATAATGTAACGAGCTGGATATAAAAACGAAGTTATGTATTCAAGACAAAGTAGAAAAAAGAAGAAATCAGTGACAATACATTGATTTGTTTGTAAAATCTTCAAAGGGCCATAAACTCCAGTGTTATTTTATTTAAAACGGAGAAAATGGGAAACTGAAATCTGAAAGGAACTTTCGAATGGCGACAGATATCATCCGAAAGACCAACTAAATATTAAGAAACAGCTAAATGACTGCTGAACTTCTATATAATATCTTTATAGTATGGCAATGTATGCAGAACAATATGAATTTAACAGAAGAAAAAAATAAAAATAATGGATACTTTATGGACATGACATCCTTTAATATATACATTTCAGAGTATTATTTTCTGTGTAATGAACAATTTTAAGTTCTAAACGAGAGTGGATCCATTTTGCATCATATGCAAAAAATATTCTCTACTTCTGATATAATGTTCTCCAGAGATAAAAGAGCCGAGAGGAACTGATGACGAGTTTGCGTAATTTTCTAAGGGCCATATAAAAAGAGGTAATTAGGCTTTCGATGACAAAAACGATTCCCCTGTGTTTTTCATTCCCTGTTATTTTTAATCATTAAACTGAGTTGTGGGCGCTTGAAACGAATTTAAACTATATATTTATTATTATTTAAAAGAAACGTTGAATTAATTAAATTGATTTCTTTAATATAAAACCCCGAAAATAAGTAAAAAAACGATGTAGATTTTAAATATATTTAAATCAAATATTTTTATCTCATTTTTCTATCATCTTTTTTCCTGCATAAGAAACTCTAAATTTTAAAAAAAATCCCATAAACTTTAACAAAAAAATATTAAATATTAAATCAGAAATAGCGCCGAATTCAAGAATAGTTTATAAAAAAAGTTATTGCCAGATAAATCTATCGGAACATATTTCGGTTCAAAGGAATGACGAGATTAATCTACTAAACACTTACTTAAAATATCCAAATAAAAAAATACTTTGCAATTATAAGAGTCGCCCCTTACTCCTCCTCCTTGCTCGCCTTATTATTTCTTGCTTACACTATTTATAAAAAAATGATTACATTCCTCGTAGCGCCTTCTTTTTTTCCGCAAAGATAATTAAACCTTTCAGAAGAAATAATATAAATACTAGTCGAATTACACGCGCCTTGCTGCGTGTCACACATTGTCTTTGAAAGAGAATGATGACTGATTTTAAATCATTGTTATAATTTGTGTAGAAAAGTGATGCATTTCACTTTTACTCAATGATCTTGCCGATGTGACCTCCATCTTCTGGCTTTCTCCTTATATATTTTGTATAGGAGTCATTTCTTTATTCAAATTTAATTTAAATCAATGGGGGAAAATTCAGTGGGGGTTTGTGACCCTTTTAATATGTTTCTTGATGCGTAGATTTCGACATTGATATGACAGTTGAACTGTCGCAACAAATATGTATTGTAAGGAAGTACGAACTTAGTGATTTATTGCTTAATTTGACGTCCATATTGTCTCATTTTTATCTTGCCGATGTGACCTCCATCTTCTGGCTTTTTCCTTCTATATTTTGGATAGGACTTATCCAAGTAACCTATGAGTCATTCCTTTGTTCAAATTTAAATTTTATTTATATGAATTCTACCTGCTTTACAACCGAGTAGTGGCGCCTGGCTCAACGCAGTGCCCTCTTCATCTACCGGTACCCTTCTAGATGATGAGTGCAACCGGGAGGGTGTCACAATCCGTCTTGCGGACAAATTATGTGCGCGTTAAAGATGTAGATGTGGAGATTCCATTGTTGAGTTTGGTTTGCATCCTCTCTCCTGTCGTTGTAGTGCAGACCGCTTTCCACGGCATGCATCGATAAACGACATCATCAGAAGAGGTCTGGATGCAGCTTGGTTCCCTTCCTAATTCTAACCTGTAGGCCTTGACCCTGGGGATAGGAAGCGGCCGGACAGCATTACCATTTTCACTTTTAAAATGGGGAAGTTGTTGATTTGGGATGCGACTTGTGCTGATGCATTTTCGACCGGTAATTTGATCAGGTCCGCGGTTGAGCCGGGGTCTGACCCCACGGAGGCACAGATAAAAAATAGTTAAATATTCTTCTCTTGATGATAGATTTTTATTTTACTCCTGTGGCAGTGGAGACTTCAGGGGTTATTGACCCTCGTTCGATGGCGTCCCTTCGAAGGATTGGCGCGATTGCGTCTCGATTAAGGGATGATCCGCGTGAAACGGACTGGCTCTTGCAGCGTGTCTCACTGTCGATAGTGCGGGTAATGCTTTCTCCATCATTGCGGCTGGCAGAAGATATGAAAAAAAAATTGTTTATAGTTACTTTGTTTAAACTTTTTTCAATAAAATTTTTCATTTCAAAATTTATATCAAATGGAAAAAAAAATCAGAGAGAGTTTGTGTTTTCCGGGACCCCATTTGATCAAACTGAAATATGCTTATCCAATTACCCTTATTATATATATATATATATATATATATATATATATATATATATATATAGATAGATAGATAGATAGATAGATAGATAGATAGATAGATTATTATAACATCAATTGGCGTATTTCCTCTGCGAAAATAGCGCTGAAATGTTCTCAGTACGAAAAATAAAGGAATCCAAACTCAGTTCTTATGGTCGATAGTTTGAAAGGATTTTAAGAAGCGTACTTGTCCAAGACCTTTACAGTAATTTCCTCGTATTTGCTTGACAAATTATTGTTGCTTGAAATTTATAATGTAGTATGTGATGCATGCCGCGAAATGCCACATGATTTGAATCTAATTTAATGTCAATAAGGAACCTTTAATCTAAGAGAAGTTCACCTACGATGACCCCAGTTTGTACTGGGATAACCTAAGATAATACCAAAATAGTCTTTGCTCTCTGACTTACAGCGGTGCGTCATAAAATCCAGGCGCATCACCAAGCTGATAGTGTACCAGGAATTACTTAGACACCAGGTGCTTCACGCGAGTTCATTGCGCCGTTGGTTTCTCCCGACATATAAACATGTTGTCGAGTACGTATGGTTGGCATGTGAAACAAGCAGATGATAGGAAGATATATAAATTATCTACCAGAGAACAAAACAGGGTGTTACACAGATCCAAGAATGAAGGCGTATACACGTTTCAACTAAATTCCCAATGACACACACACACATACACACACACATTTGCATCGATAGTAACAGACAAATATAAAAGTGAATGCATCAAAGTTTTACGTATAAGCGATTTATTTTTCGAAATCCCATTTGTTGGTATATTGGTATTTTACATTAAGTAAGTTCAATCTAAATCAGCCTTATATCCTTGAGGTTTAGAGGTAACATCTTGGATACTAAAATTCTTTTAAATAAGAACGATAACCCTATTCATTTCTTTTGAAAATTTACACAATACATGCACATGGCGAAACCGAATATATATATATATATATATATATATATGGCAGGGTTAGGGTTACTATATATATATGTAGTTATTAAACTGTTTAGTTCTTGCAACGTTGACTGATAAACACCTACAATAAAAAAAAATGTAATTTCCATATAATTAAAAAAAAAAACGCTCTCACTTAAATTTTTCTGCACGTTTTACAAGTTTGTACCTGTTGTTAATAGCACACTTCAAAAAACATTTAAATTTGCATTATATTTTTTCGTTTCGGATGCTACCTGAATTTTGCCAAAGTAAAAATAGTTTCCATGGTTGATGATGACTGATGAAACTGTCGAAATTACTTGCATATTAAGGAAGACCTTACACAATTTATAATTTAAAAAAAAAGCAAAACAAAAAAAAAGACAAGGATCATAACATTCCTCGTGTGTTGAGTTGATTAATGACTTTTAAAATTGTAGTTAGCGCAGTGAATTCGTCATTTTATTGCATTAACTTTACTATTTAATTTTTTGTATGAATGACTCATTGTAATATATCTATGGAGAAATGTATGACACGTGGAAAAGCCCTTTATGACTTCAACGAATTAATTTTCTATTTTGGTGCGACAACACATTTTAATTAGCCGATTTCATTGAGATTATTTTAATTTCCATCACGTTTGTTAGTAGATATCCCATAATGTGATAATATAATTCTCCTAGGAATGTCGAAATGTTGCAAGAGCCAGGCGCAAATTTAATGCAGATAACCTTGCGATCAAGTCACTCTCTAGACATTTTTGTCGTGGTGAATTGTTTTGCCTTTGATCAGTGTAGAATTTTTTATGTAAAAGTTGTGGTCAGTTTCCTTTATGGTGGTCAACCAAAGCGTTTGATGTATAGTTTTGTAAAATGTCTCTTTTATGTTCATATAGTCTTTTATTTAGATTCGTTGAAGTTTATCCTGTGTTTTTTGTGTCAATTATTACAGGCGATAGATAAAATTCCTCCTTCAGGTTTCATCTTATTCTTTTGTTTAGTATTGTCTCAGTCTTTTGTTTTGGATATAGTAGTAACAATTTTTATGTTGAGTTTAGACAGATTCATTACAATTGTAAATGTGATAGAGTTAGTTGGTAGCACAAAATGTTTTGTTGATTCATTGGGTTTGTCAAGAGGGTTTGTTTTTCTAGTTTGGGATATTTTATGAGCCTTTTGTTTGGCCTTGAATATAAAATAATCAGTTAATGTTTAGAAGTTTTAAACTATTTTCAATGTATTTCTCCTCTTCCTGTAAATATTGAGGGCTGCAAATTCCGAGTGACTTAATCTGATAATTATACTGGATTTTATTTTTTTAGTTATGATGAGAATATAGATTTATCATATCTTTTTTGTTGGTTCATATTCGGTGTGAACGTGGTGTAGCTTGTTATCTAGCAACAGTAAGGAATTATATTCTTCTGTTTCATATGCAAATTCTTTTGTATGTTCGACTTTGTTTAGTTGAGCTACACGGTCAGTTAAATCAATATCACGAGGAGATATTAATAGAGAATCATCAATCTATTGAAGGTATATTGATTGTTTGGAAAGAGCTAGATTCGAAACATTTTAAGAAGGTACATCTCCTGTTAATTCCCCTCTCTAAGTTCTCCACTGCCTTAACCGGGTATTGAACTCACACTCTTTGGGTCTTGTCACTGGATCTAACTAACGCCTTTATCCACTGTGCCATATGTCCTTAACAGGAGATAACTTATAACTGACATCCACTAAAACGTGGCACGTGGAACTAGAACAGTCTACTGCCTTTATCAACTGTAGGACACATGGCACAGTGGATAAAGGCGTTGGTTAGACCCAGTGACAAGACCCAAAGAGTGTGAGTTCAATACCCGGTTAAGGCAACGGAGAACTTTCAGAGGGAAAATTAGCAGGAGATAACTGATAACTGACATCCATCAAACATGGCACGTGGAACTAGAACAGTCTACCCCAGGGATCGAAATAAAGGGTTTAGTTCGAAATTCCAACCACCTGAAGAAGGCCGGAGCGTACAACGGCCGAAACGTTGTAATAAATATGGTGACAAATATGAGGACAATAGTCCGAATAATGTAAATGGTAATCATCTTTACCTCTCAAAACTAATTTCCTATAACTATTTACCAGAATTTGTAACTGCTTCATCTGAGAATACTTTGAAAAAATTCCCCTGAACGAGACAGGTTTATCAATATATTCTTTTGAGAATTCTAGACTAGATATTAAGTGACTAATCTTTAGAAATGTCTGCATTATTAAAATCTTGCTCTGTATAAGGCTCCAAATATAATATCTCTTATTTTTTTATTCCAGAGTCTTCGAGTTCATCCCTTATTTTCACCAATTCTTAGGAATTTTATATTTTTCTCTTGCCGACAATTTCTTAACCCCCGCAGGCTTATTTCGAAAAGTGTATTTTTTTCTTAAATCTTGGAACTACAGGGTGTTAAAGAAAAATCTGACATTTGACAAAAAGAAAACGAAATATGCAATAAAAACAAAAGTTGTATATGCAGAGTCCCGACAGTTTGACAACTAACTAACGTTTTTCTCTCTACCATTTCCCAGGATGGAATATTAGCGGAGAGCAGCGGTAGAACCCTGATTTTGCATCGGGAAGAAGTCTGCGGAAGTGATGGCCTGGTTTGGCTTCAAGAGGACCATGGTCATGGACATTTGGAGCAAGTGGAAGGCCTGTGAGAACAAGGACAAGTTTATTGCCAAACGAAAGGTCCACAACGTTCGTTCTTCGGCCGTTAAGACCGACGAGTTCGTCCCCGCCGTCAAGGAGACAGTCGACAATGATGGAAGCCAGAGCTACGCCAAGATCGCCGGTGACGTGTGCTGTCACAAGTCGATGATCTGCCGAACGATCAAGAAGGACATTGGTTACTCCTCCTACCGCAAGTCTTACCGCATACCCATCAGGAATGCCTCCAAGGTATCAAGGAAGGTCAAGGCGGCGGCTTTGCTGAACGAACTCAAACACGGGATGCTGAGGTTCTTCTCTGAGGAAAAGAATTTCATCCAGGACCAGACATGCAACAGGCGGAACGACTGGTGAATCTAGAAAGACATCAAGGAGGTTCCCGTCGTGAAGCATACGAAGTTTCCCTCCTCCTTCATGATCTTTTGCGTCATCTCCAGATAGGGGGACCTCATAACTCCAGTCTTCTCTCAAAAGGCCATGACAGTCACTGCCGAGATCTACCAGGAGGTGCTGAGGAGCCTGCTGAAGCTCTATATGGACGAGATCCAGCACGGCCCCGCTCCTGCACACAAGGACCCAGCCGTGGCTGCTCAACAATGTTCCTAACCACTGATCGCCGTACTTGAAGCCGACCTCCTCACCCGACTGCAAACCCTTGACTATTTTTTCTGAGGCGTGATCGAGGCCAAGACCAACAAGCACGCCCACAAGACGTTTGACTCTCTGAAGGCTACCACTGTGGAGGCGTTCGCCGCTATGGACAAGGACATGGTCGCCAAAGCTTACCATTCATTTGAGATGGTCGTCACCGCCGGCGGCGGTTATATTGAAAAATAATGTAGTATGTAACTCTAACTGTTGCTAAATAAACTGTCGGGTATCTGCATATACAACTTTTGTTTTATTGCCTATTTCGTTTACTTTTTGTCAAGTGTCGGATTTCGCTGCAACACCCGGTATGTTTAGGAGAATTGATTTAGGGGTGGTAAATCTTTTAAGAATATTTTCATATCCACTGTCTGATTTATAGACCAAAATAAATAAATTTGGTTTTAATTTCTAAGCGTCGTCTTCACTATTCTCTAAGTTAATGATATTTGGCGCCATTTTCCAAATTTCAAAACTAATTCCAACATTCAGTAGCGAGGAATCACCTGCAGGCTATAAGAGAACTGATTTCACTTGCTAACGATTTGGAATTTACAACATATTCTCTTACGTATTGCTTGACAGCCAATGGTTATTTTGAAAACGAAAACATCTTTTACACAGATCAAGATATAATCACCTTCATTAGTTTTGGTTGAATGAAAGTACAACATTTCCCCACGAGCCGCGACCCCCTACTGGCAATCATATGTGATTTAATGTGGACATTTATCGACCAAGCTTTACCTGGGAATAAATATTAATATATGGATATTCATAAATTTATACAGGGTGTTACATAAATACCTCCGACATATATTTCAAGAAATACATCGGACATAACATAGGTAAATGAATACACCAATAATATTAACGTCTTACCATTCTGTGAGAGATATTTCTGCCAAACCCCGTATGAAAAAGAAACTGAACTTTTACTTAATTTTTTTTTTTAACCAATTTGAAAACGCTGGCTGGTGACCGTTAGATTTCCGACCATGAGACCCGGATTCAAATCACAACAAATCACTCAGGAAGGTGACATCTTGATCTGTATATGCCAGGGGATGCGGATCCAGCATACATCACTGCTGGAAAGTGCCTACAAATACAAGAGGATGTACCCAGCTGTGTGAGTACAATTAAGTTGTGCTAACACAGGGCAACGAGACAGGATTTGAGCTTACTGAGCTTGCTGAAACTGTCGATCAGATAATAAGCTCTTTCCCAGAAACTGTAAAACCCGCTCAGCATAGTTTCAGTTTAAACCACACGTGGACTATGTGGGTGTTGAAGAAGCAGAACTGTGCCTGAGTAGCCATGTGCAACAGGTACTGTCGACCTCATTTAGCAGACAGGCATAGTCAGATACGATCGAGCAGCCATTATTACAATTTGGATACGATACATATTTATTTAATTTAATACAATTTTTTTATTCTGGTGTATGTTGATGAAATTACATTTCTTCGATGGTCATTGTAGCACAAAGTCACAAGTCATCGTGACAGAGGGTTGGAGCCTACAGGCCTTGTTCATACTGCTAATCAGGCCAGATTATGTACTCAAGAGAATAAGTGCAGTTTAAAAAAAACACAATTTAGAATTGTAGACGTTTACAAATACAAATGTACCCGAGCAGGCGCCTGCAACAGAGACTGGATATCCATCCTCCTAGACAAACATACACGGAAGGAAGTAATCCATTATTATTATTATTTTACATGTGTAACTGTGCTGTCAAAATGACGGCAATTCTGATAAAGTTTTAATATTGAGATATAATGAAACAAAAGCTTCGAAACAATGTAATGAGATTCAATAAAGTGGAGATAATGAATTCACAAGTAGAATAGAGGCCAATGAATAGTTCGTTTCCTTTATATTTTTAGACGTTCAGTGATATCTATGATTCACTGATTGCTCTTGGCATTATACAGACGGCTTTTTGCTCCATATCTTTTTATATTAAAAATCGTATGCGTTTCGTATAATAGTGAAATGGAGACATCTCTCGGAAGAAAAGATTAGCAACAGAACGACAAAGACAGCGACGACAAATCTCATTTCAAGACCAAGTTGAAGCAAGACGATTAACTTATAGAGGTATCTGAGCCACATCACAGGGAAAGCTGGAACAAATAGGACTGCAATCTAAGAAACGTAAGAATAAAAAAAAGTGATTAATTATAGTTTCCATTTTGCCCCGGAACATCTCTAAATGCAAATAAATATGATCTGTCTATAGATTATAAAAAACGAATAAAGGAAGTTATCACTCATAAACTTACTAACTTATGTTAATTTATCTGCCTTCCCATTTAATATGAGACAGGAAATATATAAATGTATACATATTGATAGTTATTCTATGGTTTCATAAGCCCTTATTTTATATAAACATAGTCTGGAGCAAGATCGAAATCTATAGTGTTTATGTTAGGGACAAACTCATGGCTCAAATATAATTTCCGATTTCTGGACTGATAACCATCGCTTTACTGGGATAAAAAATAGATAAAATAAACATGAACACATAAATGTGTTTGCATAAAGATAACATTAGACGAATCATGTTAACCTTTCTTGACTTTTAACTTAAGAGTATTTGTCACATTAATCGAGAAAAAATCATCGTTAATATTTTAACTAAATGAATGTTTTTTTGCTATCATTACTTCTTATCAGTTACTTGATAAAAAATGAAGAAAAACAGATGCAATAATTGCAGATGAAGTAGCAAATTATGCCCACGCTTCTTTTACATCTAAAGAAAGATGACATTACAACAGATGTTTTGAATTCAATAACTTATGTGTTCAGAACATATCCGACTTCTGCAAATAATTCATACCTTCACGTTGTCTGTTGCAAAAGAGATTTATTCCACTCGATCTGTGTGAAAATACTTAGCGGTACATGGCTAGCACTTACAGCCGATTGAAAGAATTATTGATTGAGATATAATCGCAACAAGTCACATAATAAAAACAGTCATTATTGATTTTTCTGCAGGCAATAATGATGCACTTAAGCGCATGCGTAAATATATAAAAGTTAAGGAGACAGAAATAGACAACCAAAAAGTGTTTATACATACATACACACACACACACACACACACACACACACACACACACATATATATATATATATATATATATATATATATATATATATAGTAATCTGAATAGTTGAAAATGTTTTTATTTTAACTATAAAATAGATGAAACGTATTCTTTATTTGTTCTTTATCAAGGTGCATTTAAAATGATTATAAATAAGTACTTTATAATTACAATAATATCATGATTTAGAACGTGATCCTATAGTAAAACGGCCATCCATATATATATATATATATATATATATATATATATATATATATATATATTCATCTATATATATATATATATATATATATATTCATCTATATATATATATATATATATATATTTATATATATATATATATATATATATATATATATATATATATATATATATATATATCACTCTAGCTAAGGTAATAAAGCGTGACAATGGAGCTGGCTGTTACTGGTTGTAAGTAAATGAGAAGAAAATATTAAGGAGAAAGAAATACAAAAGAACTGAAATTAAGTATATATATATATATATATATATATATATATATATATATAGAGAGAGAGAGAGAGAGAGAGAGAGAGAAAGAGTAAGAGTTAGAGTTAGAGATAGAGAAATTGATATATTTGTGTCTATACTTATGTCTATGTATGTGTGTGTATATATATATATATATATATATATATATATGTGTGTGTGTGTGTGTGTGTGTGTGTGTGTGTATGCCCATTTATTTAATACGACAGACAAAGTGCTTCGATTTAGTTTTTTATACAATTTCTGATGTGATTTTTTTTTCGGGTGATAAATTATATAAAAACTGTGCAACTGTTTTCTTTTTTATCCGAGCGCTTTCGGCTAAACATTTAGCTATTTTAAAGATTCAAATATATTAACTGTTTACAAGAAACAGATTGTTGTTTCTTTGTATTTACATAATGGTTTCATTTTCAAAACACCATCAATATATTGTGTCACAAATATAATGGCTTCATCAATATATTGACAACAGAAATATAATAGCATCATCTACATGCAAAAAAAGGCTAAAAATAATGGAAGCCTTATTAACAAAAACAAAAGACGAACACTCAATAACATCAACTAGGAACATGGACACGATATCTTGATCGTGTTTTGAACATGAAAATCCCAGATAAGGTGTCTGTAAATATAAGCAGTGTGGGTCTAGGTATCAACAATATATTGCCACAATCAGTTTCATACTTGAAACTAATCTTCTTGCCATCCTCAGGCAATCTTCAAGATCAAACAGACTGTCGACATTCGGTGCCGAACTTTGTGTCCACAGTACTTATTGATTCAGTTTCAATATTACATGCATCCTTATTTAATGCTTCTCAGATATGTTTTGTTTGAATATTATTTTCCGTTCTTAAATATGAGGTTGGTGCAAAAATAATGTCGTTTTCTCACATAGTAACATATGCACCAACCTAATACATCGTTTTAAATGATGGAACACAAAACAATCTTTTTGTGATATCAAGGAAAACTCGTTTGACTCTTTTGTGATATTAACGAATACTCGTTGTCACTTTCGTAATGCTTGTTGTAGTAGAGACTTTGTAATCGCAGATACAACTATAGTAACGCCGTTGAACAATACTGGTGTCAGACGCCTTCGAATATCGCACTAATAGTACTTGCTTGATAATACTCACTCGAATAGCAATCCGTATAGTCATCAGAATACAGAAATAGTATATTGAATAGAGTACGTATAGCAATAGAGGACAGAGTAGAAATAACAATTGTTAGTCGTCAGCTACTTTACACGTGTATGCGTTTCTTCTTATGGTCACGTGATCCACTGAATTCAATAATGGTATCGCCCGTGTTTTTTTTCTAATTTCAGTTTTTATGTTTCTTACAAACCATGGAAATCATTACATATCTGAAATTAAATAAAATATGTTGGAAATTGACATATCTGAAATGTAAAAAAAAAATAAATAAATAAATAAAGCGTATACGCCTCTTTCTTGAGGACAAATCATTTTCAACCTTGCAACCGTTTTCTCCCAGACGAAACGCCATAAGATTCTCGCTGTTATATCGATATTTCCATGAAAAGTGTTCCGACGAAATATATGCCTTATTTTCTCCAGTTCTAACCCTCACAGCCATACTACGCGCATTGTAAAAAAAAAAACAATCTCATTCTATTGGTGAAATCTAAGTACCACGCGAGTAGCTTTTTCTCATGGACGGCTGCTTTGTGGAACAGACTCCCAAGACGATACTTCCCGATTACGGCAATCTTAACCTCTTCAACTTTAGGGTTGCTATCTTCTTTACCTACCCACATAAACTCTCTCTCTTAATCTGTAACCCTCTACCTCGAGTGGCTCACGAACTTTGTACATCAATGTAAAAAATTAATACATAAAAGAATATTATTATAATCATTTATTAGATATAAATGGCTATACTATTAAAAGTATGTATTTGCAATATAATGAGCAATATTAATCTGAAATTCACATGGTATTAGCTTGGTGCAAAACAAAAATAATGACGTAATAATGTCGTTTTTTGACGTATTTTTTAACGTCAAAAAACTACATTATTACGTCATTATTTTTGCACCAACCTAATATATCTTTGAAAAAATTATGCGTATACTCAGACAGTCTTTCCAGCTTCATTCGTTTAATAACACACTTCTTAATATTGACAAGCATAAATTAAGCTTGCATAGCGTGTATATGAAAGATTGATGGCTGTTATCGAATCTTATGTAGCTCATAGTAACATGAAAAAATTAAGTAACAGTAAAATAACAGCAATTTATAGCGAATTATAATATGGCTTATAACATCTGAAACGTTATACTGCATTTATTTTAATATTATATGGTTATCTAATAAATATTCCGGCTTAGAGCTATATCACTTTGAAACACCAGTTCACGTAAGATCACAAAATTTAAATAACAACGAGGCGAGTCAGTGCCTTGAAGGGTGACAGGAGCTGTAATGGACGATGAAGTTTATAAAGGGTTAGAATTTTTAATTATGAAAGCGATTCAATTATAACCATAATAAATATACTTCTTATAATTGGCGGTTAACATCAAATAGTTTGATATATATATATATATATATATATATATATATATATATATATATATATATATATATATATTCACTTACGTGCGAAAAGGTATGAATCCTCTTTTTCTCCCTCCAGCTATGGGTAAAATATCAGGACAGACCGGGTTCTATAGCCTTGGATGGCAACTGGTCTAGGATTCAAAACCTGCGGAGGGTCGTTTGGGAGAATCGATTATATATATATATATGTGTGTGTGTGTGTGTGTTCGGGTATGTGAGTATTACAATAGATTTTATATTTAGTAGGCATATCTGTTGCTCATTTAATTTTATTTCATCAATCAGTGAAATTAATGTTATCCAGACTCGATAGAGAAGTCCTACTAAGGAAAAATGTCCATCCTGACTACAATCGAACATGTATTCTTTTATTCCGTCAAGGAAAAATTCATTTCGCCGAAGCCTTCCCTAAACAATAA
>OZ010573.1:50522579-50530079 GCA_963932145.1 Acanthosepion lycidas | reverse complement strand
CTCTATTAAAGAAGAGAACAAATATTTGGAGAAAATATTTAAAAAAAGACAATTCAGTAAATTTGCAGACGAAAATTAGAGAATTGCTTAATTTCTGGAAATCCTCATGTGATATTAACCAATTCCACATTATACTTCAAAACTTACACCCCAAAATCAAATTCACGCAAGAATATAATTTCAAAGAATTAGCATTTTTAGATATACTCATTAGAAATAAAAAAAAAAAAACAAAAAACAACCACATAATCACAGCTATCTACCACAAACCTACAGACACCCAACAATATCTTAGTTTCAAGAGCCATCGCCCAAAAAGCTACCTAAAATCCATCTCCAATTCTCTAGCACGAAGGGTTTGTGCTGTAGTGTCTGATAAACACCTCCGAAAAACCCGCCAAGAAAAACGACATAAAACTCTAAAAAAACGAGGCTACCCAACAACAATAATAAACAACGGTTTTGAACTCGCAAAAAAATTTCGTTTAGAGCAACTTCGAAATAAAAAGGAACGTAACGTAGAATAAACTCTAGCATGTGTCTCAACATACAACAAAAACCATCCAGAACTATTCATAGAAATAACAAAAAATCTAGACCTACTTAGCAAGAATAATAAACTGAAAAATATACTAGAAACAGCTAAAATAATTAAAAGCAAACGCCAATCTAAAAAGCTCAAACACATATTAACCTCATCAAAATTAAACCAACACACAATACAGGGAATAGCAAAATGCAACAAAAAAGATGTGGAGTTTCTGACATCATTATAGAAGGAAACTTCGACACTTTTGAAAACCCCAAAACGACATTCATAATAAATAAAAACTTAAACTTAAACTTCGAAATTGTGATTTATGGACTCAAATGCAGAAAATATATATGAAGAAATATAATCTTAAGGTGTGCTATATTTATGGGATAAAGTGCTCAATATCAGAGATAGAGCGTGTGTAAATATAAAAGTGAACATAGAAGTCAACACTTAGAGGCGACAGTCTGTTTCATGCTATATGCAATCGTCAGTCCACGTATGCTGTTATTTTTCTCGGCTATTTATTCAGTCGTGCATTGTGGGTAGTCTATTATGGCGGTTATTTTACCGGAAATTGTTTATTTATTTATTTGGGTTAAATTATTTTGCTTGTTTTTATTTTTTGTTTCTTATTTTATTTATTTATTTACTTATTTTTTAATCGGTGTTTTTTTATTAACGTAGTAAAGATTTGTTTATATCACTTATTTAATAGTTTTGTTTTGGTTTGAGAATGAAATTAAAGCTATTTGTTCGGTTTTGGGGTTGGTTGTTGTAGTTTATTCTTACTATTATTTTGGCAGAAAAAGTTTTTTTAATTTGTGTTTATCTGGGTTGATTATCTTTATTTGTTTTTTCTAACGGTAACTTTATCAGGATTGGTTTAGGTTAATTTATTTTACTTGTATAATTTCTCTTTTCGGTTTTCGGTTTTATGTAACGTAGTATATATTTATTTATTTTTTATTTTTATTTTATTTTTTTTTTATATTATTTTTTTTATCGTTATATAACAGTTATAGCTATTTTTCGTCCAATTTTTGGGTTTGATTTTTTAGTCTATCTAATATTTTGGTCATAATGATTAGCTACATTGTTTATTATTTACTTTATTTATTTGGGTTCGTTGGTTTTTTTTGTTTTTTTTTTATTTTCTGTTTTCAATTTTATAAGTAACGTAGTAAAATTTGTTTTCATGTCTGCATTTTGAGATGAGCTCCGATCTTTTATTTAATAATTTATTTTGGTCTGGGAAAGTAATGATAGCCATTTTTTCCTCCAAGCAAATTTTGCAAATTTTTGATTGGTTGTTGTAGGCTGATGATCTTTTTCTTTATTTTCCAAGATATTTTTTGGTGTGATGTGCGTTTTGTTTTTAATTTCCCAGATATACTTAGAAAGCATTGTACTGTTCGCATATTTACTATTTCTGAAAGATGTTTTGTGTGTATAATTTCTTTGTTTTCAGAGTCTTTCAGTTACTCCTATGTATACTTTTTCTTCATTATCTGGTGATTTTATCGTGGCTTGGTATATTACGTTGTTTAGTAAACAATTTCCGTTTAAGGGACATTCGTTCTTTATTCTGCAGTTGCACGTGGGTTTAATTTGTTCGTGTGGTTTGTTGATAATTTTCCTGTTGTGCTTTTTTTATTATTTGTGCCATGTTCTCGGTGCATCTGTAGCTGATTTTTACTGTGTTTTTGTTGAATATTTTGTGTAGGGTCCTTGATTCCGGGAAGTGTTAGTGTAAGAGTTTGAAGAATATTTTTCTTTCGTTTGTTTTTTGCTGTACGGTGGGTTGAACCATATAATATTTCTTCTCCTGTTGGCCTTTTTTTGTGTTTTGTGGTGAGTATGTGAGTGCTGCTTGGAATCCGCTATCTTTTAGGGCTGTTTCATAGTCTTTCTTAGCTTTGTAAAATATGGATTCATTGGAGGAATTGTCGGAAAGCCTGCGGTTAATCGATTTTGGTATCTGTTTGTGTATAGAAGGCGGGTGGTTGGAATATGTGTGTATGTAGAGTGGTTTATCATTAGGTTTTCTATATGGTTTATATGTGCCTTTTGTTAGGTTGAAGGTAACATCTAGAAAATCTACTTCGTTTAGGTTGGTTTTTATATCTATGTTGAATCCGTTGTTTTTAAAAATCTTTATTATTGCTTTTCTAGTTTTGTCTGTGTTTTGTTTGTTACAGTTTCTTAATTTTATGAGACCGTCGTCTCTGTAGAGTCCTGTGTCATTTTCTATCTATTAATTTGCTCAGTTGGTGTAGTAAATAAATACCTATGATTTCGCATGTCTACGGACCGTCGAAGCTTCCCATTGTAGTGTCAAATATCCCATCTTTCTTTATCCATGCTTCTTCATTGTGGAATAATAATGATTTACGGGCGTGCTTAATGATGTTGATTTCGCTTGGTTTTATTATTATTTGTTCCTGAGCTAAGTTGATGGCCTTATCTAATTGTAGAAATTGGCAATTTTGTTTGTTTTTTATGCTGTGGAACCAGTCAATTGTTGTTTTTGTATTTTTCCACTGGTTTACTCCTAACTTCTTCCTAAGTTCAGAATTAATTCTTTCTAGTATTGTTTTACTTATTTTACCTAGATCGCTTTTGGCTGGGTTTATGAGTCTACCTGCAGGGTTGGTTTTGAAATTTTTTTATGGTCTTTTAGTGTGATAAAGGATTGTGCCTTGCTAATAAAACTTATTCGGTCATCTAGGTCTAATTTTTGGGCGATTGTTTTATATATATATATATATATATATATATATATATATATATATATGTGTGTGTGTGTGTGTGTGTGTGTTCATGTGTGTATGTAAATATGTTGTGTTTGTGTACAAATGTGTTTACTAATTCCTCGTATGAAGACAGTGTGTGTGTATGGAGACGTAATATACATATATACACGCATGCTGAGAAAAACACAAAAAAATGGAAATAGATCTAAGAACACACAGGGGTCATTAAAAAATAAGAATGCCGATAAATACTCCATCACTTCCCGACTAATCTTAATTGTTTTATAACCCTTTACGCAGAACTCCTCAGTGCAAAACATTTGAGTCACTAACACATAAAAAGAGAATGTCTCATGTCGAGAATATAAGCATAAGGGAAAAAATTAATTATTTTTAATATGTAGAAATCTCCACTCTTTGCTTGATGACGGCTGCAAGAGCAGAAATCCGTGTAGCAAAATTATAGAAAAAAAGCGTATTATTTTAAAAAAATCCTCATTACAACCAAAAGCGTTTGCGGCTTCTCTCTTCTTTTTAATATACACACTTTTCTCTCGTTGGAACTACTAAAACCTCTTCCCCATATATATATATATATATATATATATATATATATATGTGTGTGTGTGTGTGTGTGTGTGTGTGTGTGCGTGCGTGCGCTCATAGAAATGCATACTTATATATATGACCAAATACATGTAATTATCCATTTGTTTGTGTATATATATATATATATATATATATATATATATAATAAAAATGGATAGTTGCATATATTTGATAATATAATCTATATTATCAAGTATATATGTGTGTGTGTGTGCATGCATATATATTTATATGTATATATGTGTATAAAAAATAAGTACATCATGCGATGGCTAAATTGTCGCCTTTTATTTTTAATTTCGCTCATGCGTGTTGTTTGTTTTTGATTTTGTCCCCTGCACAGTATATTAGGGTCAGTTAGGCACTGTCTGCGAGAAAAAAGTTTACCATGACGCAATTTGCTCCTCCAGAAATTTTGAAACGGCTTTCTGTACTGCATGACATTCGCGCCGAAACCTACAATAGGAACATTTCAGAGCATTTACGTGTCAAACTGAGAATAGTGCTAAGGATTCGTATAGAGTTGTATGTATAATGATGAGTACAAAGGTATGGCAGTTGAGGAAACTGAGTCTGGGCGTTCTGGTAAGGAAAGATTTCTTGTCGGTGTTGTCCTCAAACTCAACAACGAAGTATACATCAAGTCTCTTGAGGAGGTAAGGCTTACCTTCGTCAAGACGTTGGCTGCTGGAAGAAACTATGACTGGCAACAGGACTCTGCACCATGTCACAAAAGATGGAATACCCACTCATGGCTGACAGACAATTTCTTGCAACCTGACTCCACATACTGTAACCCAAATGATTACTATGTGTGGAGCGCGGTTGAGCAAGGGACCAAGAAAACACCTTGTAATATTAAAAATGAAGTGAAGTCAAAGAATGTGGCAGTATTTACCAGCTAAAACAAGGGGAACGTCCATGAGAGTTGCAGGAGTTTCCAAAGTCGTATGGAGGCCGTGCTTGAAGCCAATTGCAATTTTATTGACTAAATTTCTTCGTTTGTATTTCAAGATAGTTTTGTGCAATTTTTGTAAGTATATCTGTTAAAATCCTATGTCAGTGTTATTTATTTATTGCTTAATTTCGACAATAATTTGTATATCTATCTATCTATCTATCTATCTATCTATCTATCTATCTATCTATCTATCTATATATATATATATATACATACATACATATATATATATATATATATATATATATATATATATATATATATATGTGTTTGTGTGTATGATGTCGTGTACATTTTGCACGGTTACTTGTGTTAGTTTATATTTTATATATTTTCCTTGACATGGATCTATTACCTGGTTTTTATTAGAAATTCTTTGCATGTACTTTGCAGTGCACGTGATTAATGGTGGAATATTTGGTTAATGGCGTTGACAAAGAAGGGAAATCGGTCTGAAAAATAAATATTTACCCTGTAAAATAACTACGTACATATCCCCCAGAATTATTGTGTTGTCAGATAAATGCTTTTTTTTTTTCATTTATTTTAATCCAATAATTCTTCAACAATAGTAGTAAATAATTCAATCATAGTTAACAATAAACAAATTTGTAGAGTAAGAGCGGCAAAAACATTGAAAAACATTACAAAATATTTTGCGTTTTAATTCAAATAACGTTGGATAAACCGAACGTATTTATCTGACAACGTCATTAAATGCAATTTTATCGATATATTCATTTTCAGTTATTATTTGAAATCTCTAATTATTCTTTAATTTAGTGAATAATTGATGGGCTTTTATCTTCTTTTGGCTTTTATTTCTTTCGTTGTAACATAAAACTAATTCGCAGTTAACAACATGATAATTCACCTCGGACTAACAGACAGTAAAATGATTTTTCTAAGCAATATAATCTTGCATTTATAACGGTATACTTGATATACCAATCTTCGTAGACGTTGAAATGAAACGAGCATTTAGAATCCATAAAAAACGAATACGAATATCTTCACTGTCACCAGATAACGTACCCGAGATGCAAACCTAAAGTGAAAGTGAAAGCAAAAGTGAAATGGGACATTTAATTTCATTAATCACTTGCTGTCAGACCTTTAACTTAGTTACGGATATAATTACTGTATTATCTACATGTTGTCTCTGTGGGCGTTGAGGAAACACAAATGCGCCTGGTCCAGATGGGCATGTTCCGAAACCAGCGTACTCGCTGACGATGAGAAATCACACTGACTTACAATGTGCCTTCAAGTTGAAACAGCGATGATGTCATGCTGACAGAAAGCGACAAAACATAACAGAACGATGTAGTAAGTGATATTTTCATGCGTAAATTGATTTTATTGGAGTAGAAGCTCTTTCTCTAGTTACATGAGCTGCTTTTTCGCATCTAAAATGCAACAGTAAAGAGAAAAATACAGATGTATAATATAGAAATTAATACATGGATATATATATATATATATATATATATATATATATATATATATATATATATATATATATATATATATATATATATATATATATATATTTCTAAAGATGCTTCGAATTTACTTGAGAAACAGCGCGTTATATTATTTGGGTTAAATAAAATTTTCATTTAAAAATGTCATTCCTTTGAAACGAAATAAAATTGACAAGCAGGGAAGCAATTAACAAAGGCAACAAAATGATGATGTCACAACGTTTCTGCAAAGTTACATAGTTGTTGCAAAAACGTTTTCTGAAGATTCCAAGAACTGGGATCAATCTCTCTTAAGATCATGCAAGCAAAACTGGGACCAATCTCTCTTAAGATCATACAAGAACTGGGACCAATCTCTCTTAAGATCATGCAAGGAGAACTGGGACCAATCTCTCTTAAGATCATACAAGAACTGGGACCAATCTCTCTTAAGATCATACAAGAACTGGGACCAATCTTTCTTAAGATCATACAAGAACTGGGACCAATCTCTCTTAAGATCATGCAAGGAGAACTGGGACCAATCTATCTTAAGGTCATACAAGGAGAACTGGGACCAATCTCTTTTAAGCTCATACAATGAGAACTGGGACCAATCTCTCTTAAGATCATACAAGGAGAACTTGGACCAATCTCTCTTAAGATCATACAAGGAGAACTTGGAACAATCTTTCTTAAGCTCATACAAGGATGACTGAGACCAATCTCTCTTAAGCTTTTACAAGGAGAACTGAGACCAATCTCTCTTAAGCTCAAACAAAAACTATTACAGTATGCTGTCCACTGCTTCCGAGCGGAAAGGAAAATCGTATCATCCTTACACGTATGTCATCTTTCTGGAAGTGTCTTTTCACGAAAACTAACTTTCCGAGACAGAATAGCTTGGAAACTCAGGTAGGACATTAGGGATCTGGGGACGGCAATACAGGACGGAAACATTGTGGAAAGGGATTCAGTTCCGACCAACAATAGGGAGGTGAAGATGATTAAAGTAGCAATACTTGATTTGTAACATTATAGCGACAGAAAATTGATAATACAGTCTCGATAGATATCGTATCGTGTATTAAATAATCTAGATTTGTGACATAATTAAAATAAGGTTTAAAAAATATACTTTTAATTAAATACAGTTTATTCTGATGTTATCTG
>OZ010573.1:50500079-50512579 GCA_963932145.1 Acanthosepion lycidas | reverse complement strand
TATATGAGAATGTTTCACGAGACAGCATCATACGATAATGTAATTAGTCAACAGATGCGCGGAATGACAAAGAAAAAAAAAACGGGCATTGGTAGAAATATGTGTCAGCTTCTGCGTTAGGAAGCTGGCGGGCGTAACTTTCGTGAATTAGAAGTTGCCAGTCAAATTGTCCCACGACTTTCAGTCGCTATATGAATTAGTCATTAACGAATACCTTAGCAAAGTCTGGTTTAGTTTGGTTTGGTTTATTTTGTTTTACAGCATACAAGTCTCAATGTGTTATTTAGTGCCGACAAGATTTTTAGGATAGGTTTTTAGCATCCTACTACCAATTTTCTTGCCAATTTTTGTGCAAATCTGTGTAAAAAAAAGTGGATCACAGAGCCTTGATATATTTCTCACTTCTCATTGTTCAGTTAATATTTAAATCATGTTCTCAACTACGTCCGAATAACATCGACCTAACGAAAAAACAATTCCGCCAAAATCTGTCTATGTCTTCCAGGAACCCATCACGTAATTACGTTGATTATAAATACCAGACACAAGTTCTTTCTTCTCTTTTTGATTGCTCTCGCTTACTAAAATGTAGCTGTTTAAGAAATCGCGTTTCGACCGTTTACGGGCGGACGCTATGAAAACATATTCACAGACACTCACACATAAACATACGCAAGAAAATTTAATTTCGAACATTACAGAACATTTCAAGCATCAACATATTATGAATATTCAACTACAAGCAACGGAAACTTATTAAACACTACGGAACATTCACTTCTTTAGGACTTACGAAGCTAAAAGTTTATCGACATATTCTCAGCTTTCCATAATTCTTTCAACTCCCTCACAGCGACCATTTTTAGCTGTAAGTTCATTCAACATTCTATGAGTTCAGATAAAAATATTTCCCTAGTAACTTCTATTAATTATGCTTATAAATACAGATATTGTTCTTCTTATAAAATAGTTTTTCGTCTTCTTTCTCTTTGTTTCGTTTGCTTAGACATTTGCAAAGAAAAAAAAATGCACGGGTAGAATTAGGCCGTCAATACAGTTAACCTTTTCATATGAATAGAATATGTATTCTTTATCTATCTATATTTCTGAAATGAGGTATTATGTAAACTGTTTACATTATTCGGACTATTGTCCTCAGCTTTGTCGCCATATTTATTACAACGTTTTGGCTGTTGTACGCTCCGGCCTCGTTCAGGTGGTTGGAATGTCGAACTAAGCCCTTTATTTCGCTCACTGGGGTAGACTGTTCTAGTTCCACGTGCTATGTCTAATGAATGTCAGTTATCAGTTATCTCCTGTTAATTCCCCTCTCCAAGTTCACCACTGCCTTAAGCGGGTACTGAATTCACAGTTGGAGAGGGGAATTAACTGGAGATAACTGATAACTGACATCCATTAAACATGGCACGTGGAACTAGAACAGTCTACCCCAGTGAGCGAAATAAAGGGTACAGTTCGACAGTCCAGTCACTTGAAGAAGACCGGAGAGTACAACGGCCGAAACGTTGTAATAAATATGGCGACAAAGATGAGGACAATGGTCCGAATAATGTAAATAGTGTATGTATTTTTTGTAAAAAAAAACTCAGCTTGTAGATATTTTTGTAAAGACGGTTTTTACTGAGATTCAATTGTATAGCTTGTAGTTATTTCTTTTTTTTCAAAAATGTATTAAGGGTAATTTTTTTTCAATCATATATTGTTGGTAATATTTTCTTGTTCAAAAATATATTGCTGTTATTTTTAGCATACAAATCTATTTTTACACATTCATAGTGTCTTGATCTCAGTTTGGGGATTAACTATTTGCCTTGGGACCCTAACAATTGCTACGACATCTGGTCAGGTTGGACCTGAGAAAAACAATAATTAAGTAGTTGTTCCACGCTTCTCGATGCCTCCGGAGTAGAGGCTTTGATGCCGGATGTAGTTTATCGTCATACCTATGACGAACTCAGTTTCGTAATTAACGTAAACAAAGCAATTTGTGAAGGAAGAGCTGGGTTTTAATTAATTAAACCGACAAATATTTATTACTTGAACGTTATCTATATTAATTATATGAGAATCCACTAAAAATAGACTTTAAGTTGCTGCAGAGGCGGCGACAAGGGTAACATGGCATGAACTGAATGAGAGTAAACGACGCAATAGTAGAATAAATAAAATGTTTAGTAATGAAAATTCAAGTCTCGAGTTTTTACTTTATCGGCTCATCCACTTCATTCCACTGTTTATGTGAGTGTGCGAGGGTGTGTGTGGGTGTGCATGTGTGTGTGTGTGTGTGTATGGGTGTGTTTGAGAGAGCGTGCGTGTGTATATGCTTGCGTGTGTGTATGCTTGCGTGTGTATGTGCGTGATTGCTTGTGTATCTGTCAGTGCGCATGTGCGCTCGCGTGTGTCTGTGATCGTGTCTGTGATCGTGTCTGTGATCGTGTCTGTGATCGCGTGTGTGTGTGTGTGTGTGTGTGAACGCACTTTTTTCTTACAACAAAAATATAATCTATCTGAAGGAAATAATTTCAGTATCAAACATCAACTGATATTCGAAGAAAAAAGAAAATGTCTTCTTTTTTTTTTCTTTTCTTCAAATCAGTAACTTGACATAAATCGTCACTTTTCAGAATGTGATTTTCTATCTCGTCAAATTTCGCCACTTATCGTTGTTCCTTAAAGTTATTTTTATCTGATGCTTTTCATTTGCTGGTTTTGGCGTATTTAGTGCAGTTTTTTTTTTCTTTTTTTTTTTTTTACTTTTGCTTATTTAGTGCCTTTTTTTATTTTGGCAAAATATATTTGCTTTTAAGGGAATCACTCACGAACGATGTCGTTATTTGCTGATTAAGCAAAATCGAACGGTAGTATTCGTCTGGGTCAATCAACAATCAACTTCGACGAATTAGTCGAGTTTTTTCTTGTGTGTGTGTGTGTGTGTGTGTGTGTGTGTGTGTGTGTGTGTGTGTGTGTGTGTGTGTGTGTGTGTGTGTGCGCGCGCGTTTCATGGGAAAGTTTTTTTTCACGATTTAAATCTTTTTTGGATGATTGATAAACAATTATATATTTTCTTTTTTATTATTTTTTAAATACTTTTTCTTTTTACTTTTACTATTCTTATCTAAGCCCCCGGGTTTGCCAAGAGACGTTTTACTCGGGGCTTTTTATTCGATTTTATTGGATTATTCTATTTATTTACTTAATGTCGAAACTAAATCTTTGGTTGGGCAATTTTTACTGAAACGATTTACATCAAAGGGAAAGTGTAGAAAGTGGACGTTTCGTTTTTGTTTTTGTTTTTTAAAATTAAACGTCGAATAAAATCGATGTTTTTTTTTTTAAACTTTTTATTGTAGTTTATTTATTTATTTCCCTTGATAAATATGCTTTCTATCGTTCTTTTCCCTGAACTTTACTCCAATTTATCAATATTTTTGCTAATCAATATCGTTTTCTTCTTTACTGAAGAACATAAAACGTTCGATTGAAAATTTTGAAAGATTATGTCCCTTAAATCTAAAGAAAATAGGCAAACGAAAAAAATCCACAAAAACATTTGTTAAATACATCATAACTACTTAGCAATTAACTAAACGTGAGGCGATGTTTAACAAGTTGGTGTTTACTACTGAGTAATGAGTTCAGCTCTCACTGTGTGGCCTTGAATTAAAAAACATATCTGTTGATTAGCATTTGCTTATTAGTACAATAACAGTATGTGAAGTATTGATAACATTTGTAATATATAGAAAAAAGGGCTGCATAATTTCCTTTGATTATATTAGTACAGAATGAAAGATGATTTTATCTTTCCTTTTTAACTGGATGTATAGATGTGTGTATGTTTCTAGAGTTATAGGAATGTTTTATCTTCCTAACACAGCACATTGTGTCTATGTGCGTAGTTAATATTATTGAGTGTTGGCGTTTTTCTTCTCTATTATTGAGGCTTCCATTATTTTTATATCTTTCTTTACATGTGAATGAAGTTATTATGTTTGTATTATCTACAAGCATGTTTCGAATGGAGTATGGTAAGTTTGTGTGTATGTTTAAACGAGCTGTGCTTGGATAGGCCTGTAGTAGTGTTAGTTCGATTTCCCAAAAAAGATCTTCCTCTACGTGTAACATTATATATATATATATATATATATATATATATATATATATATATATATATATATATATATATAGGAGGGGAAGAATCCTTCCATTTATTTTTCGATATATCAGATTTCTTGGAACTATTTCTTAGAACTATTTCTTGGAAAGAAACTACCAGCATATATGAATTGATTATAGTGGTGAAGGATTTTGTACAACCACCTACACGTTTTGGAAGAGCTGAATACAGAGAACCTGGCCATTAGCATGCAACAAATTACGCTCCTCACGTTTTGAATCAGTTTCGTTCTCCTAGATTGGCTGCCACACAAGGTTATAGGACTCAGTCTATCCTACTATTTATCACACTTATATATATATATAATTGTTTATTTAAAAATTATAACATAAATATGATTAAAATCACTACAGAAATAGGCATTTTGTTTCAACACCTCAAGTGATGATGTTCAATGTAGTTTTAGAATAAAGGTTTTAAAATGTTCAAATTAATTAACCATCCCTCGTAAGGGGAAATGCGGTTACACCAATCATATACTTGTTTATATATATATATATATATATATATATATATATTTACATAAAAACAGACCACTTTAAGGTTCCATGTAATAAATTATTTCACCACAGCCCTTTTAAAAGGACTGCGGATCATTAGATTTTACTTCCAAACAAAAAATGAAAATAAAATTTACACATTTTTGAAGGGCCGTATTAAACATGTAAATTTACAAAGTGAGGAAGTGAGTTTACCCATACCGATTACCTAGTTTTTCATAAACTATATATATATATATATATATGTGTGTGTGTGTGTGTGAGAGAGAGAGTGATAGAAATCTAGAGAGAGAGAGTGAGAGAGATGGGGAGCAATTTAAAAAAATCTGTATTCATTTTGTGACTAGTTAAAATTTAAAATTATCCGACCAAATGGTAGGTTTGTTTGGAAATATATGGTATTTCTGTAATACGATTTCTAAATATTTGATAATCTGAAGTTCAGAAGATTAACGAACTTGTACAAATCCCCAGTCAAAGAAAAATAAATAAATGAACAGTAGAGATAAGCGTCACTGTGTATCACAAGAATGATTTGATTAGGGACATAACGAATTATCAAATAGAGAAAGAACAGTTATTAATGTTCTCCTTCAACCTATTTTGCCTCCTAGGAAAACGCGGACAAGAAACAATCAGAAAATCTCTATCACACATTTTCTCAATGAGAAGTAAATATTTCCTACTCTGAGAAATAAAAACAATCAATTCATTTCAAACTATGCGAGTTGTGGTGGGTAACACCAAGAGAACGTACTACAGTGTAACCCGGATATAAGATACCCAGATATAAGAGAAACCCGGATATAAGAGAGGTTTTCTCTGGTTCCAAATTAGAGCCATACCTACCTAAACAAAATAGACGAAACCCGGATATAAGAGAAACCCGGATATAAGAAACTTCTTCTCCGGTCTCGACAACTCTCTTATATCCGGGTTACACTGTACTATCCCAGTGATAATTAATCTAATTCGATTTTCAGCAAGAAACGGTGGGAGATCAACTTTAGTATATTGGTCACGTTGTGGAAACGAACTTGACAAAGTAACCGACTCAACCCATAGCCGAACAACGAGATTGGTTGCCACACATCCGTTTCAGCAGATAAGGCGGTCACAATTCGTGCAATTTGCTGGTAGAACCAGCTGGTAGAACCACAGAACTACAGTCAGATACAGATCTAAACTAAATAAATTGTCACAACGTCATACAGGTTTATTTTTATTCTACAAAAGTCTGGCCGGAACGTATAACATCATTATGAATATCGGGAGAACCGGTGGGTGTCACCTTGAAAACATTTGGACACTTTCAGTCTCACTGTCTCGTATTTTATTCCCCAGTCGTCAACTACTGCGTTTTCTGTCTGCGTGCCTGGAATTTATGGCAATAATTCAATCAGGTCCTTTATAATTTTGATATTTTAAATGTTATCTAGATATACCAGCGAAAATGAAAAATTCTCGGCTCGAAACACTGCTCAAAATTCGAACAAATGAATTTCATTGTGAAAGGCTTTCTTTTGTCATTCAGAAAACATTTTAACATCTCATAGTAAAGTGGAAATTGCAAAACAAAATTATAGTCTCTTGTTTTTGTTTATCGGTATATCAATCTCTATGCGTTATTTAATGCTGAAATTTAAATATTTTAAACGCAATTTTTTTTTGAGGAGGCTGAGATGGTTTTATTGATACAATAGTTATTAATTAAACAATAACTGGAGGGAAATGTTGATTTATAACTTCCCCAAGTGTATTTGCGCTTAAGTGCATATATGAAACCTAACTGTAATTGGAACCCGGTTCTCCGATGAATAATTCCGAGCCATTATCTATTAAATCTCCCGCACATCCGTGCTTACAGTACCGTGTTTTTCTCAAGCTGTCATCTATTTAGGTACTAACCATGCTCGACGTTGTTTAACTTGTGTGATCATATGCTAACCGTTGTTTCAACGTTATGTGGGCGTAAGCATAAATCAAACTGAGTATGTCGTTATTAAATTAAATAATATATAAAGAAATACATAACATTTGAGATCAGCTAAATTTATTACAACTTCGAATTAAAGTGATATATTGGCAAATTTTAATCTTCTGTTTATTCGCCATTGCATGGAATCCTGCTGGCATGTAAGGTCTGATGCCTCCGCTATTCATCTCAAGGTCCTCGACAAAATCCAGAGACGGATATGCAATGCGGTTGATCTTGGTCTGGCATCTCGTCTACACTCACTTTCTCACAGACGTCACTTACCCATGTCTTTTCCACTAGTACACATCACGGTAATTGCTCCGACGAGCTATTTTTGCTGGTTCTTAAACTGCACGAATCTAAACATGTTACTAGGTTGCCATCTCAGTACCACCCTTTACCTGTTAAAAGGGTTAAATATATCCGTCTCTTCTACTCCAATAGCTTCATGTCTCGCACTTCTCATCTGTGGAACTCATTTCGTCTTACTTGCTTCCTTGACAGTTATAGTCTTCAACTATTCAAATGTAATGTCAATCGACGTCTTCTGATATCTTGATCTAATTCCCTGTCTTTCTCTTTATCCATTCCTCAATCACGTCTCTTTATTCTTGCTCCCACTAACTCCTTGCATGCGAGTGGCACTCCCGCCTTGCCTGGGGTGAAATGCTTAAAAAAGTCATACATCGTCTCGATTATAAATAATCTTTTACACAAATATATGATGCACCGTTTCCAAAACTTGTAATACATTCGCTCTTTTTATCGCATAAATCCACAACATGAATATAGAGTTGCCAAAATATATTCGGAACTCTCTGGGATACTACAACTTTGTTTAGTCCAACGTAATACACTGATTCTAGTATTTCAGTATCTTCAGATTCTTGTAATCATTGACTAGAAAAGAATTAATTCAGTGAACCATACAAGTAATAATTTCAAATTAATTCCTCTAGAGAATACGCTTTGTGTCGAAGAACGTCTATTTCCGGTTCCATAATCATTTACCGTTTCGCAACTGAATCATGAGGGTTTGTCGAAAAATTCCTCTAATTTTCGACGGAGACATGTGTAGCTCCTTCTTCAAAAAATAGACAAGTACGTATAGAATTCCCAGGTAAAAATTTGCTGAGTAGATTTGCGAAAAAGATGCTTTTCACAACGAAGCAGAACAGAAGAGTTGCTAACGATATTAACCGCTTCGACTATTGATAAACCAAAGAACAGTCACATTTTGACTAAGTGGGACCACGCATTTAACTACACTAAACTAGAACTTTTTTATTTATAGAAAAGGTAAAGAGGTTATATATGCCATTTGTCTTGATGGTAAATAAATAAATTGATGCTTGCTGATTTTCTACCGTTATGTATTTTGAAATAAATACCAGGAAGAAACAAGTATATATAATATAAAACTTTACTCATGATTTTGAAAAGAAGACTCACGCGTTTTAAGCTATAACACCACATCTCCACGCAATGAGTTAACTATGAAGCCGAATGGAACAATAAGCCTTATTTTCCCGTCTTTAGTATTAATTATTAATTTTGTATTCAAAGTAGCGTTAGACTAAGAATATTATGACCTAATGAATTTTGAAATACTTTTAACAGGATGCATATTAATCCAGTTTTGATTATTTCGAATATCGTTTTTTTTATAAACACACCGATAAAAGATAGTAATTTTCATCTTTAGGTTATATATTTAGCCATAACAGTTGGTATTTTCAGGATTTAGTTTATAAATAAACACATATATGGTTGTATTTTGGTTGTTAGGTTATAAATAAACACGTGTTGGTGTTTTCAGCATTTATTAATAAATACACCCATATATGTTTGCATATTTAGGATCTAATCTATACATACACCTATATCAGTTGGCATTTTTGTTCTTTAGGTTATAAATACACCCTAATAAGTTGGTATTCTCTATATTTAGGTTATAAATACCCCAATATTACACTGCATTTTCTGTCTTAAAAATAAATCCTCTTCGTGTCAGCTTAAAGTGACACATATTTTCCATATATATCTTCTATGTGCATAATCTATAAATTTGGCAGGTAATACCTCCTATCAATGTGTTTCAAGTCTGAATTCAAGGAAATATTAGTTTAAAAGAAAACGGAAAACTTATGCGGAAAAAACAAAGCATCAGTTTACAATGACACCAAGAGAATGCCGGTTAAATATTAAAACTTCATATATATATATATATATATATATATATATATATATATATATATATATATATGTATGTGTGTGTGTGCGTGTGTGTGTGTGTGAAGAACTCTACGAAACAGCATCAACTTTATCTTGGCACTTGGAATGTACGAACTCTACAGTACAACAATTCAGCACCAGAAAGTAAAACAGCTCTTGTCGCATTGAAGCTAAAGAATTGCAACATCATTCTAGCTGCACTGAGAACTAAGCACCACTCGACTACATGAAACGAGAAAGCAAAATCAGACATCTAACAGTGTTCCTGCTGCACTTGAATATAATATATTCACCCGTAGTATTTGTGGTCTTGTGCAATTCTCGAGCCGGTCCCAAATGTCATGCCCGTCATAGGCATGCGGATAATTAATTCGTGGTCGTCGGAACCTTATACGTCGAACTCGACAGTAGAATCCATCACACACACACACACACACACACACACACACATATATATATATATATATATATATATATATATATATATATATATATATATATATATATATATATTTGAATATACGCTCTTTTAGCGCTAGAGGGCGTCGTCAGTGACGTTCTGGAGATGGATCATTGGGCAGTTTCAGGTCTTTCAAACATCATACTGACCTCACAAATCGACCCCTTCAGAGCTGATCAGACTCTGAAACGCCATCTAAAAAATGCTCGTAGACACTAACTTCTATAAATATACCCAGTTATCGCACATTTGATATATGGCTTTTCATATTCTACCATCGCCTTGAACTAAATACTACGATGGAGACGGAGCTAAATAAATTGTAGATTACTGTTCATGTATTGCAAAAACAAATCCGCACAGTATTCATTACGCGCAACTCAAATTCTGCTTAGTTTTAGTAACAATGCATTCTCTGACTCACCACCTCTGTCTCTCTTTCACTCTCTGAGACAGACAGAGAAATACACAAAGAAGTAGAGACAGAGAGTGAGGCAGAGACATAGATAGAGTGAGAGGTAGAAAGAAATGGGAATTAAAGGTTTTTTTTGTCCCAAATTTTCTTTTTTCTAAAGGCTAGTTTCTTGAATAAGTGATTTTTGTCAGACTGTTATCTTTTACTCTTATCTCTTGGCAAACCAATCACACTTGCGTAAACAGTCAACGAAGAAACCTACAGTCGCATGATTTATTGTCATGACTTATTATTAAATTATAGTCTCATTTGTAGACTCAGGCCAAAAATAAATAACGCAAGATAGACAATTAGTTGCACCAAAGTTGCGTCCTCAGCCAGTTGTCCAACTTTCTTCTGTCGTCTATCCAAGCCTCTCTCCAGAACCGAAGGTGATCCCTCACAAATATTCATTAAAGAAACAAAGTCAATGTGTGACAAGAATAATCCATATGAATCCAAGTTGTGAATGAATTCTATCATGCGAAAAATAATGACGCCCTTTGTCACCCATCGACGATTGTTCAACGTTTGCCGAGAAGAAGGATAGAAAACGTGGACACAGGGAAGCACGACGTAATGCTTTTCAGAATCGCTGCCTCGAAAAAAAAAATAAACTGCCTCTCTTCAATTTTTATGAGCGTGGAAAGCAGACAGTAGTTGCTGAAAATCCATAATCAATGATAAAAATGGTGTTTATTTTTTTCTCTTGTATTTTTTTACAGGAAAAATAATCTGTCTAATGACAAAGTGGAAAACCATTTCGTGTGATGAGTTTCGTATTTTAGAATTTCATTAATCTAAAATAATATTAACGTTTATGTACCGGTACATGCGCGTGAAGAGAGGGGACGCTGAAATTTAAAACTTTAAAATTTATTTTATTTATGTGTTTGGATTAAAATTGAAAACAATTTATCAAGACACAAATATATAGAACGTGATATAATTTGGAGATCATCCAGAGTAAACTTACGTCTGGGTTCTAACAGGATATCACCTTCTTTTGGCAGATCTTCTATTGTCGCAATGTGGGATATTTACTAGGAAAAAGAAAAAGAAACTAAATGAAATTGCCTAGGCTCCCTACAGAAATGCGTATTAAAATTTAAGTTAAAAATGGAAAATTTCAACATCGCATCTCCATCGATCGTATGTATTGACACTTCAAAGTAAACATTATTTGTAGTCGGATAGAGACCTAAAGGGGAAAATTGCGTCGCAGACAAATTTTTTCAACTTTGTCATTAATTTTCATGAAATTGTCCTAGTGTATATATATATATATATATATATATATATATATATATATATATATATATATATATATATATAACATTGAAGTCAACACTCAGAGGAGACATACTATTTCATGCCGGAGAGTGTTGACTTCAATGATAACTTTTATATTTATATACGCTCTATCTCCGATATTGAGCACTTTATCCCATAAATATACCACACATTAAAATATATTTCTTCACACACATACACACACACACATATATATATATATATATATATATATATATATATAATAAATATAATTTTTCCCGTACTAGGTTGACATTTGTTTCTGCATAAGTGCTATAGAAACCTTTGCTGAGGGGAGAAGAAGAGGATACATAGAAAGTAATGGGATTCGAACTCGGCTCTTCGATTCCTCAAAACCGACCCGCTATTCATTATTACTTCGCCGTGTGACTCTTGTTAATAAAACAGTACTCATTGTATATATATATATATATATATATATATATATATATATATATATATATATATATATATATATATATATATATATATATATATATATATATATATATATATATATATATATAACTCGGGTTACGCCAAACTATTTTTAGCTGTATCTAGGCAATCTAGGCATCGAGCACTTTCTTGAGTAATTAGGTTTGCCTTTTTTTCAATATTGTCGATTTTTTCCAATACTTTATCTGTCTTCCTGATCTTTATTGCCATACTGAATACGCTTCCGCAGTTGAAGGCTTCAGCCTTATCCATGTGTCCTTAAGTTTGAAGTTGCTTAAATCAACACTTTAAGGCTTAGGACAAGTGATTCAGTAGATAAAAGTAATTTTTGAAGAAACCCAAAAAGTGACAGAACCCAAAGATCTCTGAGTTCAATATCTGACCAGTGCATAGTGAAAAAAAATTCTTTGAGAGCTGAGTGGCTATATTGAATGAACTGAATGAATTGAAACTTATAAATCCCAAAAAGGCATGTCACATGGAAATAGAACAATCCACCCTAGTCGACTAAATAAAGGGATCGATTCGAAATTCTCAACTATATCACCTGAAGAAGGTCTGAGCGTAAAACCTTCGAAACGTCGTGCATATAGAAATAACGATGAAGACAACAGTAAACGATGTAAATAGATATAAATATACATATAAAATCTACTTGAAAATAAAATAGTTTTTTGTTTGTTTGTCCAGTTCTTCAAGATATTACCATCTATATAAGCAATCTTTAATTTACAAATTCAAGCACTTTGAAGTGAAATCGGTTTTCTTTAATATTAAATATTTAGATTCATTATAAAATTACAGAAATGGTCGATGATGAGGACTTGCGAAATTAATTTTTAAAATATGAAGATAGTTTTTTACAATAGGAAACTGTTTTTTCCAATGTAAAAAGTGCGAGA
>OZ010573.1:50485079-50497579 GCA_963932145.1 Acanthosepion lycidas | reverse complement strand
AACACCTGTTCCCATACTATCACCGAAGTTAAGCAACGTCGACCATGGTCAGTACCTAGATGTGTACCCACTTCCAAATATCAGGTGCTGTAAGGTTGGATGTACGGGTGGTGTAATCGATAACCGCTCGGTAGTGTTAATAGGAGAGCCGAGTTCTAATTGCATTTGGTTACATTATATTACTTTACTCAAAAATACTCTTTGGTAAGGTATGAATCCACCTCTTCTCCCTACAGCTATGGGTTAATTATTAAGTCTTGTATCACTAAATCAGTATTATTTCCCCAAAAGTAATAAATTCTTAAAATCTAATATATGCTTCTTGGCTTTAAATAATCGGTAAAGTTTTATTAAACTGTAAAAAACGAGTAAATCCCTCAAGCCTAATATTAGGTTGGTGCAAAAATAATGTCGCTTTCTCGCATATGTTACTATGTGAGAAAACGACATTATTTTTGCACAAATAATAGTAATAGTAAGGTGAAATAAACAACAGATTTATTTAAGAATTTACACTATTTTTTTTTCAATTAAAATTTCGTTATTGTCATAAATCTTTTGTGTCAAAGTTCAATTTCCGCGTCACAGCTCATGAACCTGGACGACATTTATGTTTAATTTCATAAAAAAGAAACACAATACATTTTATTTTTTCCCTCCTAAGTTTCCCATAAAGTAATATGAAAATAGAAAATGTATTTTCAGGAGAAATTGCTCTAAAATTGTTTCTTTGTCTGGACATTAATAATAAAAGAGAAACTCTAGTATTAGAACAAACGTTTATATATGATAATTTTTATTTGACGTATATTTCCGGCTGAGAGAAGAGTCCGAAGCCCTTCTTTTATGAGAAACAATGTTTTAGACTAAAATCCACCCCTTCGTTTAGTAAATATCACGGCAATATATTCCCAAGAAGAAAATTCTATAAAATAAAAATAGATATGAACTTTGCCACGTTTACCGATTACATAAAATAACTAATTCGGAAATATTTAGTTTTCTTCACGTTCGGTATAATCCAGAAAGCCGATGTTTGTATCTAGTACTCACCATCTTATCCTGGCAGAAATCTTTCTCGTCTGACAAAAAGCAAAGCAAGTTCGGTTGGAGAGATGCTAGATTTTGTTCAAAAGCTTCATGGCTTGGGATAAAAATTGGCCCTTCCTTGTCTTGTATGAGAGATACCGAATGCCATCATACACTACCTGCATGATAAGAAACTCAGACATTTTTTTCCCTAGCAATCGAACTGATTGTTTTGTAGGAATCATTGTCAAACATGGCCTGAATCTCACCAACAAATTCCATTTGTTTTGTGGGGTACTTTTGAGCGAGAGAACGACAAACTCCTTGTAATAACTCAATTTTCGCTTGAGGATGAAACAGGGCTCGATACTTTAATTCAATGTAATTTCAATAATTATATTGAGGTTTTTGGCTCTTGTTTCTTAAACATGATAACTCTTAGGTAGCGAAGGAATCATATGTTTTAAAAAAAAGAATTATAATATAAACTCTACTTCTGTATGTAGCACTGTTATTTTTTTATATTAAATCAAAAATACTAATGAACACAGGATTATTTACCTAACGTTTTCTTACCTACCTTTCTACATATTTGCACACACACACACAAACACACACACACACACACACACACACACACACACACACACATATATATATATATATATATATATATATATATATATATATATATATATTCATACATATATATATAGAGAGAGGGAGAGAGAAGAGATAGATAGATAGATAGATAGATAGATAGATAGATAGATAGATGGTGTTTAAAAATAAAGGCCATCTACTCAAACATGTCTATCCATTAGATAAAAATAGTACTATAGTAAATATCACCGCATTAATAAACAAGCTGATTATGTTGAAAAAGAAATGTGATGGAGGTAGAGTGATTTTCCCTTCGTTAGCCGACGCACTTACAAATATATCTTTGCACATGGTAGATAATGGCAGCCGAAGGTAACAATTTTCCACCTTTTATGTTATCGTTGTCAAAACGGACATGAGATTACATATAATTCTCAACAAAGCATAATTATCCAAAATGCCTTGAAGCATTTAAGCGACGTCTTAACATTCATATTGACAAATTGTAAATGGAATATAATTACTGCGTACCTACGCCTCCAGACATTCATAATTAATACTTTCTGTTTACAAAAATATCAATTAAAATAATAGCGCTCATGATTACTGATGATTTCGTTTATTTTCAAATTATCCGAATTTCTTATAGGAGTTGATGGCAAAAAGAGAAAAGGTTAAGGTTGTTTCGGTTCATTTGAGGCGAACGCATTTTGGAAAGAAATGAATCCCTCCCTGACAGTAAATATTTTCAAGGTTACTCCTTACTAGCTTCGGGTAGATTGAGTCAATAATACCTGTAAAAAATCTCTTATTCTTCATCTTCTCTTACTTGCCTTGTCTCTTCTGGACTTTGACGAACATGTTTCTCTCCTTTGAATTTCCTATTTTCGCTATCTCTCCCAAATTTAGATTTGTCTATCGTCTGGTTCACATTACTCCCCGATCTCTTGAAAATGAGTCTAGATTTCTCCTTCTTTATAGTGTCGGGATTCTAGTTCCTTCTAAATTCTTTCAAATTCTATTTTACACGCAGTAGCACTGTGCGTCTTAGTAACATTATTATTTTTCACAGGTGTATTGATTAAAAAAACAGTTAACTCTGCACCGTCATCCACTCACTCAAGCAATAAATGTAACTGTTGTTTACTTCTGTCCCTTTTGCCTTCAGACTGTTTTGTGAGTATCATATTTTCCAAGTCAACTTTGCTCATTTTGTACCGCAGACATTTCAATTGTATCTTTCTGATGTTAAGTATAAGTGTTCTTTTTGTTTGCATACTCTCTAAATCTTCGTCGTTCTTCACATGTTCGTTCCATAGTATTCTTAGTATAATTCTGTAGAACCAGATTAGTGTTCCTCCATGTCTCTTCTTCATCAGTTAGAAGATTGTCCAGCCCTCACTGCCATATAGGAACAATGATATTACATAAAAGTTCAGTTCTCTTTGCTTTGTTCCAACTGAAGGTTTGTCTGTTTTTTTTTTAATACTTCACTTAGCTTTTGGAAAACATTTCTCGCTATCTCAATTCGATTTCGGATTTCAGGGACGCTCTTTCCGTCATCTTTTAAAGTGCTTCGCAGATATTTAATTTTTGTATTTGTTCGATTTCTGTATATTCATTTTCTAATGTCACTGTTGGGATGTATAAAATTTGAGAATCGCTTTGATCGTCTAAGCTTAATAATCAACTTTAATAATCTGGAGTATTAAAGCAATTTAAAAGTTTTAAAATCTGAAATTTGCATTGTACGAATACTTTTTTCAACCGTTAAAATTGATAAATGGGATTTATATCTATTAAATCAAATTTTTCTGTTTTCTATGCATATTCAGCTATTATGCATCTGTGTACAATTTATTATAGTAGGTTTATTCTTTAGTTGGAAATACAATAAATAAAAAAAACATGTATGCGTCCGAATATTTGTTTCACCCCACTGTATATAGCTGAAAGAAAACAAAAGTAATAAGACATTAGGAACTTCGATCAAATTATTCCAAAGGAAGAACAAGACAGGAATAAATGACGACATTTTTTGAGAAGAAGACATTGATGGTCATTTTGAATAATTAGAACAGTCATTATAAGGAAAATTAAGACTCCGTGTTTCCTTGCAATCAAAATGTTTAACACACACACACACACACACACACCAATATTCATTCTGGATTAACATTATCTTTCCTAAGCTGATTAATGAACGTGCTGTAAACTTTAATTAATGCACAGTATAGAAAAATACAATACGTTTATGCTAAAAACTTTTCAGTATTCAGATAATATTAACTTAAGATAATGAGAATAATTTCGAGATCCAATTTTAACAAATTATTTTAAAAGAATTTGTTGTACATCAAAATGTCTAAAATAATGGAGTCTTCACGCTGTGATTCTTGAATTCCATTTGACTGTTTTCATTTTTCAGTACTTAGATGTACAATATAGAATCTAAAATAAGGTAAATGATTAAAAAATAAAGTCTCTTGTTATTAGTCATTTCCATCGTTGATAGGTATATAGTGCGTTACCTTGAATCATTATTTATTGATGGTCATTAATATTTTTGCCTATATGATTCATTTTTATTTCCAAAAAGATAAATTATAGAAGAACATAATTATCATTGTAAATAATTTTGGATGGATATAATGACACTAAAATTAATTATATTGTTATTTAAAAAATGATATTGGATAGGGTGAAGGGTAATCATTTTGGATATTATGAAAAAACAATGAATGTTTTATCATGAAAAAATCTGAAAAAAAACCCCCAAAAAACCTTGATTGAGGCTATGTAAAGAAATGTTGAATTGGGATATACTGAAAAGAAAGATGTAATCTGGACTTTGTATGTGAAAAGATGTCTTGGAATATCAGGAAAATGATTTGGACATCGAGAAACCTGATATTGTGGTTTCATAATAAATTGTTTTTTTTAGTATCATAAAAATGATTTGGGATCTCATGTAAAAAAAACAAAAAACGATTTGGCATATTGGGAAGAGATGATGATTTGGTGTAGTTGGAAAGTATAATTAGGATATCATTGAAAAAAGATGATCTAATGTGACTAGGAGAAAATATCTCTTATGATATAATGGGCAAAAGATGATTAAGAGATATCAATGAAGGTATATGGCATGGGTAATCATGCCGAAGATCAAGTAAAAAAAGTTTATATACGCGTATTGTATAAAATAGATAAATTAGAGAATGCTATAAAAAGATGGTTTGATATATAAGGTCAAAAGATGATTTTGCCTATCATGAAAATATCATGCGTTGGTATATCATGAATATTGATCATTCGGATTTCAGATTATTTGCTCATCACCAAATATAATTTCGGGACATCGTGAAAAAAGATAATGTCGGATATTATATTTCATAATAATGCGAAAAATATATTGAGTTTCATAATAATGCGAAAAATATATTGAGTTTCATAATAATGCGAAAAATATATTGAGTTTCATTATAATGCGAAAAATATATTCAGTTTCATGGAAAAGATGTTTTTTCTACATAATGTAAAAATGGTTAATTTGTGTCTATTGAATGAAGAATATTTTGGAAACCAAGAAAAAAAAAGTTCATTTAGAATGAAACACAATCCGGATCCTCTGTTTGTTATAGTATTCATACGTTTTAGAAAATTCAAATAAGTAACTGAGGTAAGTTTTTATGTAGGACGAAAATTCTGATAGCAAAATAAAACAATATACATAATCACTTATGTAAGAAATACGCCATTGTTGCTATAACTTCAAAGTGAAATTAAAATTAATCCAGGAATTGTTTATTTTGTAGTGCTATTTATCCCAAGTAAGACCTTATGTAATTGATAAATTATTTATTACAGTGTAACCCGGATATAAGAGATTTGCCGGGACCGGAGAAGAAGTCTCTTATATGCGGAGTTCTCTTATATCCGGGTTTGGTCTATTTTGTTTAGGTAAGTATGGCTCTAATTTGGGACCAGAGAAAATCTCTGTAATATCCGGGTTTCTCTTCTATCCGGGTCTCTTATATGCGGTTACACTGTATATTCTTTGTCGCTACATTTTCTTCAGTGTGTGCAATAGCTTTTAACTTTTATGTCAATCTATGGTTTGGGTAAATGATTTGGTTTAATGGTTTACGTAAGTATTCGCTCAAAGTCATTTCTAACCATTGATTTGAGATAAGTGGTTGTATAAAGCAGAGAGATTTCTGAACGGGTTTGCCGCCATGTATGATACCCCAGACTATTTTAGAACATCATTGTAGTTTTCAGGTTGATGTTTTAATTTTATAGCAATTTGCGTTGTTGGATGAAACTACCTTTAGCGTAAAGTATTCTATGTTGAATTTATTTATGTTAAGCGGAAGTATGCTTATTCAAGCAGCATTAATACTAACCAAATATAAGTAACCTGCTAATTCTACTTCTTATATTTTAATTGTTGGATTGCTCTGTATCCGGATGAAATATTGTTTATAAAAGTCGGTAATTTGAATACGATGTCAAGAAAATGATATTGGTTTGCTCCAGCTAAATAAATGTTCTTCATATTTTATTATATATTTGCATAACATGACAATTTTTTAGTTCACTTATTGCCATCAATGATGTCGCGTCTTTAGGAAAATCATTATACATTATCATTATAACTTTTTCAAAAATCAACTTCCTGCCGTAACAGTGTAAACATGGTGGCTCCGTTAGAAGTGTGCACCATGAAGGAACAAATAGCAGTGACCTTACTCTGCAAATGCGACAGCATCGATGATAAATCGCCGGTTCAAGCTTGGAGAATCAACTTGTCATTGGTTGAGGCTGATGGGCGCCCTGCTCATTATCCGTGTATCATTTTTGTCCAGCCACTTTTAAACTTCTCGATCCGCTCATACAGATCTTTACGCGGTAGCACACTGTTGTCGTATTGGTATTTTGAAAGCCACCGATGAATTTCAGCCGCGGACACACGTTTCGACCAGAGAAAAGGGATCACTGCTCTTTACTTCTCCTTGGTGCTCACTGCTAGTGGAGTGATCATGATTATAGTGTAAGAAGAAACTGATTCGATCAAGATGAAAATTCGATCTCGTGACCACACCAATACCAAACGACGTACAGATATCTATGATACGCTTAGACTTACTGTGGCTTTGTCGCACGCAGATGAGCAAGCGTTACTGAACAGTCACGGAAACATGTGACAATTGATCTTCAACCACTCAAGCAAAATGGCTATATCCCATGTTCCATCGATGTAAAACACTTGCAGGCATTGGTAATCACCAATTTATGTTAAGAACTCATTCATCGACTCCGACAAAACAGTCCACTATATATATATATATATATATATATATATATATATACACACACACACACACACACACATATATATATATATATATATATATATATATATATATATATATATATATATGGTGCGATGGGTAAATTGTCAACCATTTTATATTTTTATTATCTCGCATGCTCGTTTGTTGTTTTTGGTTTCCTGGACTACACATTATATTAGGGTCAGTTTGGCAACGTCTGTGAGAAAAAGAAAAGCACGAGGCAGTTCACTCGGCCAGAAATTTGGAAACGGCAGGCTGTACTGCTTGCCGTTCGCGCCAGAAGACCCAATAAGAACATTTCAGTGTGTTTGGGTGTCAGTATGCGGACAGTTCAGAAAGAGTAGGCTATGTCTTGTGGTGACTATGGTGTTTGGAATGATCACTAGTGATTGCAACTTTAAGCCTTCATTCATCTTGTCACTGGGCCTCAGACTCAGCACGGAGGACTACATAAAGAGTCTTGAGTAGGTAGTACTGCCTTGGTAAAGAAAGTGGCTGCTGGAAAACACTATGTTTGGTAATATGACTCTGCAACATACCACACACGCTGGAGAATCCTGTCATGGCTGTCAGACAATTTCTGGATTATATTACCCTTTACAATCTGGCCACCTAACTCCCAGATTGAAACTCCCTTAATTATTATGTGTGGGGTGCAGTTGAGCGAGAGAGCTACAAAACTCCTTGTAACACGAAAGGTGGACTGAAGACAATGATTATGGCACCATTTACCAACTTAAACAAGTCGAGCGTTCAGAAATTTTGCAGGAGATTCTGAAGTCGTTTGGAGGCCGTGTTTGAAGCCAATGGCGATTTTATCGAATAAAGTTACTCTTTCGTATTTCAAGATATATTCGTGTAATTTTGGTAAATATATCTGCTAAGATGAGATGACTGTATTATTTACATTTTTGCATAATTTAGACGACAATTTATCAATCGCTCTCTGTGTATATATAAACAATAATCTTTTTAGATATGCACCCTTTTGCTACGTCCAGTTTCAGGCGATGTTCAAAGCATCGGGCAGTTAGAAGGACAACAATAGGGCAAATGTGTTCTACATGCTTGAAAGTCTATGTCATGGAGGGACGTGTCAAATAAACAAAGAATCAATGCTCATTTCTTTCTCTTTGCCCCCTGTCCGCCAACCATGCGTAGAAACTCATTCGGTACGTTACTCGATGTTTCCCTCTGCATCTTCTTCCCCTAATATGCCCAATGGTGTTACATGTCCAGACCTTCTTTTAACATAACGTGTTAAAAGAATCACAAAAAAACAGCTGTTTGTTTCTGATTATAACTGTGAGTGCACTAGTAGTCAAATTTTCTTTGACATTTCGTGTTTAACATATTAACGTTTCAGTTTTCTCAGCATCCATGCGGAAACCAGATCTCTGTCAGCTCGATTATCTTCCTCATCTGTAAAAGGTTGTCCAGTATTCACCTTCATTACAGCGCATTTTAACACTTTTCATCTTGCGTCTAATGCAATGTTTTTTGCATCTTCATTTGCTTATATTCTAGAAGGCATCATTCACTACTTCAATCAGCTTTTACGTTTTTGCGTCATATTTTCTGTTACTACACAATCCACATAGTAAATTTCTCTTCTTGCTTGATCAAGATGCTTCCCTTCAAGCCTCACGCCTTTGCTTGTCTTTGTTGCTGACGACCATGCATTCTGACCCATACTTTATGGTTGGTTCTTTCTTCTCGCTTTAGCAGGGAATTATCAACTTCAGCTGGAATTCACTCTCAGTCCATTCAATCTGCTTTGTTCGTAACCATTATTCTATCTCAGTGGAATTTTATGATTTTGTGATCTCGTCACTTTTCCTAACTCTGAAGTAACGCTACACATTTCTTGAAAACTAATGGTGTGTTTAGTTGACACAAATAAACAGATTATATGTGTGATCCTAAATAAACTGCATTCGGCCAAGAAACCTGCCAGTGTATCTAAATTCAAATAAGCCCTTTCTATCACCTGAAATAATTTTCATTTAACATAGAAGAAATTTTCGCCCACCTCTTTTTAGGCAATAACTGATAGTTGCAAAATCTTCTTTGTTTTGTCGGCTTTTGAGTTAAAATGTCCTGAAGAGAAAAATGTTTTTCCTCACACTTATGAAAATAATCCATTCCTTTATATTTAGGAATAAGCTTTGTTTACACAATTTTATTTATTTTACTGACTCTGACGTTCACCCCAAACAAACACATATATTGAGAGAAACTTGATATGAGATATTTACTGTAAAATGTTCAGTCTATATTAATAATGGGTAGGATTTAAGTTATGTGTATGTGTGTTGGGATTGAAGGAGGTTATGTTAAAAAATTCAACTTCTATTAATATATTCTCTCTCTCTCTCTATATATATATATATATATATATATGTATATATATATTGTGAAATGGACAATGTCCGATAATTATTTTAAGACATTTTTATGTTTATATATTCTTTTTTTTTATAGATACAAATATTCCAGTAAATACTCTGTTTATAATAAACAGTATTAACAAAATTTACCGGCCTGAATATTCGCGAAATTGTCATCGAAAATATTCGTCCGCCGATAGGAATCGAACCTGTATCCTATACGGAACCGTCATATAGCATGACGTGCTTTTACCGATTTCGCCACAGAGGAGCGTTCAGTTAGCAAAGTCGATTTTACTGTTTTTAAACTACAATCTTCCATGAATATCTCACATAATTTCATATCTGCTCAATGCGTATCCATATGTAAACACATCATGGAATGGACAAAGTCCGACAATTATTTAAAGGCATTTTTATGTTTATACATTCTTTTTTATAGATACAAATATTTAAGTAAATGCTTTAAATGCTTTGTTTATAATAAACAGTATAAATAAAATTTACCGTCATGGATGTCCGAGAAATTGTCATAGAAATCGGTAAAAGCACGTGACGCGATATGACGGTTCCGTATATGATACAGGTTCGATTCCTGCTGGAGGACGCATATTTCCTATGACAATTTCTCTGATATTCAGACCGGTATATGTTATTAATACTATTTATTATAAACAGAACATTTACGTAAATATTTGTATCTATATAACAAAAGAATGTAGAAACATAAAAATGCCTAAATATATATATATATATATGCACCTATGTATATATATTTTGCATATGTATGTGTATATTTACCACTAATATTATCTATCTCTCTCTCTCTCTCTATATATATATATATATATATATATATATATGTTTGTGTGTGTGTAAAATATGGCTGGTCACTCGTATCCTGGGATTCCTAGGACGGCTAAGCAATCACTGTTGCAGACGTTTAGTCAGGCACATTTGTGTATGTTGAAAACCCACAGAGCCCACCTATTTTCCAGCATCTATGCCGAGTCAACCTTCGTATCAGTCTCCCGCAGAGAGCGTGTATAGTGTCATCAACACTCTGAACAAAGCCAATATGCTCAAACTCTCGGCCACGATGCCTTGTGTCTTCGTTCTAACAAAACCATCAACGGATCACAAAGAGTTTCATGTGCCCAATTTCACTCAAAATGCTTGGGTCAACTCGTAGTGTGGTTTTCAAGAACTTTCCAAAGGTCCTCACGCTGGAATCGTCTTCCCCTGTCCGATAATATCAAGAACTAAGCTTCCTGATATATTGAGCATGGTGAGATTTAAACCCAGGTAAGAAGGACAACATGTTAACCTCTCGGGAACATGACCATGCTGCTGCTGTCAGACTTATTCTTCCATACTTGTATATTTTTGTGATGTCAACCAACAGTCATTGCCGCTTTTGTAATGCAAACCGGTACTCGTGGTCACTTTCGTAATTCTTGTTGTAGTGGAGACTTTATAATCGCACTTACAACTATAGTAACGCCGTTGAACACTACCGGTGTCAGACGCCTTCGAATATCACTCGCACTAATAGTACCTGCTTGACTCGCTCGAAATGTAATCACCGTATTGATCTGAACAGAGAATAGTGCAGAGAAGTGAATAGAGAATAGCAGTAAGTATAATAATAGATGATAGAGGAGAAATAGCGATCATTTAGACGTCACGCGACTTCCTATATATGCGTTTCCTCTATGGTCACGTGATGCACATAATTCAATAATGGGATCACCTGCGTTTGCTCACTGGCGTTCTACGGACAAGCTCAAGTGTCGGCAGCGACAATGTATTCTCATATAACATATATTTTCTAAGGAAATCTGACTATTTGTAAGTTCTTATGGAATTTGCTATAGATAGTCTATTCCATATTTCGTTTTGATTAATTCGTAAAAATTCGATCTCTATCTGTTATATTATTTGGTTAAAAAAAACTGATTTTGTACAAATTTATTCGTATCCACTAATCTAAATTAAGAACATTGTGCATTTTGTTATTAATCTAACTTTTAATACGAATGACATTTGAAAATTAAATAGTATTCTCCTGATTCTAGAAAATTCTAGAATTTTCTGGAGACAATATGTGATTGTTGCGTATCACAATAACTCATTCAATCTAGAATGCGGGCGAAGGTTGTTGAACTCGACAAAGCGCTGCGAATCATAATGGTTGAGGGGAGCAAGCAGGAGGATGGATATACAATGTGTTCCAAGCATATTTATGTTTCTAGAATGGTTAAAGTCTGAGAGAATACAAACACTGGTGATATGTCAAATAATCTTCACTATTGTCAATAATGTAAAGAGAGCAGGAAGGAATCTATCGAAAACAGTCATTAATTGACATCCTTGAAAAGGACATCGAGTTTGCTGTAAAGGAAAACTATCTTGCTTAAGGCTAAACGCCTAAAAAGCAGACTAAGTCATGTTAGAATCAATGCAGAATAAGGATGTAAAAATTGGAACTCTTTTTAATGGACAAATGAAACCAACTTAGAAATAACATTAACTCGCAGCACATAAACTGAAGGATAACCTCTCGGTGTGGGGAACATTCTTTGGGGAAATTTCATTGTTTCTGGTATAGTATTTAGGAGTTCTTAAAAATATACATAAAGTGCACAGAAACTGTCCTTGGGATGTTTCAACATGACAATGACCTGAAACGAGCAGGGAGAATAGTTTCGAATTATTTAGACGAGAGTAAAATTAAGATTTTGGCGTATTCCGTACAGTGCCTTGATTTAAACACCATTTAAAAATTTAAGAGCTTATTAAAAAGAATAAGCATTTAAATCTCTCGAATTTGAAAGAACTAGAAGCGATTGGCAGGGAAGTATAAAGCAAAATAACTGTCAGTGTGTGATTTGATCGTGTAGAAAACTATTAAAACGATTAAAAGCAATATTCAAGAATAAACAGTGCCCAATTTATTATTGCTATAAGAAGGCCAATAAATTTGTCGTATGTTAAATGTTTGAGGGTTTTTGGTATTGCTTAACATTAAAATAACATTTCATTCTGGGCATAAATGCGCATTCCTTCAAATACATTATTTCATTATTTGTGAATAATGAATATTAAATTTCTATGAACA
>OZ010573.1:50410079-50480079 GCA_963932145.1 Acanthosepion lycidas | reverse complement strand
ATTTTCTATGCCTAGCTTGGATGTAGCCGAGTTTGGAGCCCATAGTGAGCATCAAACCCAGAAATTTATTATTTGTTGTATGCTAGCCATGTGTGCTAACCATTATACGTCGAATCGCCAAATTTAAATATTCATAGCCTAAGTTGTCTAAATTACATAGTTTAGAGATGGAAATGTTTTCAGCTTATTGAATATGAAAATCTGCATATTAATTTACGATTCAAATTTATGGTAAACTCGACGCTTTATTCTTTGTTAATTAAACGAATTCAGATCGAAATGATTTGCATCTTTTCAAAGAATTCTTTATTCTAAAGAAATTAAAATTCTGCTTAAAATTGTCTGTAAATTTCTGAAAAAGAACAAAGTTACAAATGCGAAATAACTTGAAAAATATTGCCAAGTGATTTTATAAAAGAAATTTCATCGTATATGAACAGGTCTGTGTTTGCAGTAGTTTTTGCGTAACAAACTGGCAAAATCTAACAATCGACGTATTATATAGATACCTCCAGAAAATAGAATGAACAACTAATATAACTTCTTATCTACACGATTTACATTCAGACTATTGTTCTCATCTTTGTGGGTGAGGTATATGCCTTTGTCATAGCCCTATGTTTTTATCACAAGTCGATCAACATTTGTTAAAAGTAACCAAAAATCATTTATTTGTTTTAGTTCTGGGAAAAGGTCACACAGTAACCGAAACTTCGATTATACCATACGCAACAAGGGCAAAAAATAAATTATTTCAGAAGATTGATTTTTCAATTTGCTAATAATGTCATTCGATAGTACTTATGTATTTAAGGTATTTAAGATTTTATAGCTGTACCATAATACAAACTTACAAATAAACAAAAACAAGTTCTAGAAGGTTCCGTAAAGTTGAAACTCTAAGAAATTCTAGAATGTCTCAGAAAGTTCAAGATGGCTCCAGAAAGTTATAGCACGAGTGTAATTATATACGATTTCAGAAATTTCGTTCTGATATGATATTATAAAAAATAAACTGTATTAAACCCTTCTTCATTATTTCTTTACCAAAGTTAATCAAATTATGATATATATATATATATATATATATATATATATATATATATATATATATATATATATATATATATATATAATTTCTTCAAATGTTATTTTAGCGTATACTATTATTTGAAGTAGGCGGCCCATTTTTCATATAGACATTGTGTATTACATCTATCGTTCTCCGCATTCGGAAAAAAGAAATCTTAATGAATAAAATGTGTTCTCCGAAATGGGATCATATCTGTGTCCCACTTTTAAAGGGAAATCACTGTTTGATTCGGCGTGCTTTACCGTTCGACCACAGTTAAGAAAGGTTCTATTTTACATTTTTAAGGAAATTACATCCTCTTTACTCGGAACCTTATATCTGGTCAGCTTCGTTTCAGAAACGTAAAGAAATCAATTTCTAAAGAATTAATGGATTTATGTTTAATCCGGCATTTAAAGGAATAAAGATTAAGGATTACAAATAAATAGATTAATTCTTTAGAAATATATATATATATATATATATATATATATATATATATATATATATATATATATATATATATATATATATATATATATATATATATATATATATATATATATGTGTGTGTGTGTGTGTGTGTGTGTGCGTGTGTCTGTGTGTTGTTGTTGCTGTTGTTATTTTTATTATCACTTAAGCTTTATTTTTAGAGGATACGTCCCTTCTAATAGTATATTTATTTTTTATATCGGTATGAATATCCGAGAAATCTTCTGATAGAAAAATATGCGCTTTCTAAAATGATTCGAATTTGAGCCACCCTTAGCAGGGGAAACAGTCGTTAGATCTGGCATGTTTCTCCTGCCAAGGGGTGGATGCAACTTTTGTTTCTCAGATGATCATGAATTCAAGTATTACGGGACTCGAAATTAAATAAAATTTGAGAAATTTAGTTTTTTATTTTCGGATTCAGTAAGTCTGCTGCATATCTACTAGAGTTTACGTGTGATGTTTTTGAAAAAAAAGGGCTCTTCTTGTTAGATTACGACACCAAGTTTTACTTCACTTTAAATTCTTACCAAAGTATTGAATCAATTTGTAATCACCGACAGTTTGTTTTTCATTAAAATTCTAAACAAGTTTTCTGTTTTATATTTTTGTCTTCGTTTCATTTTCATCATTTTTGAGCATTCATATCAAGTATATTTTCGATGAAGTTGTATCGGCATTTATGATCTTGTACCATTTAATTTGTTGTTTCCTTTCGAATATACACTTCAAGACTTTTTCTAGGTTGGCGACTTATTTAAACAGTTTTTATCATCGTCTGTTGCAGAAAGATTGCACACGAAATAAATTTCTGTTTCGAATGAAAATAAGTATTTTGAATTATCATTTTTGCCAATACGAATAAACCAAATATCGTCAATTTATTATCAGCTCAGTTTTGAGTGCAACCCGCAAGAGATCAATTTGTTAAAAGATGTCGAGAAGTAGTCTAAGAATAATTATATAGAGAAGTTTACCTACGGAAGTTTCCTAAATTAAAAAGAAAACTTGACATAACTTCGATCAGGACACGAAATTCACACTTACATGAAAAACGAACATGGATTACTTAGCTACAAATGTTCGGCATTAACGAGAATCTCGCGTGATCTGATTAGATGTTATTCAATTTGAGAGACATAAGGACACATTTCACCCGATATTTGTTTAATTTGATTCGCAAGACTCATACATATGGTAAAGAAGAATGTCACAGAACGTCTCTAGAAATATATGCAAAGATTTGTAGTTTCTCACTTAATATACTGGCAAAATTGTTTACAAATCTTTTCATTATCTTGGTAACCGAACGACTAATGAGCTTAAGTACATTACAATACTCGTCGTCGTGTTCTACGAATAAATATTTTGATAAATATATAGATAGATTGATAACTATAACAGATATATAGATCTTTAGGTAGATACATATGAAATGGCGAGAATATATATATATATATATATATATATATATATATACACATACAGACGTACAAAACACACGCACACACACAGACACATTATATATATATATATATATATATATATATATATATATAGATATATATATTTATATATGTATATATATATATATATATATATATATATATATATATATATATATAGAGAGAGAGAGAGAGAGAGATAGATAGATAGATAGATATCAAAAGATGACAGCAGATAGATGCGTGAACTGTTTGTTTAGGGGCACATCTACTACTTATGGATAATTTAATGCAGAAGTATCTTTTTTTTGGTGGTGGTGGGGGCAATAGTAAGTTTGATGGTTAAGTAATTGCTCATAGTGTGGAACCTAACAGATGCTACCATACCGGACCAGATTGGTCATGGGAACAAAAGCTATTAAAAGTTGGTCCCACGCCCCTCATAACCTCCCTATCAGAAGCCTTTCTGCCGGATGAAGCTTATTGTCTTACCGAGGATAGTTTGACAACGACAGAAACCAGTAAACCTTGCCAGAGGTACATTCAAAGCAAAAAAGGAACAGTACGTCCTTCAACTGATGGCTTGTCCGGCGTGATCAGCGGACTTAAAATCCCATTGAACTGGTGTGGTATGAACTTGTCAGAACTAAAAAAAACAAAAAAAAAAAACACCTCTCTGACAAATCTTGCAAGAAAATTCGTCAGAACTATCTTCAGTCTACCTCTAGTCTTTGGTTGAAAGAATGCCGAGAATCTGTTAAGTAGTGATAGGAGCTAAAGGCGGTCATTTTGATGAATCAAAAGTTTAAGAAGTTCTTTTTTGTTTTGTTTTTTTTTTGTTTTTGTGTTTAACGTGGTTCAAGAAGACTTGTATTTTGTATAATAAATAAAACCATTGTGGCGCTTAACTTTTTACATTGAATTAACACATTTAGGATGAGAAATAAAAAAAAAATGAGGGTGGGCAAATATTTTGCCTGGTAGCATAGGTTGGTGCAAAAATAATGTCGTTATTATACGAGAAAACGACATTATTTTTGCACCAACCTAATATATATATATATATATATATATATATATATATATATATATATATATATATATATATATATATATATATATGTATGTATTTAGGCAGCAATCCTTCTTTCATACACATTTCATTGCATATGACAGACAAGGAGCTTTTATTTAGATTGTATACCATTTCCCTATTAATTAATCTTTTTATAATATATAATTACAATAGTTCGTAACATACTTGTTGACAACACAAATATAATAGCGCATCATCTACATGTAAAAATGTCTAAAAATAATGGAAGACTTATTAATAAAAAAAAACACTTAATAATATCAACCATGAATAAGGACAGAATATCGTGACCGTGTTTTGAAAATTGAAAACATTTTATAAAACATACATGCAACAAACCCTTTTTAATGCTTGAAAATGGCTAAATATATAGCCGAAAGCACTCGGATCAAAAGAACATTTGGACACATTTTATATAATTTATAATCTGAAAAGAAAATAGATTATTAGATGGCATGGGAAATTGTATAAAAACTAAATAAAAGCTCCTTGTCTGTCGTATTCAATGAAATGTGCATGAAATAAAGATTGCTACCTAAATACACCCCCACCACACACATATATATATATATATATATATATATATATATATATATATATATATATATATATATATATATATATATATATATCTGTGTGTGTGAGTGTGTGTGTGTGCAATTATATTGCTCCCGTCCTGGGTATAACGATGAACTACATCCGCGTCCTGGTTAAGAAGATAAACTAAGTCCAACTCCAAGGCCTCGGATCAGGAGTTTTTGAGGAGCGTGGAACCACCTCTTAATAGCTGGTTCTCTAATGTCCACTCTGAACTGGGGTGGGAGCGCCTGTTAGGGTCCCAGCTATGGGCTAATAGTTAACCCCGAAATTGAGGGAAAAAGAATTATAAATATTTAAAAATAGGTTTTAATCGCAGAAATACTTAAAAAAAAATATTACCAGAAATGAATTTTTGAAGAAAAAAACTATTCCCAAAAATATATTTTTGAAAAAAAAATATTACCAGCAATACATTTTTTAAAATATTACCACCTACACATTTTTAAACATAATATTACCAGCTATACATTTTTAACAATAATATTACCAGCTATACATTTTTAAAAATAATATTACCAGCTATACTTTTTTGAGGAAACAAATACTAACAGAAACAGTTTTGACAAAAAAATAATACCAGCAAAAATTTGTCGGCATTAAATAAGGTTTGGGGTTGATATCCCGTAAAATAAACCAAACGAAACCAAACCAATTATATTGCTCGTTAACAAGAAATAGATGATTAATAATAATAAATAAAAACTGATAACTATAAATAAATGTTTACTTTTCTCGCCTGTACTTGTATCATAATAGCTTTTTTACTGGCACTTATTGGTTATGAATCTCTCTTCCGATTTGTTACTTCCATGTCATGTAAAATCTTCTCATTATGATCAAATTACGATCCTCTGTCTTACTGAAAACCATTCCTTTATTTGCCTTTCGTCAGTTCTTCTTACAAGAGTCTCCTACTTTTGTTTCACTCCTTGTAACTCTTTGCATCCTAGTGGCATTATCACCTTACCTGGGATAAAATGATTTAAAAAAAAATGCCTATCTGCCACCGAGCTCTTGGTCGTCTCTCAAATATCAATCTCATTGATGTAAAATAAAGCCTTCCTCTGATTAGTTGGCAGCAATCCTAACAAATCTAAGCCTTATAAATATCTTCATGTATATTATAAAACATAGTATTCATAAGGTATATTGAAAACGTTTCCTATTTCTTACCCGGGTAGCGATGTTTTTTTTTCTGTACACTAACATTAAATCGTTCGGTAAGGAATAGTTTTAGTCGTCCGAATATGCTTTTTAACATCGCACGACCCTTTAGGCAATTTCATTTTAGAGAATGGAATTACGATACAAAAATAAAATAAACAGTCAAATAGAAATAAAACAAAACATAGGATCAGTCAATTAAACGAGGTTCGTAGCAGGAAAATCCGCTTTCCCTTATCTACAAGTAACATTACTAAATGCATTTTTATGTATGCAAGTGCACATTAATAGATTTAACTTTCTCCCTTTCTTTTTATCCTTCATTTTGGTTAGATTAATCCGAACTTCTGCCCCCAAATGGATACTCGATAGAAGAGCAATCAAGTCACCATAGTTAGAATAACCTTTACCTACTATGAAAGAAGAAAAAATGGCCAAAGGTTCTAAAGTTTTTTTTTTTTCCGATCTGTCTTCTTTGAATCAATGTGAAATCACTTATAATGGTGATGTTTGCCAGAGAAAAATATGATTTTTGGCATTAGGATTATCGTCTAAAGTGCCATAGACGAATGGTCCGAAAGCAGAGAGGTCCACAGAGCATAGTCCAAGTCTTGTATTAGTTCGATCCATTCTCTGACGCGGCTCATATTAAAGGGAGCAGTTCCTTTTTTTCGATATGTGTGGTGGATTTAATTTTCAAGAACCTACAAGACAGCAGGCAGTTTAAATTCTGAATTTTCTTTCTCCTATACTGGTTGCCAACAAAGTCTATAGGACCGAATCTGTCCTGTTATCCCCATAGATGGGAGAAAGAAATGGATACATGGGTATTAGCACGTAAGTGAATGCAATAAACTTGACTGGAATTTGAACTCGGCTCTCCGATTCCTCAATCCATTACTTCACCTGGCAAATAATCTGGTCTGGTGCCCCTGCTGTTAATATCGAGGGTATTGAAAAAATCTAAAAAAGGATCTGCAATGTAATCAACCCTGGCTTGGCATCTCGTCTGCAGTTACTTTCTCATAGACGTGATATGATTTCCCTCAGTGTTTTCTACAAATATTTTCATGGCAACTACTCTGTCGATCTCCTTTCACTGGTGTCCCGATTACATGAATTTAAGCGAGCTAAGGGATTGGCGGTTGAAATAGTTAAATGTCACCGCTACTTCTACTTCAACACTTGCTTTACTCGGACTTCCCGACAGTGGAACTACCTTCCGCTTACTTGCTTTTCTGATAACTACAATTTTCAAAAAATTCAATACAACATCAATCGCAATCTTCTGTAGGTTTTAACACGAATTTTACTATTACATGCAACGGCCTTTAAAGACGTTATCGATCACGACTCTCCACAAATCCCTTCCTTTTATTCATCAATTTATGTTTTTCTCCTTAGCATCCCTATTTGTATTTATTTATTTTTATCCATTCACTCAAACTCGTTAAGTTGGTTACTCTCGATTTCCACTTTCTTCTCTTACTTTCAATATGCCCTTTGATTGTTACATTCTCCAAATCTTCTTTCCTCATTTTGTCATTCTAATCAATATTCCTCAATAAATCAACATTATACAAGCAATAAAAATGGAAAATAAACGTTAAGATTCTTCAACTCTTTTACAAATTATTTTTCTTATGATTTCATTGCTTCCAAGATCCCATCTTGTTTTAAATATTGGTTTCCATTCTTCTATATTACTGGAAATGGCAATCTTTTCCGTTTATGTATGTCTAAATATTCAGTATTCATTGGCCGAATCACCATCGGTTAATATTTATAAAATACTAGCAGTAGAGCCCGGCGTTGCCCGGGGATGTAACAGTAAGAGATAGATCAAGTATCGATCATCATAAAGATTGAAAAGTAAAATAAATTGACAAAGATTATTGTTTAAGGTTGATGGACACGCATGTTTTAATTAGTTTTTTTTTTTTTTTTTACGAATTGGTCAAACCCAAACTCAAACAAAAACATTGTTTTCAATCGTTATGAGTCTACCGATTGAATAGAATTTTATTATAAACAATTGTCTTGTAAATTGAATTTTTAAATCATTCTGAATTTAAAAATAAAGAAAAAAAGTGTGCAAGACAATAAGAAACACTAACTGACAAAAAAAGGTGAAGTTTTGTTGAAATCTGTTGAAAAATGTAGGAAATCCGATCCCATATATAAACGAACACACACACAAACACACACACAAACACCCTAGGTTTTATAATAAGTATAACTCGATATGAGTTGTCCCCCTTTGATTCTGGCGAGAGTGATGCCCCTTAATCGTGTTTTCAAATTGATTTCGTGCAAAAACAATTGTATTTTCCAATTTTGGCGCTGTCAGAACCTCCGCAAGGTAATTTTACGTAGTACTGTGAAGTTCTGTTGAAAAATGTAGGAAATCCGATCCAATATATAAACGGACAGACACACACACAACCTGGATTTTATAATAAGTATGATGTCTATTAAAACATTTTTCCAGGGAAATAGTTGTCTAAAGTTCACATTTATCGTCTTTTCCACTATTCATGGGAGTTTCCTTCCTAACATTTTGTTCGAAGTAGTGTGGAACGCTAACATCACTATTTTTCCCTTCGTGTTCAGGTGATATCTGTTTTAGCAATGGTGCCTTTGAAGGTTCACAAGCGATGTTGTTTTTGTTATTTGGTACAGTTATATGTTTGTGATTCTGTAGCACCAGTCCACGTGATTCAAAGAAGTATAGTGCTTGTAGTGACATGCAGACTTCATTCACTCGAAGCTACTTTAAATCATCTGAGAAAGTGGTTGTATACAGTTGACATTTTAGCTATTACTGTACGGGCTTGGGGCTATGCATAACATTTATGTCCATCTTCCGAGCCTACTTAAGAGAATGTCTCGGGTTTCTTGTTTAATATTGTGTTTTTGTAGCAAGTTTGTTTGGTAGCAAACGAAAATGCCCTCTATCAATCATCTGAGGACCCCTTTCTATCCACCATCATCTTGGCTGATGCTAATCTCCAGAAGAGCAACTTATCTTCTTGGTCCCACGTTTTCCACTGACAGGAAGTGGAAAGATTATATTGAATCGATTTCTAGGTCTGATGCTCGGAAAGTTGGTTCTATGTGTGTTGCATACAATGTTTTATGTCCAGAATCTATCTTATATATCTATAATTTTATTAAGGTTGGTGCAAAGATAATGCCGTAATAATGTCGTTTTTTGGCGTTAAAAAATACTTCAAAAACGACATTATTACGTCATTATTTTTGCACCAACCTAATACCAGTGAACTAGGTAAGGCATATATATATATTTCGAGATTCTAAATAAAATATTGTCACATTCTGAATATTCATGATGAATTCCTCTTCTTGCTCAAAGTGGTACTGTCTTTCTGCTTCTAGCTTCACAGTCAAGTTTGATCTCCAAAAATTTTACTTTAGAGTCAATTTTTATTTTCTGTCTTCCTATTTTTTGTTTTTTTATTATTCACTCTCCTTAATAGTATTTTTTCTTCATATTCTCTAAAAATCCGTAACTAATTGCATCTTAGCGGCTTTATTGCTTTGTTTGGGGTGAAATGATTAAAAAGATAAGTTGCGGTTACGGACAAATCTACTTCGACCGCAGTAGTAGTGGTAGGATATATTGATTTCAGGTGAGACCGAAAAAAGTACCTTGAAGAGGAAAAAGTTTAACAGTTATGTCCTGACCATAAAAGAAGAGGTATTGAGCAAAATTTCATGGGAAAATTACCTCGGGACAGGTGTTGTAATGGAATGTTCCGCACTCCTAATCGAATATGTGGATCGACTATATCGGTAGATATATATAATGAGCACAGGATATACCTAGGGACTTGCTGCGGCAATTAGTTGAGGATTCGTCTCCACCTAAGCTAGTCGAAATCTCTGCCTTCGGGCAGAGAGGGGCCCAGACGAGTCTATGCCGAAGAGCAGAGTCTCGTCTGGGTTAGTTGACAGCTACCCGACCCCGTGTATACGGGGTCTCCGGAGAATTTTTGCCCGAGGGTATGGACACTGTTTTACGCCGCATTAAAAACGGCCTTAGGCTACATCCTGCCTCGTCAAGAGTTAAGATAAATAACCTTGCTTCGTAATAATGTCGTTTTTTCAGGTATTTTTTAACGTCAAAGAACAATATTATTACGTCATTATTTTAGCACCAACCTAATACATTTTTGCGATATATTACAAAATATAATACGATAAAAAGACACATACGAGATGTTCCTATAAATTAAGCAAAATGGAATTTATTTTCTGCAATGAAAGTCATATGTTAAATTTTGTTAATACATTTGAAATGTTGAAAAAATATAAATTTCTAATTTTTTTCTAGAATTCCATCACCCTCCTCCCATATGCATGTACCTATATATATATATATATATATATATATATATATATATATATATATATATATATATATATATTATTATTATTATTATGATGGAGCATGTATTTTTTTTCTTTCAGAGTTTTTAGGCCGGTAAACGAAATAAGTTAAACGGTATATTTACTCAAATATGGGTATCAACTAAAATAAAGTTGAAGGTATACACACACACACACACATATATATACATATATATATATATATATAGGTTGATCGGTATAGATAATTCCGAGCAAATATTAATTATATTAAGGAACAAACAACTTTAAGTGTTCGTGGTGATTATATATATATATATATATATATAATCACCACGAACACTTAAAGTTGTATTATATATATATATATATATATATATATATATATATATATATATATATATATATATATAAATGCACCATATCTTCATTCATGGATGTTTGGTTAAATAAGGATTGATTAATTTATAGTAGTCTATTTTAAAATTGAGAACGTATTATGTTCATTTAAAATATTTTAATATTAACATAAATAAAACTGTATAAAAAACTTCCGTAATCAAATGCATTCTAACTACAAACAGGAAGAAACATTCTGAAAACCTTCATAAACACTAATATATCCCCCGTTGATTGAAATTAAAATAAAGATAAAATTAATTACGTACTTTACTCAATTCAATACGACCAAGCTAGTTATCTAAAACACCGCTTCTCCGTCAACTAGCGTCTTACAAAAGCCAATATCGTATATCAATTTAAATGTCTTTTGAGAGATTCCATATTGGAGCAAAATTTTTAATCCGTATATTGGTTTTACAACAACGACGATGAAGGCTTACGTTTCATTTGAAAGATCATAGTTCATTCTCATAACATTTAAATGAACACTCATGTTCACATTCATAAAGTCAAGTATGAGTATATCAACAATGTTAATAAATGTTTGCAGCATTTATATAAAAAGATTTATACAAAAAAAGAATAAATAATAATACTACAATTTTAAAAAATCTTTAAAAAAAAATTACATAAGTTACCTGCCTTGCAGAGCAGTGATGCATAACGCGGAAGTGTTTGCGTTAACACCGTAAATTCAAAATATTTTTCTATTTTGAATTTACTGTTTTACCGCATAACACATCCATAGATGTGCAACCCCTGAAGATGGTCTCAGATGAGATTGAAAGTACTTTCGAATGTAAACATTTTTTTGAAAAATTTTTGGAATTTTTCTTGAACAATTTTCTACAACCACCAAAATTTAATTCGTGAAATTGAAATGATTAAAACTAAAATAAATAGACATAATACGCTTAAATTTAAACCAAATATATATATATATATATATATATATATATATATATATATATATATATATATATATATATATATATATATATATATATATATATATATTACTTACATTATTTATATTATTCTGACTGTTGTCCTCATCATCATTGCCATATTCAAAACGTTTCCGCTGTTTTACACTTCAGAAGATTGGAACTTCGAACCGAATCTTTTATTTCGTCTACCGGGGTATATTGTTCTAGTTCCAAGTGCCAGGCCTCTTCCAGGTCTCTCAGTTCTTTCCCTTTAACTCAACTCTCCAAATTTAGTCTATCACTGCTGTGGCCTGCTATCGAACTCACAACTCTTTGGGTCTAGTCAATGGATCTAACGAACGTCTTTATCCACTGGGCCATGAGTCCTGACACATGGCCTAGCACAATCTACTCTGGTGCATGAAATAATGGATTCAATTCGAAATTCGAATCATCTGCAGAAGGCCGGAGCGTACAACGTTGTGAATATGGCAATGAAGATTAGGATAACAGAGAATTATGTAAATAATATAAGAAATCATAATAAATCATCTCAGAGATATGGACATATATATATATATATATATATTTAATGAAAAACAGACCACTTTAAAGTACCATTACAATAATTTATTTCACCAAAATCCTTTTTAAAGGACTCCGGATCATCAGGTAACACTTCCAACAACGAAATGAGAGGAAAAAAAGGGGTTAGAAATTGATGGGTAGTGTAATTTTTGTAATTAAACAGGGGGGTTGAGAGTGGTAGTTAAATAGAAAATATAGAGTATAGGGAGGGGCTAAATTTATATCTCTCTTAAGCACGCTTTATATTGGGGTAGGAGGAGTGACAGAACCGTGACCTATTTAGATGGTTAACTGAACGGAAGTAATATGTAGGAATAGGGAGGAAAGAAAATAAAGGGAAAAAAAACCCAGACGTGTCCAATATATATATATATATATATATATATATATATATATATATATATATATATATATATATATCAAACGTTAATGCAGTGGGGATTCGTATTTGAAATAAACGCACAATTTTATTCAGGAAATAGTGTAGGTTACTTCTATTATTTTGGTGCAAAAATAATATTGTTTTTTGACGTAGATTTTAACGTCAAAAAACGATATTATTTTTCCACCAACCTAATAGAATCTTAGTAAAATAAGTGTGTTCTCCAGCAGCGAGTGAACCTGGATCCCCGCTTTTCGGGGAAATCAACGTTTGATACTGCGTTCTTTCTTGCTCGGTGACGAAGTACGTCACGGTAAGAAAGGCTCTATTTTCCTTTTTTCAACAAAGCACATTCTTTTCACTCATTTTCTTTCTCGAAAGAGCCATTATCTCCTCAAGTTCGTATCCGAAACGTAAAGAAAGCAATTTCTAAAGAACTAATGGATTTATTTTTAATTTCACACACACACAAACACACACACACACACACACACACACACACACACACACACACACACATATATATATTATATTATGTTGGTGCAAAAATAATGACGTAATAATATCGTTTTTTGACGTATTTTTGACGCCAAAAAACGACATATATATATATATATATATATATATATATATATATATATATATATATATATATATATATTAGAGTGATTTTGGTCGTGTACTGTGTGGTACAGAGTATATGGCAAAGTTTATAAGGATATGTGTGGAAGATAACTGTTAATTCTAGATTTGAACATGTTAAGATTCTAGTCATCATGGGAGCATCATATTTTAAGTCAATTAAACAAAGCAGTGGTTTATATTCAATATGACGAATTACATAATAATTTTTACATTATCAAATGAGTCAGTGATTATATTTCTAATAAAATAACACATTACAAGATTTTAAAAAATCACCATATCTTGTTACAATACTTACAATGTCACTAACGTTGTCTGGTTAGTACCTATTGAATTCTTAAAGGAAGGTTTTTCATAATAAAACTTGATATATTGGCGCGTAGGCGAAGTTGAATAAAAGAGTGGAATTGAAAGAATCCGAAGAATTAAAATTAAAACAAAATTATTACAAGATAAAGAAATAAGAATACAATACAACATTCAGAAATAGTAGAAGGATGTTGAAAAGAAAAGAAACATCAAATAAATATGAAGAAGAAAGGAAATAATAAGAAGAAACAGAGAAGAAGAAGAAGAAGAAGAAGAAGAAACAGAGGAGGAGGAGAAGAAGAAGAAGCAACAGGGAAGAAGAAAAAGCAGAATAATAATAATAATAATAATAATAATAATAATAATAATAATAATGATAATACGAAGAAGAAGAAGAAGAAACAGAGGAGAAGAAGAAGAAACAGAGAAGAAGAAGAAGAAGAAGAAGAAGAAGAAGAAGGAACAGAGAAGACGAAGAAGAGGAAGAAACAGAGAAGAAGAAGAAGAAAAAGAAGAAGAAGAAGCAGAAGAAACAAAGAAGAAGAAGAAGGTCACGTAATTCCACATCGACGTTTATGCAACTACGTAATAACGAACCAATAAAATGGTTTAATATAAGCAAGCACTGATTGGAAAATAGGGAAAGAAAGATGAGGAAATTTCTCAAATAATTGGAAGAAATCGCCAAAAAAAAAAAAAAAAGTCAAATAACATATGTACTTCGGGCAGAGTAACAAAAACTAAAGAAAACAAATGTTCGCTAATGCAAAAGCGACTAAACAATTGTCAAGTTAAATATTGCAAAAAAAATCTTTTCTACGTTATTATGCAAAAAAAAAAAAAAATAAATAAATAAAATAAAAAATAAAATAATACTATTAACATTACTAGACAAATCTGTGCCTCATTGGGTCAACTTCTGAGAGAAAATTAGGATAGAAAATCATTATCAATTCTTTTCTTGGCGATTATATTATCTTCTCTATATTATGTACAAAAGCGCGCCTATTTTTTATACACATATGTTTTAGTTATTTCCAACTAAATAAGTAATTAGGGAATACTACTCTAAACTTAGCACCTAATAGTTATCTACCTTAAAATCTTCTTTCTTTTCTTTTGCTTTAGCACGAATGGTGACCTTGAAACATTAATATTAATCTGCAAATCAGCAAGAAATTTTGCATTCCTTAGGTTAGAACATCCTAGAGATTACCTTAATTCAATTCATTTGGTTACAATGCACTATTTCAGCTCCTCGGAAAAAGTAGTTTTTTTTTTCAGTTAAGTGTGAGAGGAAATGTTACATGTTATGATATTATCATTTACCTGCAAATTATATCGAATTTTCGTTTGTGTGTGTGTGTGAGGAAAGTGAAAGAGAGAGAAAGCGCATTTTAAGGTTCATATAATGCATACCTTATTTCAGTAACTTTTCGTTACAAGACACCGTTTCAGATAATAATGGACGCATGCAGACAACCAAAAATGTTCGTCTCATATAGATTTGTTAAGTAGATATTTTTAACTTTTAAATATGTTAAATTGATATTGTTAACCTTTAAGTAGGCTGAGAAGTTCAAAGAGAATATATCAGTTTTGTATATTCTTAAACGATAATATGCACAGACGTTTTCGAGCATCACATAGGATCCAACATTATTCCTAGAATTAAATATGACATCAAAATTAGCAAGACGTCTTTGATAGCAATCTAAATCTATATGTTGCGTAGTTCTCTCTCTTAAGAGCCTATGTTAGACTCTTCCGCCTACTATAAGATTAGTAGGAGAGAAGGCTTTGGGGAACAGTGAATAGATTGAGCGCTAGTTCATTCGATACACACTCACTAGTCGTGTAATACTCTTCTGGTATACTTACTGTTTAATATACGATATATCTGAAAACCTGGTTGTTGTTATTACTTAACCATTTAATTGGTCACAACATCTTGGCGACAAAGGATTCGAAGAAACGGACTTCACATTAAATCATATTTCTTTTGTTTTTTGCGAGTGTCTACAACAGTGGTGAAGAAAGGAATTCTAATCCAACTCTAAGACAAAAGTGTATCCAGTGTTAAATACAATACTGACAGTGAAAAAAAAGAAACTCTTCAAAACAAGAGGATTTCAAAAAGTGTTTGGGAAGAATGTCTTTGAACCATGCTATTTTCTTCCATTCCATCAAGATATTAAAAGAACTGTACAAGTCAAATGGACTTATTGTTTTCACTCTTAGTGTAAAGTAAAAATTTACCCCATCTCGCTCTCTTTTAAATTATTCATTAAAAGAATCGTACAAGTCAAACTGACGTATTTAAGAGGGTAAAGAAAAAAGAATTCCCTCCTCTCCTTTCTTAGTTTTATGCAGTAAAAGGGGCGAATTTAAAAGTGTAATGATTGACTTGTTGAAACACCAACAGGAACAACAACTACTGTTGGAACAGAAATATCATGAAAGACAGAAACACCAACAGGAACATCATTTGCTTTTGGAGTAGAAATACTAAGAAAGACAAGAGAAATTCCAACGAGAACAAGCAGAATACCAGAAGAAACTTGATAATTGCAGCTAGAAATTAAGGTTATACAACAGAAACGGAAAGAAATGATCCTTCAAAGCACTTGTATACGTCCATAAAAACAAAAATGAGGACAGCGATAACGCGTTCTATCAAAACGCTATATGGAGTGCTATTGAAAACTTCACGTTTGCATCTGAAGAAGAAATTATATTTGCTTCGTAATTTAAACGTTACAAGGATTTATATAATACGGATTATACATGTTAGGCTGACCATTAAAAGATTCGCCTGCGCCCCAGGAAAATAGGCACAGCAATGTATACTAAGATTGTTAACCATATTTTGCCTAAAAAACAGCGACTTGGAATTTAAAGATGCGGTTCAATCATTAACAGAACTCTTCAGTCCACAAACATTACTGTTCCACAAGTGGTGGAAATGCTTAAATCTCAATCGCAAAGAAGACGAAGATAATACTACTTCCGCGAGTAAACTACTTCCGCGAGTAAACAATAAACACTGCGATGACTTCAAATTGAGTTAAGCGCAAATAATTTTAAATGCTTGATTTCGTCCAGGATGTGATTTCAGCGAAAAACGCCGAAATACGACGTTGGATACTCAACAAGCTTGAAAATGAGCCCGACTTTACTTTACAGCAAATTGCCGGAGATTGTCGACGTTTCGTGATTGTTAGAGAAGATTCGGAAAAATTTGAACAGAGTGGAGCGGCTCACATTAAAGAAATACACGAAAGAAAAATTTAAAAAATACGCCAACCAAAGAAAGTTATTTTGCTTTCAAGAACATGCTTCGGCTGTAATCAATTACATTGGTATAGACATTGTCGTTTTAAGCATAAAAAATATCTTACTTGCGATAAATTGGGACAGAAAAGTTCCCACTGCAGAATTAAGAAGACAAAAAGTGTTGTAAAAATTACCAGGTCTGATGAACCAGAAAGTCGTGACATAAGGAAATATATTGAAGCGCAAGTATTTAACAAAAATATAAGGCTAAAGCGTGATTCGCGTTCAGACTTATCCATAGTTAATTATCAAACATGGAAAACACTGGGTAAGCCGACTTTATTAAGAACGAACTGAATAGCTAAAAGTATAACTGGCGACACTATTAAGTTTAAGGGCGAACTTATAACGAAGATGGCATTTAAAGGTAAAACTTTAAAACTAATGGCGTATATTATGAAAGATACGGATTTGTTCGGGACTGATTGCTCGGAGCAGTTTCAACTTTGGGATATGCCTATTAACTCATTATGTCAAAAACTAAAAAAATGTCACTGACGAAGCAGAAAACCTGAAAAGTGAACTTAAAAAAAAAAAATCCCGACGTTTTCAGTGGAGGACAAGGAAAAAGCACAAAAATGTCTGCTAAGTTTGAGTGGAAGCCAGACGTAAAACCAGTTTTTAAGAAAAAAAAAAACCTAACGTTCCATTTCTCGCATTAAATCAAATTGACGAGAAGTTGTATCGTCTTGAGGAAATGGGAGTTCTGTCAAAGGTTGCATATAGTGAATGGGCATCTCCTACAGTTCGTATTAAGAAAAATAGCAAATAAATTCGTGTATGTGCTGACTTTTCTACGGGGATAAACGCCGCCCTAAATGATCAACATTATTCCCTTCCAAGTCCAGAGGAGATATTCGCTAAGCTCAGTGGAGGAAAATATTTTTCTAAGATCGACGCATATCTACAAATACCAGTGGACGAGGAATGCTTGAAGCACCTTTGCATAAACACCAACAAGGGTTTCAACAAATTTTTAAGACTTCCGTTCGGGGTTAAGCGCGCTCCTTCCATTTTTCAACAGGTCATGGACACGATGTTAAATGGTCTGGATTTTGCGGTGGCCTATCTTGATGACGTCCTAATAAAAAGCGGGAGGATCGAGGAACTCAAATCGCACGTCAGGTGTTTCAAGAGATTCCAGGATTACGGATTCAATTTAAAGGACGGGAAGTGTGAATTTTTCTTAGAGAGAATGAAGTACTTGGTGCAAATAATTGATAAAGTCAGAAGACGTCCCGACACAGATAGGGCGACGGCAATAAAAAATATGCCAGCACCAAAAAATGTGTTGACTCTTCAAAGATTTTTTTTAGGTCTTGCCAATTATTACAACATTTTTGTCCCAAGAATGCACAGTTTTAAGGAATTACTAGAAAACACAATATGCATTGGATTATTAGAAATTATTATCAAAAAAAAGAAAAGAAAAAGTAAACATAATTCCTGTATATAGCTTTTTCAAAATGATGTTTTTGATATATTTGTGGACAAGGATTGAATAAAAAGTATTGTATAGTAACTATAAAAAAAAAGACTCAATACGGAGGCAGGCTGAAAAGGTGGATGTTATGATGTTCTCCCTCTTAAGTGTTTATATTAGACTCTTCCGCCTACTATGATTAGTAGGATAGAAGGCTTCCGGGAACAGTTTGAGCACTAGTTCATTTGATACACTCTCATTATTCGTGTAATTACTGTTTAATATGTGATATATCTACAAACCTGTTTTTCGTTATTGCTTAAGCAGTTACTTGGTCACAACATTATATGTACAATAAATTCCATTTTCGCAAGTAGAAGTAAATATTTAATTTTAAATTATTCAGCTTGAAAACTGTCAAATAAGGTAAACGTTAATTAAAATAAAAACAATAAAAGAAACACTATATTGGCAGTCATATTTATTAAAGATTTTTTTCTGATCACACAAAACATGTTAGTCTATTAGCGTTGAATAGTTACTCCTGTTAACAAACCAGAAAAATATTTAATTAGTAAATAGAAGATATCAAGCGACGTGATCGAAAATGTATAGAAATTCCCATTTTTATTAGGTTACAATTTTGCAATTTAATTGATTACAGTTAGTTATCTCGGATAATAAATTATCTTTTCGCAGCTAAAATTTAAAAAAAATTAAAATCATTGCAAGTGAAAGCGCTACAAAAATGTTAATAAAAATACAAAAAAATTGCATTGACAAGATTTGGAGTGGTTTACGTATTATATAATAATACATGAGAAAATGATTGATATGAAATAATCGAACAATTTCTGCAAGATGGAATATTGAAAAACAAACCACTCAGTTATGAGATATAATGTTTTGCCAACATGTTCGCCTACTGTCGTTCATTAATTCCTTCTGGTAACAAAACAACGAGATATCTCGTCATTAAATAGGAGAAATTACTCTCCGTAACCTTCAACTTATAGTTTGTTTTATAGTATAAATTGAATGCTGTACAAAATTAACGTCCCTAAAAATATTTCACTTCTCAGTAGTGATTTATTTATTCAATCATTAATAAAAGAGAAAACATGAAAAAAATTTCACCACATCATAAGCTGATCCAGTATTTAACACAAATATCTAATGTACCAATATGATGGCTGAAGTAAAACAGAACCAGGGAATAAACTTATACTAATGCTTTATTGCACATTACTCTGACGAAGCGTCTTGTGGCAGATATTACAGGGTGTCTTTTATACCTCCTAGATCTGAAGGGGATATAACTGATGATATTATTAGTACGATGGCTACACGACCAATATAAAGTAAGCAAATTTCATCATAATGAAAGCTGTTTCGACTTAAAGGGACCCTCCAAATTAGTGTGATTCAGAAACTTTGTAAATATGTCTTCTCTGTACTCTTAGACTTGTACTAAATAACTAAACTTATGCAAGTCTTCCAAAGACTTCAAAATTTAAAAGGATAATAGTAGTTGACAGTTCTTTTCATGTAGCTGTTCAATGTATATACTACGGCTGTTCGTCTAGTACCTATGGATCTTATTCATTCATTTGGTATTGATGAGAAACCATTTCCATAAAATTTACTGTCTGTTTCCAAAGTGGTCGCTAACTCCGATATAATTTATCAAATACTTCTTCGATATTTATTGGAGAAATGTTAATAACATTTAATCAATATTATAACCCTCAAGAGTCCGAACCAACAATTCAAGATTCATTTTCAGAATGTCAGTGGCAAAAGATATCTACCCGGAGGTACATACAACATTTAAGTAAGAAGTTGCTACATTTTAAGGGATGACAACTGGGAGTATTCATTACCTTTTCTGCCAAAAAAAAAAAAAACAATACAAAATTAAACATAGAGTTTAAAAATTAACATATACTTAGACGCTAAAGGTCTATGTCTTTAGCCAACATGTGTTCTTTAAGTCAAATACTATTAAAACAATATACATTTTGTGTCGATTAACTTTCTGTTGTGGGGCAGAATATTTCCCTGACTCAGCCGTCGAACGAAAGATATAAAATGCTTACATATCAAGAGGAGTAGCAGGGTTTTTTGCTGAAAACAGTCATTCACGGCTAAAAATTCTCTTCCCAACTTTCTGTTATAAATTACGTTTCCCTTTACCAAATGTTAATAAGCATGTTGTTAAACCAATTCCGGTTTTCTACTGCTGTTTTTGACAATTCAGATACAACACTATATAACATAAGAACCTGCATTCTTAAATGCATACAAAAGAAAGACACACGTCACACTCATTGCTTACATAACACTCATTGCTTACATCACAGCACTCACTTGTACTACGAATCTTATAAATTGTCTCTACGTACCCTGATGATGATTTAAGAATGTCACATCTTGGTTCATATGTTTTGTACTTTTCTTCCGAATAGGACTTCGGAGAATTTCTTACAGAATTTTCTCCTTGTCTTAGAAGACATAGTCGTAACTTGGAAAAGACGATTACTGAAATTAATCGACAAAAATGTCTGTCGTTTTTAATAGTTTTTGCCTCAAAGACTCTGAGATATACACGTGTCGATTTAACTAATTAAAACAATTAAAAAATTGAAATTGCATTTTCACTTGCATTTTGTTTTTCTTATGAAGTAAAATAATCAACGGAACATGCTAAATGTACGAGGTTTGGCTGAAAGGTAATGGAACTGGGTCGAAAGAGGGATAAGCAGATTGTGTTATAATTCACCATGATATCTTGTGAGTATATAATTTTAATCTTAGCTTTCTGGAACCATTGCATTTTGGGAGCAGAACAAATCGTTGCTGATTCCCCACGAAGGTGCACATGCTCACAACTCCCTGAGAATCCGGTAGTTCCTGGCCGAGAAGCATGCCTTACATGAACAACACTCTTCACTTGATCTTATTCACTGAGACTTTTTCGATTTCCTCAAGCTCATCTTGGTCATCAAGTGGACCCGTTTTAAAAGATGAGGGGCATCCAAAAAAAGAAAACAGAGAATCTCGGCAGAGCAACATGGAAATTTGGGGTTACTTTGAAAAGGGAAACCATCTAGTCCCTAGTTTGGAATTGAAATAAATTGTTTGCGACAGGAGTCTCTTTACTTTTCAGCCATCGTATACAGTTGTTCTTCAGTCAGTTATGTGATGAACGGTTAGGCGATCATGTATTCTTCGACAGTTTCAAGACATTGGCGATCACAGCGCTCCACATTTTTTTAAATTTTGATTTTTACATTAACACAATATATATATATATATATATATATATATATATATATATATATATGTATATATAATTGTGTGTGTATGTGTATATGTGTGTGTATGTGTGTCTTTTCAAAATAATGGCCACGTGGAAAGCCCCAAAACTCATTATTTTAGTCTACATAATCACAGGACCTCAAATAGATAATGTGAGATAGTATATAGTCTTTTATGGTCACAAGAGGTTATCAAAGCATATCACCTATTTCAAGCCAAATAAGCCCATTTCTTGTAAAATGGCCTGAGATATTGAGTTTGTTGTGAAACAAAAATGTTTTTGTTTCATTTACAAATGATTGGGTAAATAATGATAGAGTACTATCGGTATTCGTCGGCACAGCAACATCTCTGTCGCTTAAAATCTTATCTTCATCTCTAAGTAAATTTATCTAGAAACTCCGTTCTATGAGCGTATATTATTCAGCCTATGAACAGAAACTGCGATATTACATAAACCGGTATTTTCTTTGTTTCTAGGTACATTGTCCTAAGTCTTATTACTTTACTTCTTGGGAGGAAACGTTCTCTATACAATGCACGTACGGATTTATCCGTCAGTCTTTTTATCGTCTGTTACTTCACTACCCAGATATTTCAATTTCTGCACCTGTTTGATTCTGATTCTTCTAATTAGCAGCTCACAACTTGGACTGTCACTTTTGCTGACGACAATAGATTCTGTCTTGTTCAAGTTAATAGTTAATGATTATTTCTCGCTTTCATTATTTCTCTAGGGAATTTTCTAGTTTTCTTTCCGAGTCTGTTATCAACAAAGTCTGTATCTGTTTATCTAGGTCTCTTAAAGCTAAAATGCAGTTATTAGTTTTAGTTTAGTGAAATATTGAGGAAAATCTCTGAGTCGAAATAATGTTGTTGTTATCAAAGTAATATGTTATAAATATTGACCATTTTGGAACGTCCTGGGTATGACGGTAAACTACATCCGCGTCCTGGGTACGGCGATAAACTGCATCCAACAGCAAGGTCTCAGATAATGTTTTCAGAAAAATAATGTTGCCAGCTCTAAGTTTTTGAAACAATAATGTTGCCAGCTCTATGTTTTTAAAACAATAATGTTGCCAGCTCTAAGTTTTTGAAACAATAATGTTGCCAGCTCTATGTTTTTAAAACAATAATGTTGCCAGCTCTAAGTTTTTGAAACAATAATGTTGCCAGCTCTAAGTTTTTTTGTAAAAAGTATTGTTGCCAGCTATACGTTTTTTTTTTGTAAAAAAGTAATGTTGCCAGCTATACGTTATTTTGTAAAAAAGTAATGTTGCCAGCTGTACGTTTTTTCGTAAAGGAATAATGTTGCCAGCTATACGTTTTTTCGTAAAGGAATAATGTTGCCAGCTATACGTTTTTGTGTAAAGGAATAATGTTGCCAGCTATACGTTTTTTTTTAAACAATAATGTTGTCAGCTATACATTTTTATTCCATACAAAATAGGCATTTAAAATTCATATAAACTGGATTTGGCATTAAATAACTCACAGTGGTTGATATGCCATAAAACCCCCCCAAAAAAAACAAACAAACCATTTTGGATAATAATGAAGCTGGAATTTGATAATGGGTCGTAGCAAATTTCCATATTTATAGGCATTTAATATACTATATAAATAGAAGAGTTGTAGTCGTCAGTATTTTTTAAATATATTCATGTTTACTATTTCATCATTATTAGCGGTGATGAAGTTATTTATTTTTTAAAAGTTATATATTTTGTTTATCAACTTATCTAAAGATACTCTTTCTTAAATCGCAGCGCCTTAGAAACAGTTTTTTTTTATGTTTATTCTGGACTTGATTATAGTGTTTAATAAGTTGATATTTTCCTTTGATTCTTTCAGCTTGACCTACACTAGTATATGATGTAAAATGTTTTTATTTAGAATTTGTAGAATATTTGACTAGCGTTATGTGGATCCAGGTCGCAGGACAGTACGAAACGTTTTAATGAAACAGTTGAATAAATGGAATAGTTAAACATACATAGAGTGATGATAATTACTGCAGGGAAATTAAAGTAAAACATAAGTGCTGGAGCATGCCTACAAGCGATAATGTGTATGTCCACATTCATATGAATACAATAGTAAATACTGTATGTTGGTTTGCAGGTGAAGATTCGTCTCCAACTGTACTGGTCTCTCTGACTCCGGGCAGAGAGGATCCCCAGACGAGGCTATCTCAAAAGGGCAGCATCTCATATCGGGAAAGAGATACCCGACCCGTTTTATACGGGTTCTACGGGGAATTTTTGGCCGAACCTACGGGATCGGATACCACACATTTAATTCGGCTTTGTGCCGCATCTGACCGTGTGGGGTGGCTGGTAGATATCCTGCAGTTGGAGATTCATTGTGGAATTCACTTGACACACATCTAGCAGTTGACTACATCTTTTACGCTTCCGCTGGTGAATCTTATATGTGTTGTTCGTGTCCTAAGTATTATCGTTCGTTATTAGCCTCCGTGTGATTATTCTATTCAGTAACATTTACTAGGTTACAACAATAAGAATAACAAAAAGGATTTAAATAGGATATCCTCGCCTATTATTGCCTAGATTCACCTTTAATAATTATTATATTCTACCTAATTAAAATTAATATATATATATATATATATATATATATATATATATATATATATATAAGATCAAGTAATAAGATTAATGTATTAGGTTGGTGCAAAAATAATGACGTAATAATGTCGTTTTTGACGTGTTTTTTAACGTCAAAAAACGACATTATTACGTCATTATTTTTGCAACAACCTAATATTATTGCGATCTTTTAAAGAATGAAACTTGAATACATTCACAAGATTGCATAATTATTTTATTCATTTAATAAATTGGAGATGAAAAAATCAACCAAGTAGTTATTTATGTACCTGCTTGATTTTGGTATTTAAGAAACATTTTAACAGAGGAATGAAAGACACATTGGTATAATGAAAGATGCCTTACAAAATTTAAGCAATGAAAAAATTATAGAAACAAAGCAAATACATTAGATCTATTATCTAATATCGGCCTATATGTCAGTGAAGGCTGGAAAGTTTCCTTACAGATGAAGAAGTTATTTGAAACAACAAAAATGGACTGATCATGAGCAATGACGAAATTTTAGAGAAAATGGATAGAAAAAACGCACTTATAATTAAAGTCAGAAAGCGTGAGTTAAAATTTCTACATCACATAATAAGGGAAGAGCGTTTAAAATTTTTCACACTCACAGAATATATAGAAATAAAGAAGGACAGATGAAAAACAGCGTATAGCCCATCTATGGAACTTTTGACATATTTACGAAATATAGCAAAAACAAAAAAAATTTATAGCCACAAAGGTCAGGACATTCGTAAGACCCGTGATCACCAACGTCTTGGAGGAACACGTCACATAAAAAAAGAAGAAACGTTATTTAATTTAGGCAGTTGGTTTATTCAAGTTGTTCTCTTTCTATCGGACAGTGTTCACAGTAAACGGTAGACAAATCAATTATTTTATATATCATTACAATTTCTGTCTTTTGCTGAGATCGAATTTTGTGCAGAGCTGTGTATTTGGTCCATGTTTGAAGAACAATTTTCATTTGTTGTTGATTTAGTATTCAGAAATCTTTGGAAAATTACCGAGGGTGTCTGTTTGTATATTTCTTTTTGATAGAAACGCTGCTTAATATTTTATGTGTTGTTTATATCTAAATTCATCATTGTGAATAATTTGAATCAGTTCGGATTGTCTTACAGATTTCTCTTGAGGCGAAAGCTTTCAAAGTTTCTTTAAAGTTACTTAATTTTGACGATTATGTGGTTAATATATTTACCGTTTGACGTTATTTGTTTGGTTTATAATTTTTGTGGCAGAGACGTTATTCGTTACGGCGTCATAAAGTTTGAATAATATATATGTGGGCGGAAATTTTTCCTTCATACAAGTACCATTATATAAGACAGATGATAAATATGTACTTTCTCTTGTTTTGTAGGAAAACAAGATGAGCTTCATGAAAAATTAACAAATTATTTCTTGTCTGTCGTTTCCAAAAATAATTATATATGGAAAAAAATTGCAACCCAAATTTGAATCAGATAGAGAGGTGTGGACACATGAATCGACATTGCATGGTGATTGTCAGTATTAAGCCTTAAGAGACCCTTATACTATGTTCCGAAACTGACAGACTTCATAAAGTGCTGATCACTGTGTCCGTACTGTCTAGCACTAAACTAGTGATTTTATTTATATATTCTGCCAATAAACATCCGTTAATTAGAAAAAAAAAATCAACAAATTCTATATTAGCGTAAAAAAACTAGTCAAATTAACTATATTAAACGGTTGATTATTGTTTTACCTCTAGAATTGTTAGGATATCGATTTTAAATTTTGTTTAGAATACATAACAAATCTTTAAATAAAGAAATATAATATATATATATATATATATATATATATATATATATATATATATATATATATATATATATATATATATATATATAATAAAAAGAAAGAACAGTAAGATATATAATCCGGTGTTCTTATTGATATTATTATTTTTAATTTTACAATACAGTGCTCAATCTAAATTGACAGAGCAAAAATATTAAAAATTAACTGATTTAAAATATGGCTTCTTCTTTTTATATTTTACATTAGTTAATTTATAATTTATATATATATATATATATATATATATATATATATATATATATATATATATATATATTATATATATATATACCCAGACATTCCTCAAACGAAGGTGCGATGAAAGTATCATAATGTAAGTATTCCTTATGAGTATTATTCCGCCAGACAATTTAAATTTGTCGCCTTTTCTGACTAGTTTATGAGTGAAATAGGATGGCATACGAAAACCATAGAATCAATTAACACGAACACAGACACACACACACACAACACACACACACAGATATATATATATATATGTATATAAATATATATATAATATATATATATATATATATATATATATATATATATATATATATATATATATATATATATATATAAATATTTATATATAAATATATGTGACGTCCCCCGGTGTCGCTGCGCCAAATGTGACGTCCCCCGGTGTCGCTGTGCCAAATGTGACGTCTGCCTAGCCGCGTCCGTCGTGCTATCCTGTCCTGTGACGACCAACTGGCTTGGTATTGGTCGCGGCACCAAATGTGACGTTCTAACCTTTTGGTGATTCGAATGGGAATCTGGTTAGATTCGGTATCAGCCTTGTCGTTCCCAGCTCGCTTCCAACGTCTGGTTACCGAAGTAACTACTTTGATTTCCAGTCTAACCTACCCACGTTGTGAATTGATCTTAGGCAGACGAAATCAATCAGTCGCCGGGCCGTAATGCAAGCCGAGTTCGAACAAGGGTGATATCGCACAAGTATATGTAAAAGAAAATAAAATAATAATTCGAAAAATTCAAATGTGTTAAAAAAGGATAACAATATTTTATATATGGTCGCTGAATACAGGACTGCGTCTTCTTCCCAACCCCGCTATATGGATTTGTGACACTTTGTGTTTGTTAGGCGTGTCTTAACATCTTAAGTTGTTGGTTCTTTAAGAAACTGGTTCTTGGTGTATCTTCAGACGATATTCGTGAAACTTGTTTTGGTGGTGTGAGTCTAAGTCGTTCTTCAAAAATAAATTGTTCTTGGCTAGAAGCTGAGGTCGTGATGCCTGGAATCTTTCAGGTCAGCTATCTTCGAGGCTATTAACTCTGTAACTGTCTCTGCCAATTGCCAACTCCAACTGCAACTGCAACTTAACTCCAACTGCAACTGATTTTCGCTGGCTGCGACTTTGCTTATATGGACGCCGACCAAAACCAGGGTGGGCTTGTCGGGGTTTGAGGTTTCTTGATAATTCTCAACCCACAATCCACTTCTGCGGTTTCTGTCAGGAAAATTTTATTATTTTCCATTTTTGGAACTCTTTCGTCTTCCCACCTCCTTCTGTTCTCATAATGGTATCTCACGATGCCTTCAGAGGGTGTCAACGGGTTTCCCCTCTCTTTCACAGTGGCATCTCACACCTATCCCTTCAGGGGTGCGCAACAGGCCTCCCGTCCTTCGTCACATGATTACCTCCGCCCAGTACTCCTGCTATCATTCAGCCAATTGGCGCTCAGCGGCGTGAGTGTGGCCAGACTAGCCTCGGTTTAAAAAAATTCTTGCTCAAAGAAAAAAAAAAAAAAAAATTGTTCACTTTTCCTTTTCTTTCTTTTCTTCGAGGAGACCTCGCCCCCTAGACTCTTTATCTTTTAACCGTATTACCTGGAATTCGTCAATTAGATTTCGCCATCACCAAGCGGGTGGCCACCCAGACGTACCTGCACTCCTGGCGCCAACCACTGATCCGATAAAACAGTTTCGCTATTATAGCCGGATTTCATATGGAATTCGTCAACGAGATTTTCGACAATTATCAAGTGGGTGGTCATCTGGCAAAACACAGCGAATTTTTCGTCCCGATAAAATAATTTCGCCATCATAGCCAGCCTGACGATAAGCAGATGCTCCTCTCAATCATTTCTACATATAGACAAAGGCTTAACCTTTCCTTCATGGTGGTCAGCGGACACTTTTGTTTTTGTAATTCTGCGACACAGTTAATTTTTATCTATTTAGAATTCTGTCTCTGAGGTTATTTGGCCAACCTGGAATTTCCACCCGCCCCGTAACCTAAATCAGATTAATTCCAGTATCTTCCTTTTTACCTTCTCGATAATGGGAATAAAAAATTTTACCACTTTTCCTTGTCAGAAAAATAACACCGCTTAGTGTCCTTTTCCTGATGGCTTCTTATCACCTAAATTTAATTCTCGCCTTTCTTTTTCTTTCTTTTTCCCTTTTAGCAAGCCAAATAGTGTCATATATATATACATATATATATATATATATATATATATATATATATATATATATATATATATAAATTGTTTTCATATAAAAATCAATATTGAAAAAAATGTGAGCGCCATGATCGCCAACGTCTAGAAAGGACATGGCATATAGAAGAATTATTCCGATGGGTCAATCGGTGTAAAATACCTTGTTTACTTTCTTGGACCTACGTTAATCACTATATAAAAAAAAATAATACATAAATAGTAATAACTCTAACGTTATCGTTACAAATTTTAATTTGATACTAGACTAACCATTTGCCGTAGGGACAGCTGACAGTTCAGTTTATAAATCATGGAAATTGATTACAATAATGAATTGAAATGAAATTTAATTTTAGGATTCAGTTAAATATTTCAATTCGTTCTTGTCATCATCCGTCTGGTTTAAAAGATCTTGTTTAACGTTTTACAGATTTTTTACAGCATTTAATAGGAATAAAACTTCCCGGATAAACTTAAACTTTAAATCAGATTAATTTAATATATTTTTAATATCCCAACGAATATAATAAAAATAACGTTTACATAATAAAACCTGTCGGATTAATAATAAAAAAGCATGACTTCGCTAGGAACTGGTTTGTTTACATTAGAATACGAAACTGAACTGATATATTCCTGTGAAGGATTTCCATTTAAAGGCACTATCCAATTTTTCTCGTGGCCGAGAATTCCAAAGCACGTCCTATCTAACGGCGTTTTACCCTGCCAAGGAGGACGCAGGTTCGAATACTGTTGGAGAGCGCATATTTTCTTTAATAAAATCTCTCTAATATTCAAGCCGGTAGATGAAATTAATAAATACTGTTTAATAAATAAACGGAGCGTCTACTCAAATATGAATATCCATTAAAAATGTTTAAGCCATAAAAAAGTTATGTTTCTATAATACTCTCCTGTAGATAAAAATTAGTAGAGATTTAAGCAATAAAATATACAGAATTATTTCTTCTTCTTCTTCTTCACATTTCCTCTCTATCTAACAAGTTGTTCAGTAGAGATTCCGTACTAAAGATAATAAAAGCAGTCAGTACAGATTATATGTGTTGCATCGTTTGCCACTACGAGAATAAATCTTTCCGCGATGAGATTATATACAGTATAATTTTAAACATTAAATCTGGATAGACCAAATCTAGCACATTGTTTCCAGTGACTTCTTGCCAAACAAAGGAGACAATGCAGCGGACTCCAGAAGAAGGAGAATCTTTTCTGCCGACAGCTATGATCCCTAGACATACAAAGAATTTACAACCATCGCCTCACGCATATAACGAACATCGTTACGTTAGTAATATAGTGACCACGCTGTATTAGATACGGTGTCAATGTCACAAATATATCTTTTCAACAGTGAGAAATAAGAACACAAATCGTTAACTTCTCTTCACTCAAAATAATTAGAAAGACTCCATCAAGAAATGATTCTAAATGATGATTCAACTCAACAAAGCTACACTTAAACCAAATAAAGTAGTATGAATGAGGGAGGATTTTTACAAAGTTATAATTGTATAATACACTACTCTACGCAAAACTTCAAAATGCAGATATGACAAATGAAATATATAGTATATAGTAAAAATAATTTCTGATTTTCCGTAAAAATATAGATTCAATGTAGAATAAGAAAGATTAAAAGGAAAGTTTATAAAAGTTTATTAAAGTTTATAATAAGTTTATTAAAGGAAAGTTTATAAAAGCAACCTTGTTGACTGATGGAGTGTAAACTGAGTGCTACAGAATGAAGTTGACTGTGCGAATATTATAATTGAATATGCAGTATGCAGGAGGTTAAGAACACAATTTGACATAGTGAATAATACTGAAAAAGACTAGTAAGCGATGTACGTGAAAAGAGACGAGACGAAACAGGAAGAAAACAAATAGTAGATTGGTTCGCCTATCGCTAGGATCAAACACATCATTTTGCATATTAGAGGATTATCCTTTCTTGTTTAGATTTTAATTTCCGTTTCCTTCTTATGTTTTTACTCTAACATTTTATTAACTAATTGTGTGTTCTCCTCAAAATGATTAGTTATGTTCGCCGATGGTCCGGTTCACACTCCTCCCCATTTTTCTTAGACTTATTCCATGTTCTTTCTTTCGGATTGGGTTTCCGTTTCCTTCTTATGTTTTTTTTCCAGTTTTATACTTCTAACATAGCCTGAACTCTGAAATTTTATTAACTAATTGTGTGTTCTGCTCAATAGGATTAGATATGTTCGCCGATCTTCCGGTTCACAGTCCTCCCCATTTTTTTAAGACTTATTTTATATTCTTTGTTTAGGATTGGGTTTCCGGTTATTCTAATATTTTTTAATTCTCTTTCATTCCTAGTAGCAGAATTAGTGGATTAGCGTCTTTATTTGGAGTGAACTGATTTAAAAAAAATCACCCCAATCAAGACAATAAAATGCGAGTGGATACAAAGTTTAAAAGGAAAAGAGGCGACAATAAAAGAACAAAATTCAAGGAGACAGAATATGACGATTGCCATTGCATATACATCTTTGAATATCGTCGTTGGCAAGAAAGCACGAAGCTGGACGAGGACAAATGGCAGAAAATTGACAGAATCACCATTGAAGGAACGAAGCATATCGAAACATGTAAGCTATCTTTGCCAGAATTTATCGGCTCCACTCAACTCTTTAAAAACAGTTTCTGTTTTTCGTCATTCGTTCATTGTGAAGCAAAATACATCTTATCAGAACGTGTAATTAGAGTGCTTCTAAAATCCTTACAGTGAATAAGTAATGATGGAAAAGTTTCCCAAACTTTTGCTTTCTTTGCGCTTAGCTAGCCTGCAAAGGAAGTATCGACACTGTTGCAACAATATTGATTCGCAGCGTATCAACCGTATCTTTGTCAGAAACACCTTTCCTCCTCTTTTAGCATTTACTCGAAAGTGTATTAAAAATCTTTTCAGCTAACAGAAAAAGTAATTATGTTTCTGCCAATAAAATTACCGATTGATTGTCCTGAATGATCTGAATAGGTAGATCGCATCTGTTGAAAAGGTGTCATGGATCAAGGCCAAATACTGAATATAAAAGCACAATCATACGTATTAATATATACATCCCGTACACACATTCTAAACATACACACACACACACACACACACACACACACACATATATATATATATATATATATATATATATATATATATATATATGTGTGTGTGTGTGTGTGTGTGTGTGTGTGTGTGTACGGCCTGATTAAAGTATAGGGACAGATTCTATAAAAAGAAAACTATAACACATATCAGTTCGTTATTTAATCTTCTTCGAAGTAATGTCTTTCTGAGAGCATAAACTTTGTTCAGCTTCGTCTCCATTGATGGAGGCATTTATGGAACTTCATTTTTGGAAACGCGAACAACTGCCACATCGCATTCTCGGGGACTTTCTATTTCTTTCTTGAAATATTATTCCTTTCAAATGGGATTTGCAATTTTGAAGAGGAAAAGGGAGATCTGAGAAATATGTTCGGGGTCAGACCTTGGGATTGTTGTGCTTTGTTCAAAACTTTTGCATAAGCCATGGTTACTAATGGGACCGCTATAGTGGGGTAAGTCGACCACACTCTATACACTTTCCTTCCAAATACTGCTAGACATAGTTGAAATAAGCGAGAACGTTAGAATTCACTGCGTATACGCGTTACAGTTCAAGGTGAATCTCTACTAAGCAGTTTCACTTTCTGTACTGTAACGATAATTTTTCATCATACCTGGTATCCTCTCGTTTTCCAATTGAGCACTATAGAGAAAATAATTTTAAAAACAATGTTTCTGGTATTAACGCATCTCCCGTTTTTATACATCCTGCATATAATACGCTAAATTATCCCTTTTTTAGCCGTGTGAATATAGCTTAGGGTAGAATCTTTGACTGATGTCAAATAGCTCGTGTTTCAATCCCAGCTTGAAGCAATCGGATGTCTAGCCACACTGATGAGCTGTGATACAGCCTTGTATGTGGATTATATATATATATATATATATATATATATATATATATATATATATATATATATATAACCTACGTAATATCTTTTGTCTGTATAAATCTCATATAGTTATTAGAATAATTCCTTGATGTAAATAATTTTTTCCTAGTGATGAAACCTCTTACAGCTGTTTCCCATTTTGTCATTGACTTACCTTTAAATATAAATATAAAAGTTGACAGGGTGTCCCAACGCTAGCCGCGAGAGTCTGTTTCATGATTGAACTCAAACTTCATACGTCCACATTTTATATTTGCATGCATTCTATCCATGGTATTGAGAAACACTACAATGTAGTACATATTTTAAAGTCGGTTAAGACTGAAAATTTATATAAACTCGATCCAAAGTATAAAACTACCATGTTTAAAAAGAATTTAACGAAGAGTTACACAAAGATTGATACAGATAATTATAACTATGTAAACAACATCAACTGATCGGACAAGAAGATTAACGATAAGCTGAAAATCAACGATAGAGTTCCCAAACATTCGACTAAAAAAATCTACATTCTACTCAAATACCATAAACATGATTTCGTAAGGAAACTACCTACAAGGATTATCAACGGAACTAAGTCTGAAATCAGGAGAATCAGTAGAACGATTTTGGAACGTGTAGACAAACAAGAACCACCTCAGCCCTCTCCAATGGGTCGGCACTACAGAAGTGATTGAGTGGTTTCAATAACAAACAACAACATTACCTTCATCCAATTTGACATTGTGGACATCTATCCATCCATATCAAAAAACCTTTTCGAAATGGCTTTTGAGTTTGCTGAATTTTATTCCGATAACTCTAAAGATGAAATCGGTATCATCCTAAGTTGTAGAAAATCAATAATAGTCCACAACAATGAATAAAGAAATGGGTTGAAAATTTTAATGTATTTTGGGATCACTGGATTCTGATGAGTCCTCTGATTTAGTTGGACTATTTATTTTGTACAATCTCACTGCACATAATGTAATTAGTTTAAATAATATAGGTATTTACAGAGATGATGGCATGATGGTAGTAAATAAATCTAACGGGAGTGAGGTAGACAAGTTGAGGAAATTGATTCATAGGGTATTTAAAACTTTACCTTTACCAACATTTCTTAAAAAATATAAATCCCAATTCCAATCACCCACCATCGGTAATTAAGCATATCACCCGTTGAACGTTCTATCAACTACCAAAGAAATATTCGATAAACACAAATGTGTTTACAACAAAATCATTACCGACAGCGGCTACAAATCTTCCGAAATTAAATATGGGAAAAACTACAGTTACTCTCGAAAAAACAATAGAGGAGGGAAAATAATTTGGTATACACTTCACTTCAACAAATTAGTCCGTACCAAATTGGGACACAATTTGAAATCTAATTAACAAACACTTCCCTGCGAAGAGTGAATTAAGAGAAATCATCAACAACAATGACCTAAAAGTTAATTATAGCTGTTCTAAGAACCTTAGATGAAAACGTTAATCACACAACAATAGAATAGTGAAAAATTATAACGAGAAAAACGTAACCCAAACACAAATTTTAATATACCCCAGGTAACCGAACTATGTATTTTCAGAATCCCCGATCAATGTCCTTTATCAAACAGATGCCTAACGAAATCCATTGTATATATGTGCTATATAACATCAACGGAGAACCCCAAGAATATTAAATTGTATGTGTGATCCACTAGACTATCTTTTAAGGATCGATATTACAATCACATATTCTCGTTTAGTAATAAAAGCAAACGCAATATTATATCACTTTCTAAATACTTTTGGAAACGGAAGGAGGATAACAAAATACCTAAGGTTAAATGGAAAATCCTAAAACAAAACGTTACTTGAAAATGTTTGAAAGAACCTTGATTTTTATGTTTGCAGGAAAAAATATATATTATTAAACTTTTGAACAACAGCCAATTATTAAATCAAAGAAACCACCGTTTTTTGTAGGCATTTAAAGATCTAACATTACAAAATTGCTAAACTTCAAAATCCGTAATCCTAAACCTTTAAAATCATAACACACCTACTTTGATATACTTTCTATCCACTTATATATATTTCTACTAATCTATCTTAGGTTATGATTTTGAAAATGTTTTGCACATATATAATACTAGCAATAATATGAGATAAATAGATTTATATCCAGATTTATTCTACAATTATACAGTCCGACAATAGATACAAATTTTCTTATAAAAGTTATATTAATATCCCATACATTTAAATGCATTTCTACTTATAACATAACATACCAAGAAAAATCTCCACCTCTAAATTTATTAATTTAAAAATTTTTTCAGTATAATTACATTTTAAAGTAAATAAAACTCTTACTTGATGGTAAAGTGATTTAGTACTAATGCGCCTATGCCTTGTAAAGCTTCAGTTGTTCATTTATCTTCTCTGTCTACACTTGGCGAATACGTAGGTATATTCGAAAACTTCATCGTTCCATTCATTTTGCCGTTTGTTATATGAAAACGCAGGTTCGCAAACTCATATTCTGAGAGATTAATCAGATTTGCCCAGTATGTCTCGTCAGAGTTGAGGAATGTACTTTTTCTTCGTAGCCCGCTACATGTGAAACAAAATATTATTTGTATTGTAAAATTTACTCATACCTGGGAGCATTGTTGTGATGTAATTTGAATGAAATTTTAAAATTAATCTTGTAAATTGATATAACTAATTATGACTAAATATTTACTTATCTAATGGACAAGGATTCATTTAAGATCTAATTTTATTATTGAGAAAAAATTTTCTGGGAACCTGGCGAACGCATTGTGCTGTTAATTCATTAATGCAACATTTCTTGCTTTATTCTCAGGATCATATTGAAAATAAATGCTTGTTAGCTATAGAAATTATTATCCGTTTCAATTTAAAACCAACTGCATATATTTCAATTATAGTCTTTCTAATATTGTACTATATGTCTTTCACTGATCACCGAAATTAAATTCCAACGCTCCAATTTTGAACCAAAAATTAAACGCTTGAAACTTGTTTTCTCCAAAAAGAGTAACATTTTATAAAAAAAAGTAAGGGTAAGGAAAAAATTATCAAAACTTTCACCATAACAGATCTGTGTTTTTTTGACATTCCTTTGTATATGAAAATTAATAATTGCCTAACTTTTAAATAAAGGCACAGGTGCTTTATATATATATATATATATATACATATATATATATATATATATATATATATATATATATATATATATATATATATATATATATATATATATATATATATATGTGTGTGTGTGTGTGTATGTATGTATGTATGTATGTACGTATGTGGTGGATGCATGTATTTTAATTATATGCATATATACGAACGCATAAATAATACTATTGATGGGAATACCCCGGTATATTAAGGTATATATCAAAATGGAAATATACTTTATCTAATAAAAGTACATATCTAATTACATATTTCATATATGTAGGCACAGACACACACACACACACACACACATATATATATATATATATATATATATATATATATATGTCTGTGTCTGTGCATATATATATATATATATATATATATGTATTATGAGATGGATTGAGACAATTATTTAATATTTTGTGTTTATTCGTTATTTTAATAGATATATTTACGTAAATAAATTTTATCTATTAAAATAACCTAAAAACAGAACATATATTGAATATGTACATACACACACACACACACACACATATATATATATATATGTATATATATATATGCATCGAATAAAAATGTGCATTCGAAAGTATGTAAAACTTTATTCTTACTTTTATACGTATTTGTCCTTTTTCATGAGTAAATGTGCGTGTATTTATGTATGTATGTATGTATATATATATATATATATATATATATATATATATATATGTATGTATATATATATATATGTATATCTGTATATATATATATATATATATATATATACACTTACACACACACACACACATATATATATATATATATATATATATATATATATATATATATATATATATATGTGTGTGTGTGTGTGTCTGTACGTATAGGGAGTCGTGTGTGTAAGGTTGTAGTCCTATTTGCTTTTACACCCTATTCTTTATCTATTGATTAAAAGATTTTTAACAAATTAAATTAGAAACCAACACAATTCCTATTCCAAGATAATTCCTCATTCTTCCCATATCTTATTATAATCTAAAGTTCTTTTCTCTTGTCTTTTCTGTTTTATATTCGTTACATTGTGTGACATGCGCGCGTCTCCCTGCTATTAATACCTCATGAGATAAAACTTTATCTTTTACTCAATGTCAGGAATTACCTCTTCTCCTTTCACGAAATATATCGATATCTGATTCCTGCACTGCTTGATAAATAAGCAGAAAACTTTTTCGTTAGCCCTTGTTTAATGTGCATAACAACAGAACATACCGGAACCTTTATAATAGGTTTTTTCTTTTTTCTTTTTGCTGACTTTCTCTTTCTAAAATATAGGAATTACATTCTGAGTATTTTACAAAGATTTAAGTCTTAAAATGGTTAAAAATTTATAATTTTGAAAACTTTCATTATGTTAAGTTCATTAAAGAAAGAAAAACAACTATATTTTGAAAATTCATTTTTTCATTAATATTATCTTGAATCTGATTAAATATTTACGTAATAAATGGAGTGATTACTTGATTAGTTTCTCGGCAGTTCAGCAACATTTCTTTAATTATTAAATTCCTGAAAAACTTGATTAAAAATTGGAGATATTGAAAGAAAAAAGAGAAATAAACAGTTTTGTGTTGAAAAGGTAGAAGCATCTGTTGATGAAGAAAAAGAAAGAAAAAAAGGAGAGCGTTTGTGTGTTTAGAAAGTAGACACATCAGTTAATTTCAAATCTTGCTAATAAACAAATTAAAGTAAGACTTTCTGAAATCATTTCAAATCCTGCAAATAAACGAACAGAAAGAAAGAATGAAAAGAAAGCGTTAATGAGTTGAAAATGCAGAAATATTTGTTAATTGAAAACATTTAAAATCCTGCTAATAAACCAAAGAAAAAAAAAGAAAGACATTTTGAGTTGAGAATGTACACGTATCAGTTAATTGAAATCATTTTGAATACTGCTAATAAACTAAAAGAAAGAAGAAAACGACAAGGAATATATATTTCTGTTCTGCCAAAAGCAGAAGCATAAGTAAAATGAAATCTTTTCAAATCCTGCTAATGAACAAAAGGAAGAATTTCTGAGTTGAGAAGTTAGGAAGATCAGTTTATAGACATAAACAGAAAGAATGAAAGAAAGAGAGGAAGAAAGAATACAGTGTAACCCGGATATAAGAGAGTTGCCGGGACCGGATAAGTCTATTGTATCCGGGTTTCTCTTATATCCGGGTTTGGTCTATTTTGTTTAGGTAAGTATGGCTCTAATTTGGAACCAGAGAAAATCCATCTTATATCCGGGTTACTCTTATATCCGGATCTCTCTTATATCCGGGTTTGGTCTATTTTGTTTACGTAATTATGGCTCTAATTTGGGACCAGAGAAAATTTCTCTTATATCCGGGTTGCTCTTATATCCGGGTTACACTGTATAAACAAAAAATAAATTTAAACATAACTTTTTTATAGTGTTTATTTTTAATTACGGTAATTCTAAATCTGTAGCTGGTGTAACAGATATATCTACGGAAAACTGAATCGGTGAAAATTGTTCCAATTCTGGTATATTCTGTTGCGTTAAATATCATACCGATGATCTTGGAAAAGACATAGCTCTGACTCTTCTTCCCCCTATTGTTTAAATAACAATATAGTGTAGTTGACACAAGAGAAATATGATTTAACACAAAGACGTTGAGAATTTCATAGAGTGTATATGTGAATAAAGAAAATGTTATAAGGAAAATAAAAACAAAAACTTACAATTATAATTCGAATAAAAAAATAACAATTGAAATTTATTAGGATTCGCCCTTGCATGGAGTATTGCTGTCATATATGGCCTTGTGCCCCTTCTGTTTGCCTCAGGGATCTTGATAGGCTCCAGAGGCGGATATGCAATGTAGTTGGGCCTGCTCTGTCGTCTCGTCTACAGTCACTTTTTCACAGACGCGCCGTCGCCTCCCTCTGTCTGTTCTACAAATACTTCCACGGAAATTGCTCCGAGGAGCTGCATTCGCTGGTTCCCAGACGTCATAAGTTCAAGTGCCATACGAGGCTGGCATCCCACTCTCACCCCTTCACTGTCGAAACTCCTAAATGTAGCCGTCTCTTCTACTCCAATAGCTTCATGTCTCGCACCTCTCGCCTGTGGAACTCCCTTCCCTATTTCTGTTTCCCTGTGAGCTATAATCTTCAGCTATTCAAGTATAATGTCAATCGACATCTCCAGTTGCCTTGATCTATCCACTACCCTCATCCTTTCTTCTATCACTCCTATCTGATTTGCTCTAAATTTTCTGTAACCCCTTGCGTCCTAGTGGCTTCCTGCCTTACTTGGGGTAAAATGCTTAAAAAAAAAAAAAAAAAAAAAACATATAAAGAAGAAAGAGGGGTTTGGAGAATTTAACCTCCGCAAGGTTAGTGAAGGCAAGTAAGACAGGGGAAGTCGACGAATAACCTACTTACCGAGCTAGCATAAATTGTTGGTGGAACACGGATTAGGAGAGATAGCAAAAGACAATCTTTACTATGATCTGCAAAGGACAAGAATTTCTGGACAGCCATGATTACTCATACCCGCATATAGAAGAAAAATGTACATGTTTGAGTAACAACATAAAAAAAAAATAACTTCGGTAATAACTAGATTAAGGGAAAGAAAAATCTATTCCAAAATATGGAAAAAAACCAACAGAAAGCCACTTCACTGTATTTCCCAAGAATGCATTGCAATTCACAGATCATATTGGTAATCATTGGCGAATTACGAAAACTTACACCCTGGGAGGATAAAGTATTAAAAAATAGTAACGTTTCTAAAAGCAAAATATAGCTTGTGTATTGTATGAAGAATGTAATTTAAAATATGCTAGGTTATTTCCTCGCGAAGAAGGTTCTCTGAATGATCGAATATCCAAAAGGTTTTTCGTTCAGGATTTTTAAAACTGAATTATTCTCACGGTCTAGTAGACGAGTTGAGGCTTATTGTGATTGAATTAATAAATTATCTGAGAATAATCAACCTTATTCGACGCGGGAAGCTACCTAGCATAAATGTGACACAACGCCCTGTTCGTACCGTACTTAAGTCCGTAATGGTCCGACTCCCTAGTGTGTCTGTCACAAGTTTAACTTCTTATTCCTCTGTTCAAATTCTACCGGGGAAGATGTCAAGCTAAATACTCAGACGGCGTGACTGACTTTGTCGTTGGCAACATTTTACGACAGACGAGCAATCCCAAAAGCAGGAGAGCGTTAGGTCGAATTTTAAGTTTGCGCAGAATTTGTCCCGCTGCTGAAAACTTGCTTCCCAAGATGATTGCTATTTGCGTAAGGAATGGAAATTGTCTTTCTGCAAATCTCTCCTTACTTTTAAAGTTCTATTCTATGAGACATAGATTGTTCCTGTTGGCTTTTGTAGATTACTAGTGAGTTTATTCGTTTCCTTTTATTTATACGAACACACACAGATACCCACACTAAAACGCTTGCTCCCCGCCTGTGAAGACCACAGACTGGCGTTTAAGAAGTATCGGTATTATGATGTGTTCTTAAAGAGCCATATTTTTCTCTTTCCAATATCCATCTTCTAACACATGGCTTTAATAATTTTAAGTTATTTCTAGAATCAGGCAAATCTCTCTCTGAATATTTTTTCAAAGTGGAAGCAAATATGAAAAAATGAAACCTTGTTGCGAATCTAGTTCTGAATTTAAATTCATAAAGTCTAGCTACCATAGATAAGAGCCCATTAATTACTAAATTAATATGACTACTTGTTTACAAAGAATAACTTTGTCTTGGATAGATAGATAGATAGATATATAGATAGATAGATAGATATGACCGACTAACTCTGTAACATCCACTAACCAGAACAATTTATCCAATCTAAACAGCATCAAATTAATTACAAACAGGTCTAAAACTATTATGGATCTGATGTGAACCAAAAACACCCATAAATATAATAATTCTGAAGCAAGTGTATATACAATAAAATGATAAAACTGCTCCTCACTATATATTGGGAAAACTTGTAGAATTAATATGTGGCCTTCTATTGAGGTCACTTACTTACCTTCAATTTCTTCCAAATCCCAAATTCTCCAGCCATAATTCTAGATATTAGTCACATTTCCATATTTCATATCACCTCTCTGATATGATGTTTCAGTCGCCTTAACATGATCTGCGTATTCATACGTCATGTGTTAAAAAATGTCATCCTATGGAATAGTTGAGCATGTGAAAAAAAACATCAGAGATTTATATTAAACAGACCCCAAAATAACAGGTTATTTTTTATCGGATTTACTCTAAACAATGCAGTAAGGCCAATAAGACAAAGGCATTTACTGGGTGTGAAAACAGAAACATTACTAAGGAGCGAGAACAATAAAATAGTAATATGGAAGGTGATAGATACAAATTGACATTTCATTTACGTTTTTTTTAAGATCAAAATTAACTGGAAAGCATGGGTCCGCAAGAAAATTTCGCAAGCGCAAAGTGGGAGAAAAGGAACTTTTAGTAAAGAACCTACAGTTAAATCTAACAAATTCAGGTGTAAATAAATTAAACTTTATTGGTAATCTAGTACTATGCATAAATTCATAATGTCTAGCTATCATAGCGAAGAGTTCATTAATTAATAATTGCTAATCTAACGTGTTTGCTAACAATAACTTAGTCCTGGGTATGACGATAAACTATACACGGCACCAAGACCACTGATCAGAATATTGGAGGTTTTGAGGAGCGTGTAACCACCTCTTAATTGCTGTTGTTCACAGGTTCACCCTGCGCACCGGATGGGGGTGATAGCACTTGTTAGCGGTCCAAGCTAGGGGCAATAGTGAAATTCCAAACAAATGAAAAACACTAGGAAAGTAATAATATACACTGTTATAGCAAAAATACCATCAATACATATTTGCACAAAAAAATTACGAAAATTACCTATTTATAGTAAAATTACCAACAATATATATTTATAGTAGAATTACATCTGTAGTAGAAAGCACACAATTGCGTTCAAAATATATCTAGATGAAGCTATAAATTATCTTCAAAATATTTAGATTTCAGCATTAAACGACTCCTAGAGCATGGTATACCGCTAATCAAAATCAACTAACCAACAATAACTAGTGAAATAAAAGAGGTAAATTTATTGATCAGTTTTTATATAATAAAGAAAATATCCGAATCAAGTGTTGAAAATCATAAACACCAATTTAGCTATGTTAGTCTCTTTGATGTGAGGCGTCGGCAAAAATTAAGTGCGGGAAATAATTTATTATTAAATCGGATATTAAAGTGCGATTAAATATAGATATTTACAAAAGTATAGAAAGCAGAAAATCCTAAACTGTCTTCTTTATTCCATACATTCATAAAAACTTGTTAAATAGATAAATCGTTATGGCTCTGTCTTCTATTGCCTCCCGTGAATCATGTAAGTGTTACATTGCATTCGCATAGTGCTCCTTCCTATATATATATATATATATATATATATATATATATATATATATATATATATATATATATATATATAAACATATATCTATATATATATATATATACACACACATATATCTATCTATATATATACACACATATATCTATATATATATACACACATATATCTCTATATATATACAAGCATATACTATCTATATATATATATATATATACACACATATATCTATCTATCTATATATATATATATATATATATATATATATATATATATATATATATATATATATATATATATAGAGAGAGAGAGAGAGAGAGAGAGGGAGAGAGAGAGAGAGAGAGAGAGAGACGGGGAACCTCGAGGTGGTGTAATGGTTAGTAAGCATGTCTCGCTAGAACAATTACGACTGAGTAGTGAGTTCGATCCTCACTCGGCATCTCATACATTCGGCCTTGTGCCATATCTGAGGTACGCTTGGAAAATCACTATATATATATATATATATATATATATATATAGAGAGAGAGAGAGAGAGTGAGAGAGAGAGAGAGATTTGTGAATAAAAACTTTCCTTATGTAAGCACTGTAGATAGATAATATGTTAACTCATGTGTACACGATAGCACAATGTCGAGGAAATCTGTATTTACAAGAACATGTATGTGTTATTTAAATAGAATATGTATATATGTACATGCGTATGAGTTTATAATGTTTTATTCCAAAAGACATTTTTATGATTTCAATAATTAAATGTGATTGTATTCATAGCGATATTTTCATAATGTTAAATGATAAGTATTTTAATTGCATTTGTACTTTTTTTATAAACATTTAAATATGTAATAATGTTTCTAAATAAAGTATCTCTTAAGCAATCATTGTAAAACTTTTTTTTATAATACTCGATGAAAACATGTATAATTCAAGATTTATGTGACTGGCTTTTATTAAAATTCTAAAAGTAGCTTTTTAAATAAAATAGCAATTTGAAAGGGAGCATAAAGTACTAGAAAATCACCCGTTCAACAAACTGTTTTGTTAGCTCGCGTTAAATTTACTTTCTAAATACATACATACATATATATATATATATATATATATATATATATATATATATATATATATATATATGTGTGTGTGTGTGTGTGTGTGTGTTTGTGTATGTATAAATATATATATATATGCGTGTGTGTACGTATGTATGCATAAATATATATACATATATATATATATATATATATATATATGCCTCTGTATACGTATGTATGTATAAATATATATATATGTGTGTGTGTATGTGTGTGTGTGTCGTGCGTGTGTATCTGTAGAGAGGTAGAGAGAAAGACATATGCTGACGACAGATAATTATTATATATATATATATATATATATATATATATATATATATATATATATATATATATATATATATCAACAAACCACACGAACAAATTAAACCCACGTGCAACTGCAGAATAAAGAACGAATGTCCCTTAAACGGAAATTGTTTACAAAACAACGTAATATACCAAGCCACGATAAAATCAGCAGATAATGAAGAAAAAGTATACATAGTAGTAACTGAAGGACCCTGGAAACAAAGAAATTATACACACAAAACATCTTTCACAAATAGTAAATATGCAAACAGTACAATGCTTTCTAAGTATATCTGGGAAATTAAAAACAAAACGAACATCACACCAGAAATATCTTGGAAGATAAGGAAAAAATCATCAGCCTACAATAACCAATCAAAAACTTGCAATCTTTGCTCGGAGGAAAAAATAGCTATCATTACTTTTCCCGACCAAAATAAATTATTAAACAAAAGATCCGAACTCATCTCAAAATGCAGACATGAAAATAAATTTTTACTACGTAACCTAAAAAATTAAAAACGGAAAAAATAAAATAAAAACAAATAAATATACTAATAAGCAAAAATAACAAAATAACAAAAAAAAAAATAGAAATAAAACATAAAAAAATACTATGTTACTTAAAAATCGAAAACCGAAAAGAGAAAATATACAAGTAAAATAAATTAACCTAAATTCATCCAAGTAAATAAATAAACAAACCAATCCCAAATAAAGATAATCAATTAAAAACTGTTCCCGCCAAAATAATACTTAGAATGAACTACAACAATCAACCCCAAAACTGAACAAATAGTTTTAATTAAATTCCCAAACCAAAACAAAACTGTTAAATAAGTGATATAAACAAATTTTTACCACGTTAATAAATAAATAAAATAAGAAACAAAAATAAAAACAAGCAATATAATTTGACCTAAATAGATAAACAAACGACTTCCGATGAAATAACCGCCATAATAGAATACCCACAATGCACCACTAACCCGTATATATATAAATAGCCGAGAAAAATAACAGCACACGTGGCTTGACGATTGCATATAGCATGAAACAGACTGTCGCCTCTAAGTGTTGACTTCTATGTTCACTTTTATATTTACACACGCTCTATCTCTGATATTGAGCACTTTATTCCATAAATATAGCACACCTTAAGACTATATTTCTTTATATATATATATATATATATATATATATATATATATATATATATTCTAACAGAACAAAATATACTGATAGACAGACAGATAAATAGAGATAGATAAAGGAATAATCTAAGTAATTATACGTTTTTTATATGTTAAAAATCAACAAAATAGGATCTTAGATAGAAAGATAGATAGATAGATAGATGCATAAACTAAGTGCAGGTACGTATTCTATACAATCGAACAGAACAAAATACGCAGATAGATAGCTAGCTAGCTAGGTAGATAGATATCTAGATAGATAGATAGTGAATAAGCTGATTATAGATACGTTCTAAATATATTTGAGCAGAACAAAATATGTCCTGATATAGATAGATAGATAGATAGATAGATAGATAGTTTCCTTGGAGACCTCAAAATCTTTAATTAGATTAGCGACTCGTCAGCGATTGGTTGCAAAAATCATTAGAATAAAAATGTTTGAAAAACGAAAGAAAAGATAACTGATACATACAGAAGACTCACTGAACAATGATTGAATTTTGCGCTAGACAAGATGTCTACTCAAGAGAAAACTTTTCAAAAAGTAATTTCGGGCGAACATAGTTGTGTCTTTGCGTTCTAGTCTACGGTCAATTTCGTTGAAGTAAAATCTAGAAACGAAAAATTCTAAAAAGTGTCGATACTCGTAATTTCTTTTTTCTTTTTCATTTCTCATTAAATTGATTTTTCGTTGGCAACTTATGTGACATGGAGAAAAGTCTATTGACTTTTTGGCAGTAAAGAATAGGACATTCTTTAAAAGTTTTGTTGCATATTTCTTTCAGCGCGTAGGTAATTTTCTTTTGTTAATTTGTGTTTCTTTTTTTTTCATACTTTATCTGTACATACGTACGCACGTAGAAAAAGGAAAGGAATCTGTTGTGTTTCTGTTCGTTCCATTCAGTAATGCTTATAAAATTTGAAGAAATTACACGCAGTAAAAAAGGAAGCATGGAAAGAGAAAACAGCGGCTCAAAATATTTGACGGAAAAAGAAGACAGAATTCAAAGAAAAAAAATAAAGTTTTCAAAAATAAAAGTGACAGAGACGACATGAAAATATCCGCCAATGATAATAATCAGGAATATGCAGAAAAATGAAAAAAATATCAATATTAGTGATGGGGGTTACTGAAAAGATACACCTTCAAAAAATAAATAGCCTGATGTTTTGGCTTTGAAATACTGATGATCAGATGACGATCAAGGCCTAGAGGTTTTCAATAAACCTTTCTCACGCTTTTCCTTATTCATGTTGAGTTTTCATCATTCGGGTCATAAACCTCCACTGTCTTTTGAACAGGAGTAGAGATTTTGAAATTTTTTTCCTGTTTATGATAGGTTTTCCTTTCCTTCTAAAGTCTTTTTCTTTTCTTTCATTTCCACTAGCCCCTTTCATCTTAGTGGCATTATTGCCTTGCTTGGGGTGAATTGTATACATACACACAGACACACACACACATATGTGTGTGTGTGTATGTATGTATGTGTGTATGTATATATATATATATATATAGAGAGAGAGAGAGAGAGAGAGATAAATATGAATATATTACACACACGCAAACACACACAGACACACACACACACACACACACACACATATATATATATATATATATATATATATATATATATATATATATATATATATATATATATATATATACCAAATGTTAATTGGTAGAGCTAATTCCAACGTGGGCGTTAATAAAAAGAGAACTCAGTTTTAGAATTGACCAATATAATAGTAATAAGTAAAGACAATCATTAAAGATCCATTTTGGTTATAATTTATTTCATGAATATATTTAAATATTCATCTTTTCAGACTGAGTGTTTTTTGGGAAACGAAATTTGCCCAGACAAAAGGAAAAGGGAGGGGAAAAAGAGTAAAGGGAAACATTTTCATAATAAAAGAGGAAGTAAGAAAAATAAAATTTTCAAGATAAATTCAAAATAAAAAGAAATTATTTAGGAAAGATAGAAAGAAAGAGAGAGAAAGAGAAAGAGAGAGAGAGGTGGAAGAGAGGATGGAAGAGACAGAGAAGAAGGCAAAGAAAAGAAAGGAAAGAAGGAAGAATTAAACACGAGCCGATATACTGACCTAGAAATAAATTATTCCTTAAAGGGCTGAACAAGTTAATATACAGAGTAAGGGAGTGGGTGATCAGAATAAAAAAAAACAAAAAACAAAGATATGTCTTATGTCCATGTCTGAACGAAATAAAGGGTTCAGTTCGAAAATCCAATCACCTGCTGAAGGCCGAAACACCGTGCATATGACAATAAAGATGAGGACAACAGTCCGAACAATGAAAATAATTACAATACCTCATCTCAGAATTAAAGATAAAAATGCTGAAGTTATTACGAACGTCAATAATATAAATACTTGACATGACACACCCATTGCAGGAAACCACCGCCATTCCTTCCCTACTCCATCGATTAGGGGTGAGTTCCACTCGAAACCTTCTTCCGACGAACTACTGTTCTAGGGAAAAGACCCACTAAGAGGACGTTACCCCGATTACTACAATCTTTATCTGTTCATATCTAGAGTTAAACATTATCATAACCTTTAAAGTAACCCTGTACTTCGAGTGGTTCCATGTGATTGTACAGTGTGAACCTTACTGTAAAAAATGATACGACCGTTATCATCAAAGTTAAAATAATATGAGATTCAAAGATCTAATTACAAATATTAGGTTGGTGCAAAAATAATGACGTAATAATGTAGTTTTTTGACATTAAAAATACGTTAAAAATCGACATTATTACGTCATTATTTTTGCACCAACCTAACAGGTAGCAAGAATAACAGCAGGAATATGAAGACATTATATGCGAAGGTATTAATGACAAAGGGAGGCAACTTTTTCTTACTTGAAATACGAATGTTCGGACTGAAATATTGTCAGTCCATAATGCTATCCAGAATCTGAAGAAATGACCAAAGAACTGATTTTTCGAAAGGCTACTTATGTCTGATTTCTCTCGTAAAGATTGTGGAGAGATTTGTATATATAGAAGTATAATTTTTCTGTCCTTTATTTAATTGCCTACAAATGCATTTTCTGCCTGGACATCCGAAATTTAACATATTCGTTTTATTTAATAATTAGATTTTGTTTATATTTCGATTATATCGCCATTTTTATTTTCTATGTTCAATCTAGATTTATTTTTTCCAGTTTCGAAATCTTAAAAAAAATTTTTTTTTAAATAAGTTGCTACCTTGCTTAACTCGGGTATGCACCCACTCTTAATTTTCTCTCTTTCCTTTAATTTCTTTCATTGTAAAATATAAGCTAACAATATTTTTTACTTTTATTAGGCACAAATCAATGAAACAGCAAAGATGTGTGTAGAGACTAACAGATAGAGACTAAGGTATATTGATAGAAAGATATGAGCAGTGAGAAAGAGATTGAAAGACAGAACAGAATGAACAGAGTGATAGATAGATAGATAGATAAAGTGAGAGAGAGAGAGAAAGAGAGAGAGAGAGGAAGAGATAGAGATATAGATATATAGGCAAAATAAATAGCAGAGAGAGAGTATAGATAGATTGATAGAAAGAAAGAATGAATGAGTGAAAGAAAGAAAGAAAGAAAGAAAGAAAGAAAAAAGGAATGTAGAAAGAGAATACAGAGAGTATAGGAAATGAATGGACATAGACAGACTAAAAGTCAAAAACGGTCACAGATCGATAAGCAGCAAAATAAAAGAAATAGACTTGCATAGACAGATCAATAAGTGGAAAGATAATACGAATAGACTAAACCAGACTAGATCGAAGATGGAAAAAGTATTCAATTATAGATAGATAGATAGATAGATAGATAGTTAGATATGAGACTGTCATATACAGATAGATAGATAGATAGATAGGAACAGATTGGAATATATGTACAGACTGTTCGCAAAGTCACTATGCACTTACATTTTTATTAAGACATTATTACCACCATCCCGAAATACGTGTTCGACAAGAAATACACTTTCTTCCGCTGTAAAAAAACATATACGAGTGAAATCTGAAATCAAAAAATATGAAGGGAAAAGTTCCAAGTAATTTTACGAATACCATATATATATATATATATATATATATATATATATATATATATATATATATATATATATATATATATATCGCTCATTGATGTCGGTGTTAAATAAATTGATTAAATAGAACAAAGTTATAACCTATATATTAATAAATATATATATATATTTCCCTCAACGGTAACACAACGTGGAATTTCACGTACATGCAGTCTTCTGAAAATAAGTATATTTATTAATATATATATATATATATATATATATATATATATATATATATATATATATATATATATTAATTTATGCAAAACTAGGTCGTATGGGTAGACCCAAGGAGGATGATATCCGGAGAGCTCAATGTAAATTCAGAGCAAATATATTTGAATAAAAAACAGACCACTTTAAGGTTCCATGTAATAAATTATTTCACCACAGCCCTTTTAAAGGGCTAAGAATCATCAGACTTTACTTCCAAACACATGGCGCTAACACATGACTGTATGTGTATAACTATGGTATTGTACTGATACGTCTTTTAATGTATGTACATGTATATCTCACAAAATACATTCGAATGCTTGAAGGTGGTCCTCAGTGATGAAAGCCGTCTTCATCGCTGATTTCGGGGTTCTTATTCATCATATCAGCTCCGACAGCCACCCCCGACCTGTTATCTTATTCAACAGGTCACCACCGTGTAAAGGATTGTGCTAGTACTCATGACAATTTATACTTTCTGCTCTTAAAAAAAAAAATAAATAAATAAATAAAAATAAATAAATAAATAAGATAAAAAAATAAAATAAAATAAAATAATAAATAAATAACTAAAATAACAACCAACGGAAGCGTCCAAAATTGCTTTCTCTGTCCCAATCAAAATATTGACGATACATTTAGCTATTCACTAAAATGGGGGCGTCTTTTGTTTTTTGTTTTTACCTTACCCTCCTCTCTTTTTTTGTTCCCCCCTTCCAAACTGAATTATATAAATTGCTTGCTTCGCATCAATTAAAAAAAAAAAAAAAAAAAATGTAATCTTTTTCAAAAATAATTTATACTACTTAATTAAAAATTCTTATTATCGTATGCAATGGATTGATTTTATGTATTTACAGTTAAAATATATATATCAGTGGTACCGGTAGGGACGGATGGAATATTAAATTAACCTATATAGGGACGGATGAAATATTGATTGGAATAAACTAACAATTTATATGGTAAATACGAATTAATTCTAAATTATAATGGTTTAAATAAATTGATGATATTGTGGTGTATGGTAGAAATGAATTTGATTAATGTTAATTTGTGTGGATTGATTTTAAATTATGTTACATTAAAAAATAACATCGTATGAGAATAAATTTTACATTATGATAAGTTCCAGTACCCGAACAATATCGGATGTTCAGTTACAATATTTCTGTTTTATGAAAAAGAAAAAAAAAAAAAAAAAAAAAAAAGGAGTAAAAAAAACTATCAAGAGTTTGTGAGCTAAATTTAACTAATAAAACCTATAAAAACTTATTTATTCGCAAGCAATTTAAATCCAGATTAGGGATTGTTTTCCATTGAATTATTCCCCCACTGCTCGGATCCTTTAAGCCATGTTCATTTAGAAGCCGTCAGAGCTTGATTTGAAATTTTCTTAACGGATTTGGCTTTAGCTGATCCCACGATGCCTATTTTCCTAAAAGCTTTGCACATTGACTGGCCTGCAAAGCCACGACATCCTACTTCCACAGAATCATATGTGACCTTCCAGGAATTTTGTTGACACTTTTCGATCAATTCTTGATATTTTGATCGTTTCCTTTCATTTGCTAATGTCAGGTATTCTTCCCAGGGGACCGTGAGCTCCCATATTATACACTGTTTGGTGGAGTTGGAATAGATAATCAAGTCTGGTCTTAGTGATGTTTCCGCTATATGTCTGGGGAACTTTAGTTGTGTCTTCAGGTCTGTATCCAAATGCCAATCGTTTGCTGACGATAACAAGTTTGTTTTGGGGATCGTTTGTTTTTTTTTTCTTCGTTCCCTCTTTAACGAAGGGAATTAATATGAACTTCTTATTAGGGGTGTATTTAGAAGTTCTCGCTGCTTCACTGACTTCATTTGGTATTGCCTTTAGGACTTGGTCGTGGCGCCAGCGGTATCTACCGTCACTCAAGGCTTTAGCGCAGCTACTTAGGATATGTTGCAGTGAAGCGCGTTTCCCACATAATTGGCAATTTGGGGTATCCCTTTTGCCCCATAAATATAAATTGGATGGGCTAGGTAGCACATCGTATACCGATTTTATTAGGAAACTTATTTCCCCAAAGTTTGACCGCCAGTAGTCTGACCAGCTGATCTTTTTCCTGTTCGACACGCTGCCATTTTGTCCATGCTCCCTGTGAACTAAGTGCCACCATATTGTGGTATCTCGTTTCTTCAATCCCTGCTCGCACTTCTTCTTGGATTAATTGCCGTTTTTCTCTCCCTTTGGCTCTGTTTATTTGGTGACAAGGAAAATAACCGAGACCCGCTCTACCTTTAGCGATAGTGCCAAGAATTGCTTTATGCCGTAATCTATCTTCTGCCATCTCCAACTCCTTTTCTGCACTCCATTTTCTCCCCGTTCGAGATTGAATACATGCTGCTACCACTTTTGGGTTTTTTGATTCTTTATATTGCAGCTGTTCTCTTACTCTTGTGACTTTAAACTCCTCAACAAGACTATTGAAAGGGAGCTGAAGAGCATTATTCCTGCCGTAGAGTGCTGCTGTGCTCAGACACTATGTTTTTATATGGAAAGAGAAGTATGCATGATTTTTTTTAATGTATATGTGAGTGTGGATGTGTATAATTAGATGGGTACTTATATGTCTTGCCACAGATATGGGATGGCGAGTAATATATGTATATATATATATATATGATTATAAGATTTTGTGTATTCATAATGTAATGACGTATTGATATTGATATGTTCTTTGAATGCATGCATATGTGGGTGTATATATATATATATATATATATATATATATATATATATATATATATATGTATGTGTGTGTATGTGTATATGTGGGTATATGTGTATATGCATATGTGTGTGTACGTGTATATGTGTATATGTATAGATGCGCATGTATGGGTGCTTGTATATGTGTGTATATATGTATATATATATAGAGAGAGAGATAGATAGATATACATATAATTATATATGTGTGTATATATGTAAGTATATATGTGTATGTGTAGATATGTATGTATATATGTGTGTATGTGTCTTTCTACAGGTGTATATGTGTATGCATGGGTATATATATATAGTTTTGTGTGGATGTGTGTGTACGTGTATATATCGATTTATATGTATATAGGGATATGTATGTATGTGGATATAGATAGGTGTTCGGATATGTGTAGAGGTGTGTATGTGTATGGATATATAGAATATTATAAAAGAAGGACCTAATTTTCTGTTAGTAATGGTTTATCCAAATTTCTCCTCTAATATTCTCCAATTGGAAGTGAGTTCAAATAATACGGAGGTAAATTTTAAACTGATAATTTAGTTTAAATTGAAATATATTACCCTTTAATAATCATTATTGATGATACAATTATTTAAATTGGAATAACCTCTGATAATTATGTGGGTACCTAAAAACAGTCACGAGTTTAATTTATGTACAAAACTCAAACGAATAGATGTCAACTTAATAATCAAAAAGAAAAAAGTTTAGGAAAATAAAAAAGATTACTAGATGTAAAATGAATTATCCTTTTAATGTTGTTTCCATGAAATTTTTCCAATCGACCATTTCATAGAAAATACCCAAAACTCCAACAAACATCAAATTCTTCGTAGATTTTGTAAACACTTAGATTTACAGTGTAACCCGGATATAAGAGAGTTGTCGGGACCGGAGAAGAAGTCTCTTATATCCGGGTTTCTCTTATATCCGCGTTTGGTCTATTTTGTTTAGGTAAGTATCGCTCTACTTTGGGACCAGAGAAAATCGCTCTTATATCCGGGTTTCTCTTATATCAGGGTTACACTGTATATCAAACTTTAACCTCCAATAATACCCTTTAAAGTAATGCGAAATAACAGCGTCCAAGAAATTGAGTGAAACCTTCTCTCATCAGGATTGTTTCCTTGTATCTTCTTTCTTTTATGTCGGCTTTCCTCTTCAACACTTACCCATCCATATCTAAAGATAACATAAGTGAAGCGTTTTCTGGCCCACACCAAGTGGGGTTAGGGATAAACAATTGAAATGGTACATCTAACTCACTCATGTCTTCTCTCCCCCACTCACTTCCTCACTTCGTTAATTTGCATATGCTTAATACGGCCCGTCAAAAATGTGTAAATTTCTGTTCATTTTTAATTTCAACCTTTGGAAGTAAAGTCTGATGATCCAGAGCCCTTTAAAAGGGCTGAGGCGAAAGAATTTATTACATGGAACTTTAAAGTGGTCTGTTTTTTATTCAAACACACACACACACACACACATATACATATATATATATATATATATATATATATATATATATATATATATATATATATATATATATATATATACATATATATATATATATATTAAAGTATGTTTACCTAGAATTTTTTTTTCTATAAAGGGCTGAACAAGTTCATATACTGAGTAAGGGAGGGGGTGACCAGAATTAAAATAAGATACTGTAACATGTCGAATGTTCGTGTTATTTCAAGTCATTTCCGACAGCAAAAATTTCAAATTAATGATAATAATAATAATAATAATAATAATAATAATAATAATAATAATAATAATAATAATAATAATAATCACCTCGATAAAATAAAATTATTAACTAATATAAAAAGAATTAATAAAATTATAAAATACAACGAGATATAAATAAAGAACAATTTTAAAGAAGAACTTAAAAATAGATTTGGATAAAAATAATAAAGAGAATACCGTCGAGAATATTAATATAAAAATAATGTTAATTAATAATTTAAAACTATAAATGATGTAGGCAAGACAATCCCATATATAACCATATACAAAAATATGAATACACTTACGCATACTGGGCCATTGGAGCATGAGTCCTGGAAGAGAACGCACTGTAAGTTTAATAGCTGGTTATTGCATGACCTAATGGATAAAAGTGACGACCTAAATTGTTGTGATTTCAATACATCCAGTGTTAAAAAAAAAAAAAAACTTGGAGAGTTTAGTTAAAGGGAGATAACTGAAAGAATCGGAAGTAGCGTGACATGTGGAACGAGAATAACCTACCCTCGTGGACGAAATAAAGGGTTCAGTTTGAAATTCCAAACCCATGAATAAGGCCGGAGCGTACAGCAGCCGAAACGCCGTGAATATGACAATAAAGATGAAGACAATAATCCGAACAATGTAATTACTCATTGTTTATGTTCTTGTTTTCAGAACGTTTCGGCTGCTATACTCTCCGGCCTTCTTCTGGTGTCTGTCAATCCTGGTATCATTAGGGAATTTTCTAACTGATCACTATTTATAAGTGGAAATTTAGGTTCCTCAAGTCGACTAGCTGTTTTCGTTCTTTTCAGTATTAATGGTGGCTTTCTTGTCAATTTGAAGTGGTGTTTAAAGTCAAGAACTTGGTTATGTCATTAATTTACTTCGAGTTACACGTGATACATATTTTGTTGCTGTTCCTGGTATGGAGGTTTTATTATTCGGTACTGTCTTTTTTTCGGTGGTGAACCTTGTAGCGCCTGTCTACGTGGTTCGAAGAGATGGAGTCCTTGCTAAGAAATTACAGGTTTAATTCGCTTGCAGCAATTTCAAGCATTAATCTGAGAAAACACTTGTATGCAGATGACAGTTTAGATATCCCTTAACGGCTTTTGTGCCATACATACACACATCGAATTCGGGCTAATGAAGTTTTTTTTTAAGCCATGAATCTACTACTTAGAATGTATCAATTCAGATATAGTTTCTGTTACTGGCATAATATTCCCAGTTCAAATTTGTGCGTGCAACGTAAATCGGAAATGGTAATAGTAAGCCTAATAATAAAATTACTGCTATCCGTACAGGACAGATTCGGCGTTCGTTGACTGTAGAGTTAGCCTGGCGGTTAACTAAATATTTATATGATACTAGTTTTAACTGGTGAAAATTTCACGGTTTTTCTATTTTAAATATCTAATAAATCTTAATTCTTAAGTAAATGATTCTACGATGATAAAATATCCGAACAAATTCCCCTATTACATCGATAAATATTTGAGCGTAAAAACTTTAACACAATATTGTAATAAGTCATAAATATGAATGCTTGTCGTTATTTTAAGAAGTGGGTACAAATGAAAAAATTGAATGAAAACTATTTTTCATTTTACTGCCGTCAAACCCTTCTATCTATTCTTTCTTTCTTTCATTCTTTTATTAATTTTCTCACTGAACCTAAGTAGCCTCTCTGGTATGTGTTTTGCGTATCAAAACAGAATAGTCCATTATTTATGAGGTATTTGCAGGCGACGTTAAACACTTCTATCGTCCCTTCTTCTTTTCTTTCTTTCTTCCTTCCTCACTTTCTTTCTTTCTTTCTTTCTTTCTTTCTTTCTTTTTGTTTGTTTGTTTGTTTGTTTCTTATTCACTTTCTTTCTTTCTTCCTTCCTCTTTCTTCCTTCCTCTTTCTTTCTTTCTTTCTTTTTTTCTTTCCAAATTGCTTTTTTTCTTTCTTTTATTCATTTCCTCACTGAAACCAGTGTCTTTTCCCCTCTTTCGAAGACATCGAAACGGAATTGTTCATTATTTATGAGGTATTGGCAGGCAATTTTACACTCTTCTTTCTTTCTTTCTTTCTTTCTTTCTTTCTTTCTTTCTTTCTTACGTTCTTTCTTACATTCTTACAGTCTTCTTACATTCTTAAATTCTTACAGAAATTCTTGCATTCTTACATCCTTTCTCAAATTTTTACATTCTTTCTTACAGTCTTTCTTTCATACAATTTTTCTTCATTAAACCCAAATAGTGCCGTTTTCCCTCTCTCTATGCGATCAAAACGGAATAGTCGTTTATTTATGAGGACATAACGTTCGTGCGAACTAACGCGGGGACGGACAAGCACAATTATAATAGGATTATTTATAAAAGGAGTTGGCAATAGCACCGGCGGCCATTTTGAACATGTTTAAAATATTTTTAATGCTTATACCAACGAACCCGTAAACTTCCATTAACCAAAATTTAATATATTTAATTTTATGACAAAATGAATAGTATAAATGAATAAATGTATATACCGTAGCTGGTAGACTTTTGTGATTAATAATTTAATAGCAGATAGGTTTTTGAGTTAAAAACAAACTAAAATGAATAAAAGATGAAAGTGAGTACCATTTTCAGTCAACAATATTCTCAAGATATTTTGGTCATATATGTGCACTCTTAAAAGTGTGAATAGGTCATATGTTAGCAAAGATATGACTAGCACAGGATAACCTTTATGGCACTTGCGAAGGGTAATAGTCAGGACAAAAGAGAAAACGATACTCTTGAAAAGATGAAAGTAAAGAGTCACATCAATTGTTAATGCTAAAGCTGGAGAAAAAAAAGAAACGTTTGGGAAACAAAGAATGTCGTCGAAAAAGAAATGGAGCTGAAAAATAAACAGATGTAATGAAAGAAGATCTAGAAAATAGCATGAGACCGAACAAAAGTTATTATTAAAAACAATGAAAATGACTTTGAAGATAAAATACTAATTAAGCATCGAAAAATGGTAGGAAGCAAAAATACGGAGAAAACGAAAAGGTGTAGAGAATCACAAAATAAAAACGTGTAAAATGTATTGAGAAAAAATGATAAAGAAAAATAAAAGGAAATATATTTCTATAATCTCGCGTGAATGACGGAATGAAGGGGATTTAGAAAATACAAAGGACAGTTAAGAGAAAATCTAAGGGAAATATGCCGAAATGATTTTAGACAGGATTGACGGTCTTAGAAAAAAAGAACTCTAAAAGAAATATGGCAAAGATTCAGAAAAATGTAACAGAAAAGGTAATGAAAAGAAAGTAATTTCTTTCCTGTTATCGTACCTTAGCATAAAGGAATATCAAAATGGAAGTTTTCAACATGTCCGACTTTATATTGCTATTGTCTAATGATGAGCTATTTTTTTAAGCATTTGTAACTATTATATTTCTTGTGATTTTCCTTATTACATGTTATTGCCAACAATTATTGAATTTTCCTTTTTTGCAAGATATGCTTAACATTGTAATCGAAATAAAATTATTGAAAATGAATGACAGCAGCTGTAGTGGATAAATGGATGAATGAGGAATGGCAATTGTTTGCATAAATAAATGAAAAAATAAATAGCATTGACTAAGTTTAATTCAATATTTTTTTTATTTAAAATCTAAAGTTGAGCGCCTATTCTGCATTATTGTTTATCTCATCTATATTTCATAACGTTATTTTAACGAGTAACTCTTGAATTATTTTAACGAGTAACTCTTGAATTATTTTAACGAGTAACTCTTGAGTTATTTTAACGAGTAACTCTTGAATTATTTTAACGAGTAACTCTTGAATATTTCCCATGATTATTTTTGAAATATCGCACAATTAACATTAATGATATTTAAAAATCTCAAATCTATGTCTATATCTATGTATCAGCATGTACAGTAATTGCGCACACAAACACACGCAAACACAACTATATATATATATATATATATATATATATATATATATATATATATGATAAAGGTACATTCATAAGGAGAAAATACTCAATGTCCGCGATAGTGCGTGGGTGATTATAAGAAGCGTGGACACTGAAGACAAAATACATTACAGTAACGACAGTCTGTTTCATGGTTGCACGCAATATTGATCCCTTATCATCACCGAGTGGCAACAGTCTGTTTCATGCTTTCAAACATTCTTCAGGCCATCTCCAAGTGATTGCGTCCAAGCATGAAACCGATTATCGCAACTCAGTATTGTCATCAATATCCAATTTTTTAATATTTATACGCGTGTGCGCACACGAACATACACACACACACACACACGTTTTTACGTAAACTCATATTTTGAGCGATAAATATACGCTAGATTTTTAACCACCTATTCAATAAAGTTGGTGATCTCAAATATTGTTTTTGAACTTTGGTTTAATCGTACCCAAATCAACATACGAACAACCGATAGACATGATAATACTAGATACACACAAAGACAGACGCATAAATATACAAACTCAGGAATATACATTATCATGTGAACCTCTATATGAGGGTCATATAAAAATGGATTCTGAGCTCAATAATAAGTGGCAACGCAATCTTCTGGACTGCTTGGGTTCAATCATGAAAAAATAGACTGTCACCCTTGCCGTTGATCTCAGTGCCCACTTCATATATATATATATATATATATATATATATATATATATATATATATATATATATATATATATATATGTATGAATGTTTGTGTGTGTATGTATGTATTATAGAGAGTATTAATCTAAGATCCAAGTCACACACGTGCACATGACATGTTTTTCTGTTGAATATAATTTATTAACTCATCGTCAACCACTGTTTAGACATCATCCAATCGTATCTTTTAGTAGGAATTAATTTTCCCTACTGAAATATAAAATAAATACATTGAATTAGAATGAACCGATTCTCACTTGGAACTAACTTTAAAACAATAAACCATTGCACAAGAGAGTCATCGATGCTTTCAAAAATGCTATTATAATCCTTTCTACATGTTCCCTCATCGAGGCAATTGGAATAAAACAGTTATGACAAGCAAAAGCAAATACATCATTGTTCATATTGGAAATGCTGTTGCTTTTATTTTATGTCAGTTATGTCTAATTCGAAATCAAATTCTGCTTCCTCCAAGGAAAACAATTTCTGTTGAATAATTGTGTTTACAGGTTTATTCAGTCATATATCCTGATAATTTTATTGTTATACGTTATTTATATAGAGACACATAAGTTAATGCTCTGTTTATAACAAACAGAATTACCAACATTTACCTGTCTGAATGTCCGAGAAATTTCATAGAAAATATGCGTCCTCCGAGAGGAATCGAAAATTTATCCTACACGGAACCGTCATATAGCCTGACGTGCTATAGCAGTTGAACTACGAAGGTCGCACCTGGTTAGAAAGATAGATTTACTGCGACCTTCTATATGAGGGTTCAGTGCAGGATACAGGTTCGATTCCTGCCGGAAGACGCATATTTTCTAGGAAATTTCTCGGATAATTCTGGCTGCTATATGTTGTTAATACTGTTTATTATAAACATAACATTCACTTAAATATTTGTGTTTATATAAATAACGTATAACAATAAAATATATTAAAATAATTGTTGGACTTATTCTATTTAATTATATATATCCTGATTTATAATTTTCTTTTATTCATTTGCATTCTTAAAATTTTAATGCTGTATCATTTTAGGTCTTAGGAGATGACGGCTCTCTACAGTTTCTTAATATTCTTTTTAATTATATATTATAATTTCTTTATAGGAAAGATAATTGAATTATTTCTGCAACGTCTATGAATAGTAATGGCGTTATTTGCAACTATCTTTGATATTGTTGATTGAACCACCACGGGATAAATAATTGACTCTTTTGGTAGCTCAAAATAACAGGGGTCCAGTCTCTGATCGATCTCTTTTTAGTCACGACCAGTATATATTTTCTCTGGGTCAAGTGTGGGCTCGGACCTGGGATTTATGACTTTTCCTAATCAAGCGGCGAGAAAGAGAGAGTTCAAAATCCGTAGAAGAGGAAACGCTTTACTAACTAGCCAGCCCACTCTGGTGAGCACTACAAGGTGTAGAATCAACATTCTACATTTAGTTTTATAGCTTATTAAAAGTGGATCAGAGTTATTTGCTTACCTCACAGCTGGGCAACTTACGAAAATAATTCATTAAAACCGGCCTTGCATATAATTTTCGGAGAATATTTTGTGATTGGTCAATAAAATTCATATATTTGAGTGATTTCAACTACGTACGCACGCACGCATCATTCTAGCTCCTGTCTTAGTTACAATTTTGACGCCAACTCTTTTTGGAGCCTATCACATGACACAAAAGGCAATAAATATGGAACGACATCACGTCAGTGAGCAATTTACCAGCAATCAATCGCCTCCGGAATCCACGTCACACAATTCTCAGGTATACAGTTATTTCTTAACATAATTCCAACCTACCGAAAATAACTCTCACTCACTCACTCACTCACTCATACAGCAAACATCATTCGTTCTTGCCAGTGTGTTCTTTAACACTTAATAACATATCTTCGGGAGTGAGCAGTGACCAAAATCATCTCGCTTAAGAAATCCACGTCAATCGTTTTTTCAAGATTTAAGTTGAATGTTAACATTTCTCAGCCTGCGAAGTGACGTTCATTCACTCACCCAGCAAACATCAGCTATTCTTGCCAGTGAGTTCTTTGAAATTTTATCCGTTTTAACATTTGATATAACGGAACTTAATTTCCTAATTTAAAGTTCATCTCGAACAGTTCGGCATTTTCTTCAACACTTAAAATATACGATCACAGAGAGACAACTTATCACTGAACTTGAACACACTGAAGTTGAACACTTAATTACACAAAAAAAAAATTCAATATTCAACAAACTGTTTAATTTTTATACACACTAAAATTAACTGAAACTTGACAAATTTCATTCACAATATTTCTCAACAGACAATCTTTCATATTAAACTAGCATTACTATTTCAAACCAACCTGGAAAGAAATTTGCATTAAATTAAACATTGAAACACCAAAAAAAAAAAAAAAAAAGTTTTGTGCACAAATTCTACTCAAATCTACACAGTTTTGTATCACAATTGTGCTTATATAAAAGAAATATCTATTTGTTTATCCACTGGTTTTTCTTTTCGTTATTACTCTTGTTTTTCTTTGCTTTTTGCCACATTTGTTGAAGTAGAAATAATGTAGAGGGATATTTATGGTCGTATTAATCTCTACAAAAAAGGAGCCGTATTTGGCACTCTTCGCTTTCGCTCTTTTCCAAAACCATTCAATTGCTGTTTTCAAAAACAGGTTCACCATTAGGCCGTTTTATTTTTTATTTTTTGGCGTTAATCCACAGTATTTCCCCACGAAACCTTGAAGCAGCATATAAAATTAACAAGATTCTGGTTAACTATTTTATCGTATGTGAATGACACACATCTGTTTAGGTAAGCCTTTATTTGAAAGAGTGTTTTTTAAAACTAGGAAATATGGGTTAAGGACTGGAAGGATGTTCGCATCAGTCCCTTAAATGCTTCAATCTTTGGTGAGGACCTAAATGCAGAAGAAAGAGGCAACCCAATCCAAGATTATCTGTTGGCGTTGTCTCTTAGGAGTTGCCGCGTTTTCATGTCCGCTCAGTCCTTGATGTTGTTTGACCAGCACTTGTGTTGTCGTACCCACTTGCGTCTGCTTTCGATAGTGTCCTGTATGTTGGCTTTGCAGAGACTTTTATGTCGTGTGGCTTCGACAAATTACACCATCTTCCGATTCGTAATTGTGAAGAGGAGATATTCTTGTCGGCCGACAATACTTTTGACCTTGCTTCGTACATAATCATTGGTTTTGTGCTCTCAGTACGAAATAAGAATTATGGACCTGCATAAAACAAGAGACCTAGTTTTCGGAGATAAATTTTCGACTAGCGTCGGTTAATTTTAAAAATGGGTGTAATAAACATTTGCAGTTATTGCTGTCTGGATTTTGGAAATGAAATTAGTTTGTATCTACATATTTTTTTAATAAATAAAATCGATGATATTCCAAACAGTTGAAGAATTCAAAGTTTCGTTATTAAAAAATAGAAATATATATTTTATTTCCCAACTGAAATTTTCTGAGATAACACAGAATTTATCGTAAGTACACAAGAGAGTTTATAAAGGTTTTTTATGAAGTCTATTTGTTTTTGACTATGAATTATTTTAAGAGAAACAATGGGACGACTGGAAATGCGAAGTAGTAAAGCCACTATTTGATTTTGGCCAGTCGCACTTTTACTTTCCTCTTTATAATGATACGAAAACTGAACGCAAATAACTATTCCAAGAGATTTGCCATACTTTATTATGTATTTATATACTTCCGTTTCTATGTTTGGAATTAGGTAAAATGCCTTCCTAAAGCTAAGTAAAGAATTATTCTCTTCTTTTATGTGTCTTGGCGCTTCAGCACTTAGCCGATCATGTCATTCCACTCCCTCTATCCATTGTAGGTCTTAGTTTTGTCTCTGGTATTTCTCCCAGACCCTGTTCTGTCTTTTTCGTGATGTCAACGAACACTCATTCCACTTTTGTGATCCCAACGAATACGCGCTGTAATGCACATTGTAGTAGAGACTTTGTAATCGCAGATACATCTATAGTACGCCTTTGAACAATACTTGTTTCAGACGCCTTCGGATATCACTCGCACTGAATAGTCCTTGCTCGATAGTACTCGCCCGAACAGTAATCCGTATAGTGGTACGAATAGAGAAATAGAATATTGAATAGAGAATAGCGGTTTGTATATTATAGGGGATAGAATAGAAATGGTGACCCACCCGTATAGTTATAGAAGAGAAATAGCGATCAATTAGACGTCACGCGACTACCTAATTATGCGTTTCCTCTATTGCCACGTGGTCTAGTTAATTCAATAATGAGATCGTCTGTTTTTGTTCAGTGGCGATCTATATTCAAACTCAAGTGACAGCAGCGAGATATTAATCCTATAGTGATACCCTTGATTAAGCCCGATAGGTATTTTTACGCGTTGTTTTCCCTTGTCTCTCTTTCTTACTAGTTGCGCTGTGAGTATCAGATGCTTCAAGCCCTCCTTTCTCATTACATGTCCCAGAAATTTCAGCTGCCGCTTCTTGATGTTAAGTATAAACTTCCTCATGCTTTGTATCCTCTCCAAAACCCCATCGTTGCTCACACGCTCGATCCATGATAATCTGAAAATTTCCGATCGAAACAAAGTGCTTATCTATCATGCAATTTCAGTCCTCTTTATAACATCAAAAATAATCTACTTTTTAATCGTATTAACAGCTAAACTATTAATTGATAAAATAAGCAATAGTAGAAAAAACATTGATAAATCTAAGTTTATATAAGCAAAAACAGAAATTGAGAAAATTATTAAGAATCAGGAAAATTTTCGGTTACGACAAAGGAAATAACTGCTATCCATTATTCCTTCCGTAGTCGGGATGATCGAGCTAATGCAGCCGATCTGAAATATACTCTGACTGTATAGTATGTGTTTAGCCAGGTTTTGAATATACAGTTTTGAACTCTTTGTAATATTTGCTCTTAGACGAAAGCTATAGAACCCAATATATCTGCTATTGACCCATAGCTGGGGAAAGAGGAAGTGGGTTAATAACTTATCCAAGGGTATTAGCACGTAAGTGAATAAAATGGATCCGAAAAGAATTCGAACTAGGCTCAATCCTAGCCGCTACCATTACTCTTGTATATCAGCGAATTTTGGACAATCTCCTCACAGATGAAGAAATGACTTCAAGCAACAAAAATTTGCTTCTATGGAACGATCCTGAGAGTACCAAGGATTGAACATATGGAACGTTGAAGTGAAATTAAAACAAAAAGTAGTCCCATAATTAGAATGAGAAAGTGACATTTGAAATTTCTAGCACACGATATGAGGATAGAGGGTTTCGGGAATTTGATACACGCAGGACATATCGAAGGCAAGGGAGACAGGAGAACACAAAGATTAATATACCGTACAAAGTTGTGTAAATGGATGTCAGAACGGGAAAGACTTTGAAAATACAAACATTGTTAATAGTTACTAAATATAGCAAGTACTGGAGAGCCGTTATCGCTGACATCCGGAAGGGACACAGAACATAGGAGAAGAAAAAGAAAAAGAAAGGTTGCATTATATGCTCATCACGGAGAGTTCCTTATTTTCAATGTATCATAATCGTCATCTGCTTGACTTTCGTAATCGTAGGGCGGATCCGAATGCTCGAGGCACGCTAACTCTTTTCTACAACAGTTTATCTCTCAGCTCTCAGCAATACTAGTACAGTCATATCTGCTCCTTGTTTGACATTGTCCAAACAGTTTTTGCGTTGGCATCCTCTTATACGTTCACCTTCAACTTTTTTTGGTGCCTTGTAATGTGTCCAAAGCACGCCATTTTTCTCCGTTTGACAATGGCGAGAAGAGATTCCTAGTGTCCAACAAAACTTTCAGCACTTTCGCTGAATATCATACAGATTATGCGACAAATAGACCGAACCAACAGGTGTAAAAATATTGAAATCCTCTTCTAACAATATCTAGTCAATTAGTCTGAATTCGACCCGACTGAGTAACCTACACCAAATATACAGTTCCATCCAGAGTCAGCCGCCAAAGATAAGCGACTCTTTAGAGTCGATTTAAAACTTCGAACACTGTTAATAACCAAAATGGAAGTCTCAAATATGTGCAGATATTTTCAAGGAACAAACAGTTTTTAAATTTTCAATCACTAGCCACTTGAATATATTTCACTAAAGTTTACCCAAAACAAAGGCCCAAGTGTCACTCAAGGTAGAGAGGTACTGTTTAGTTTTGTATTAGCGTAAGAGAGTGCAAGATAATAAGAAACTTAGGCACCTACTTCCAGATTTAAAGATGTCAAGAAGAGATAACGTCTGTCCTGAGACTTGAAACTCTCACTATCGGGATCGGCGAAGCAACTTCACGGGTGTCTGTTCCAGAAAGTAACACTTCTACGGAAGTATATGGCTGAGCAGATCTGCCTCCTTACAAAGTGAATATGAATGGAATGTGGATAAATCATCCCTGTGTATGTTGGATGGAGGTTCCTAGCTGTGGTGGTCTGAACTTGTGCAACTAATGAATGTAGCTCGTCTGAAGAGTTGCCAAGTAAATATCGATATAAAGTAATAGGTCAGTAATGTTTCGTCTACGCGAAAGGGGTTTGTTTGATGGGAAATAATTCATCATCAAGATGGCGTAAAAATACTTTTGAACACATTAACATTGAAATGAATTTTACATTTTCTAATACCGTATATATATACTGGGTTCTATAACCTTAGATGGCAACTAGTCTAGGAGAAGGAAATATCTGAATTCAAAACCAGCGAGGGGGGGTCGTTTGGGGACATTGTGGCATGTAGTGCACCAGGTCTCTGAATTCGGCCCTTCAAAAAGTGTGGATGGTTCTGCACGAAAATTTCACCACTATAATCAAATCTTATGTTCTGATGTTGGGCTGTCGGTTTCCTAGGAACTGATCTGCTTGACACTCATACGTCGAATTCAACTAGAGAGTCGCGTATATATATATATATATATATATATATACATATATATATATATATATATATATATATATATGAGTACAGTACGAGGTTTTACGATTAGATTTTTTTATGCAAAAAATAAGGTCCACGCTATACAATGGAAATTTGTTTGACTAGTCATTTTCAGTAACGGTTTGGAGTATAGACAGGTGAATTTTTCAGAAGGGTTTAAAATTCATACGAAAAAAACAGGATTCGCATTATGCATGAAGTTTTTTTGTTATACATGAGGGAATGCATTAGACCCAGTCAAAATAAATAACTGTAAGTTATTACAGCGTTCCAAATTTATGGTTGTTAAATAAATGTAAATATACGAGACTCATGTAAGACAGTATATATGCAAAATTGGGAATTCAACTTTTGAAACCCATTTCAATTGTTGTCTTCTGTTTCAATGAAATTTAATCCAAAAGATTAAGAAAATGGCTGAGATAATTTGTCAAATCTGCAAACGCAGGGTTGATCAGTTTACTTTTTAAATTATCTACAGACAAAAGGGCTATAATCATGTTGACGTTAATATAAAATCTTTTGTGGTAAACTTAGTGAATGTATACAGACATATTTCTTCAATTGTAACTCGATAAGACAGTAATTAGATGCTAAAGTTCTATTGAATATGACATACTAAATTTTATGTATAGACAATTTTGTTAAAAGTTTGTAACTGAGTCGAAACTGATATATATATATATATATATATATATATATATATATATATATATATATATATAGACGAAGTGTAAAAAAATGTTGTGATATATATATATATATATATATATATATATATATATATTTATATATATATATATATATATATATATATATATATATACACACACACAAATATATATATATATATATATATAGACGAAGTTTAAAAAATGTTGTGATCCGTTTTTTGCCAATTGGCATTGATTTTCTTAAAATGCTACTCAGCATAAAAAAAAATTATCACTTTTTCCCATCTCTCTCTCCCTCTGACTGTCTGTCTGTTTCTCTTTCTCTCTCTCTCTCTCTCTATCTATCTATCTATCTATCTATCTATATATATATATATATATATATATATATATATATATATATATATGTATGGTCGGCGGCTGATGAAGACAGGGTATCGCCCGTGCTAACACACGTTGTATGTTAAGAAAAAAAAATTGTCTATGTGGCAGTAATCTCTCTTTTATAAAAGTTTCAGTAAAGAGGAGTGCTAAGGTACTGCTTTTAACCTTTTTATTTAATTTATTCTTTGCTCCTATAAGTTTTCTTTTTCTTTTAGTGACATAAGATGTTTATAAACTGTCCGATTATTTCATATGACAAGCGCTTTCAAGTATTCTTTTAGTCATAACTAAGGACGTTTTCTTGTAAATTTTTTTTATACTAACTGAATATGCTTATGCATGTATCTAGAATAAATAGTAGATGTTATTAAGTTCTGACTTTTCTTGTTTATATCAATACTTCAATTATATATATATATATATATATATATATATATATATGGACCAGCAACCTCTGAATTTCTCTCTAGAATGCCCCTTGTCATGAACGTGTATTGGGATGTAAACAGACCTCAAGTGGAACAAATATATATGATCCATTTCTAAAGATTCTGCTAAATTGTCGGTCCCCTGTACTCCCTATGCAAATATCTCTCAACTCACACTGTTATACTCTACGTTTACAAGACCTAGATCGGGCCAAATATGGAAAACTACTGTCATATCTGGGCTGGTGATAAGCAATTTTCACAATCCAAACTTGATTTCATCCACGCGGACTCGTGAGTAATAATTTTTTTTCAACATTACATCCCCTTTACCACTGGTGAAACATCACAATTATTCAAACGCGTTAAATTAATTTGTTCCTCTAAAATGAACCTTGTAGCTTGGACCCTCCACGCCGCGTAATCTGAGACAAATGACCGTCATTCCCATCATATTCATTTAGTAAAGAGTAAGTTTAAATTGTATATTTTTACCCCAAGAACTGTTACTTTGTGAAACAGAAACAGAGAGGATGCTTCCTAGACCACTAAAATTGTAACCTCTTCGAATCGAGATTAAACCATTTTCTTTCCCCCATTATCCGAATAAACAGTGCCCAGTACACTTAACGGACACACAACAACCGTCTTTAGTAGCCCTCTAACGGGAGTAGCTCTTGGACTTTTTATGGGTTTAATATTAGTATTAAAATTCTTGTATAAATAGGTAATATCTATCTATCTATCTATCTATCTATCTATCTATCTATCTATCTATCTATCTATCTATCAATCTATATATATATATATATATATATATATATATAAAGATTTGATAAAGATTTGATAAAGACACCTTGGCAAAGGACCTGAAATCCTTCTTCAGAAGAATACGGTTAAAAGCCCACTACGGGGAAAATGATCATACACCTTCCATACTTGAGACATTAAAAGAGAAGGACACTACCTACACCCCCAAAAACACAGACATGGCTATACAGACATTTGAACTAGCCGTAGCAAATGACATAAAGAAAACAACAGCACGTAAGATGCCACGTGACAATATTACTGAAGGGGAACGTATAGCCCTCGATACGCTGACACATAGAGATGACCTAATCATAACACAGGCTGACAAAGAGGGTGCGACAGTGATCTGGGGAATCGAAGAGTACATTAAAGAGGCCAACAAACAGCTAGCCGACAAAGAAACCTATAAAAGCATACCTACAGATCCCCTTCCAGAACACCAAAAAGAATTAACTAGCTCACTAAACATAATGCTTCGCAACAATCTAATCGACAAGGAAACATACACAGCACTTAAACCCACAAACATTACACCTGCTCGTTTCTATCTCCTTCCTAATATACACAAAAGCAACAACCCAGGAAGGCCGGTTATTTCATCGTTCAACTGCCACACGATAAAAATTTCCAAATACATAGATCATTACATACAACCGCTAGCTAAGGAAGTAAAATCATACATCAGAGACACAGCAGATCTACTGAACAAAATTAATCACATACAAACAGTACCAGAGAAATCTACTCTAGTGACTATGGACGTTAGGTCACTCTATTCAAACATTAAAAACATCGAAGGGCTAACCGCCCTTCAGGAAGCACTTACTAAAAGAAGAAAACAAGACCCCCCCCCACAGAAGTCATCATAAAACTCATGGAGCATGTCCTTACATTGAATACTTTCAACTTCAATGGAGCACACTACCTTCAAATAAGAGGTTGTGCCATGGGCACCATAGCAGCTCCATCATATGCTACAATATTCATGGGAAAATTTGAGGAGACCCATATCTATTCAATCATTGGTAGTGACTGCCTATTCTATGCAAGATATATCGATGATATATTCTTTGTATACACGGGTAGTGATGACAAACTTACCCAATTCCTTATGACCCTAAACACGACTCAATTAAGTTTGACTATGAAAAATCCACAACATCAGTAACATTTTTAGACACCCGCATTTACATAGATGAAAACAGGAAACTACAAACGACACTACACACTAAAATCACCGACACCCACAACTATCTACACTTTAAGTCTTCCCACCCTAAACACCTCAAAGAGAACCTTCCCTATTCACAAGCACTTAGACTCAGAAGGATATGTTCCAAAAATGAAGAATTAAATGAACACATTGAAAATCTCGAGCATCAATTCACAACACGTGGCTATAAACAACACCTAATCAGGGAACAAATAAATAAAGCAATTTCCACACCTAGAGAAGACACCCTAATGTACAAGATTAAAAATAAATCTAGCCGCATCCCTCTAGTAACCACTTTCAACCCCACTCAGCCTCCACTATCCCAAATAATCAAACGTCGCTGGGAAATACTACATCTCAAACCAGACCTAAAAAAACTGTTTAAGGAACCTGGCCTTCTTGCATATCGTAGACCTAAGAACCTAAAAGAAATCATAGGTAGTAACCACATTTCAGGGGACAAGGTAATTCGTAATAAACTAAGAACAAAAACAACAGGATTTTCCCAGCCATGCAACAACAAAAGAAGTTTATGTTGCAACCATGTTGAAAACACGAATTCATTCACTAGCTCAGTCACTAAATCTACTTTCAAAATCTATCACGATTCTAAATGTAGAAGTCATAACATAATTTACCTCCTAGAATGCACACTATGCCAGAAACAATATGTAGGAAAATCTGAATGGCCCTTTCACTACAGAATTAACAATTATCGTAAACGAATTAAGTCGACTCCCCATGAAAAAATGTTACCTGTAGAACAACATTTCCGCCTGGAAATACACGATTTCAAAACCCATGACAAATTCACTATAATTGAGAGAATAGAAAAGTTCAGAGCAGATAACATTAGAAAGATTTTAGAGTCGCATGATAATAAGTGGATACAACGTTTAAAAACAAAATATCCAGCCGGTCTAAATCACAAATTTAACAATATATAGATATAAATCAACAAATAAAAAAAACTACCCACATTTCTCACCCACACAAGACAGACAGGCTTACGGAGGTGTGGAGGCCTCACACTTATACACTCACCCACACGAATATACACACTTACACACATCATACGCACTCACTCCCTAATGAGTCAAATGATAACA